>UESW01004974.1:442859-516596 GCA_900491605.1 Calamus simplicifolius | reverse complement strand
AAATGTAGCTTATTCTTCAAATAACATATCAGTACTGAAATACTCTATAATAACTTTTCACTGAAAGATAACTCATTAAGATAAAAATCCATGCATTACAATATAAAAATATGCATTCTTTATCTACAACCCAGACTTCTTTATTAAATTCTCAGACTCCCACTGGAATCTGCTTGCCCACTGGCATCTCAAGTAAACTCTCCCTCTCGGGATAACTACTTGGCCCACTGGCCCTTTTTATATCACAACATATGCTTTTAAATCTCATGATGCTGGGCTGTGTGTGTAATGCCTCTGAGGTACCACCCTACAGTCGCCCTCCCGTAGGTGTACTCTCATCGGGTGCGTGACTAGCAACAGGATCCCCGCACAAATAGCACCCCTTACCCGTGCGGTTCACCGGCAAAGTGCTTTGTTCCTTAACCCTGGAACCTCGGGTTTTCTCTCTGCCCCCACGGGCTATATATAGTAATCAGCTCCACTGAGCTATGATTCATGCCCCCACGGGCTGCTCACAACCACCCCACTGGCCTGGTTAAGCGTGCACTCACCCCTGATTCTGGGGTTCATCGTACGATCTGTTCGCAAGGAGGTGCCGGCTCGATAGTAGTGTGCAATGCTCATGCTACAGTACAGTCTAAAGGGTGATCAGCCCCATAGCTGCCTGATGCTCAGTATGATACATACATCATTTGTAAAGCTTTATCATGCAAATATGCCATGTATACATTAAAAATCCCCTCATCGAAACTCATGCTTATGTGTTTATGCTCAAAACTCATGCTCGAAACTCATGCTTATTTCTTTATGCTTAAAACTCATGCTCAAAACTCATTTATCAGAATATCATATACTAGGTTCTCATTTCTCATATTTAAAACATACATAATACTCTGCTAAACATAACATACCATAACTAGGTATTAATCTCATTATACTAGCTCAAATTAACTTCTCATTGCTAGATGAGAAACCCACTCACCTTAGTAGGTTACTCCTCGACTGGTACTCAACTCTGGTATTCGGCTCCCTGGAATAACCCTCTTGACCTACGTCAACATACAGATACGATAGCTATTAGGATTACCTCCACACGAGGTTTTCCCACGAACCATGCATGCATACATGATCTATCCTCTAATATCTCATTATTTTCTTCCACCCTTTCTCTACTCAAGATTTCTTCTACTATTACCTCAAAATACAATAATCTAAGAAAATCTAAAGTCATGCAAGATCTAGGGAAGCTATAGCTTACCTGGAGTCGAGCACAAACCCCAAGCTTCCCTTTCCCTTTCTTTCTTCCTCCTTCTTCTTCTTCTTCCTCTCCTCTCTTTTCTCCTCTTCTTTCTCTCTTTCTTTCTTTCTTTCTTTTCTCTGGCTGAACCCACGTTTTCCCTTTTCTCTAATGACTTGGGGACCAAGTCATGGAAAACTTAAGGGTTAAGGCATGCCAAATTCCCCTTTTGCCCTCAAACACTCTTAACGCACGCTTTTTGAAAACACGTGGCTCACTTATAACCATGATATTTTGCCCTTAGATTTTCTTTCCCAAGTTGCCCTTAACACAATTAGCAATTGACATCGGAGCCTTTTCCCATTTTGCCCCTGATATAGCATTTTTTTAATCGATTTATAGCCAAGATTATCATTTTTTACTTAAATTGATACTTTTATATAACATTTCTAAGAAAAGACTTTACCAGCTTGAAGAACTCGATTTTAGAAATCCAACGGTTCAAACGGCATCCAAATCGGACTTGAAACGGAATAAATATGAAATTCTCAAGATTTAACTCAGAAAAACCTGCCGTCTTGGAGTCGGCTCCAATAGATTTGGAGTCGGCTCCAGCAGAAATAGGTGTCGGCTCCAGAAATATAGGTGTCGACTCCGACTCCAGAAAAGTAGGTGTCGACTCCAACACTGCAGCAGAAATGTTAACCTTCTGTTTTCTTTGCAGGTGTCGACTCCACCTCTGCAGGTGTCGACTCCAAAGCGTGCCGAAAGTTTAAAACCGTGCCAGAGTCGACTCCACTCCAAATAGTGTCGACTCCAACCACTAAAAACATCATTTCAGGATAAAACTCAAACTAAACTTGATTTTTCTTGTGATTTAAACCCATTAAAACTTAAGTCTCTCAATTTCTTAAATCAAACTCATTAACATTCAGAAATATACTCATTTACTCCAAAATTTCTTCTCTTTACATTTATCAAAAGGCCAACACACCCACATTCACTGAAACTTTTGACTTTCATTTCAAATGAAAATGCCATAAATTACAAGGTTTTCAGGATGTTACAATTCTCCCCTCTTAAGAAATTTCGTCCCCGAAATTTAGCTAGATATATTTTCAAATAGATGGGGGTACTTCAATCTCATCTCATCCTCTCGCTCCCATGTAGCCTCCTCTTTTTGATGATTTAACCATTGCACCTTAACTAATGGAATTCTTTTACTGCGGAGCTGCTTAATCTCCCTACTCAAGATCTTCACTGGTTCTGTTGCAAATGATAAATCTCCCTGTAACTCTATAGTCTCAGACTGAATCACATGAGGAGGAATCCGGCACATACCTCCTAAGCATTGATACATGAAATACATTATGAATCTGAGATAACTCTGGAGGTAAAGCCAATCTATAAGCTAGTGTCCCAACTCTTTCCAGAATTTCATAGGGTCCAATATACCTGGGACTCAACTTGCCTTTCTTTCCAAATCTCATAATACCTCGCCAAGGAGATACCTTCAGAAAGACTCTATCTCCAACCTCAAACTTTACCTCTCTATGCTTTTTATCTGCATAGCTCTTCTGTCTATCCTGGGCTGCCTTTAATTTAGCTCTTATAATTTTGAACTTGATCTGCTGTAAGCTGCACTAACTCAGGGCCTAACAGCCTTCTCTCTCCCTCCTCATCCCAACACACTGGAGTTCTACATTTTCTCCCATACAAGGCCTCATATGGTGCCATATCAATGCTAGAATGGTAGCTGTTATTGTAAGCAAACTCTATTAAAGGTAAGATGATCATCCCAGCTACCAGAAAATTCCATGATCATCAGCAGCTCTCAGCATATCCTCCAGTGTCTGGATGGCTTCTTTCTGACTGACCATCGGTTTGGGGATGAAATGCTGTACTGAACCTCAATTTAGTCTCCTGTAGCTTTCTGTAATTCTGCCCAAACTATTGAGATCTGACTGTAACCTTGGATCTCTATCTGATAACTATCGGCACTACCATGGCACAATCCTTCATGCACATATATGATTGCTAATCCTAGTCCAAGGTAAAGACATCTTTATCAATAGGCATGAAAATGACCGCATACTTAGTCATCTATCCTTCTGCCCATATAGCCCCAATTGAAATCCAATCTGGTGGAACGGAGTCCTCAGCAAGCGAATCATCTAGATTAATCGCTCGTTTTCGCTTCACACTGATTTCCAGCTGGACGACTGATACTGCCCTTAATCTGCTGGACACACGTCACTAATTCAGCTTAGAGAGTACCGATACTCCACGCTATCCCTCCTTTCGTTTCCGCTTAACTCATTCCACCAGTCTGATACCAGTTTATTGCGTTTGCCTTTGGCGGATGGAATTTCTATGGGAGTTCCTAGCGAATCTATTCTTCGCCTCACCCCTTGAATCTGATACCAGCTCAGATCGATGCAATGTGCGATCATCTACATCTTCCATTATCAATCTGAAACATGGCTTTGGTCCAACAAGAATATCGGGTCGGGTCACCCGGGCCCACAAGACATGACTGAATCACATGAGAGGAATCCGGCACATACCTCCTAAGCATTGATACATGAAATACATTATGAATCTGAGATAACTCTGGAGGTAAAGCCAATCTATAAGCTAGTGTCCCAACTCTTTCCAGAATTTCATAGGGTCCAATATACCTGGGACTCAACTTGCCTTTCTTTCCAAATCTCATAATACCTCGCCAAGGAGATACCTTCAGAAAGACTCTATCTCCAACCTCAAACTTTACCTCTCTATGCTTTTTATCTGCATAGCTCTTCTGTCTATCCTGGGCTGCCTTAATTTAGCTCTTATAATTTTAACTTGATCTGCTGTAAGCTACACTAACTCAGGGCCTAACAGCCTTCTCTCTCCCTCTCATCCCAACACACTGGAGTTCTACATTTTCTCCCATACAAGGCCTCATATGGTGCCATATCAATGCTAGAATGGTAGCTGTTATTGTAAGCAAACTCTATTAAAGGCAGATGATCATCCCAGCTACCAGAAAATTCCATGACACAAGCTCTCAGCATATCCTCCAGTGTCTGGATGGTTCTTCTGACTGACCATCGGTTTGGGGATGAAATGCTGTACTGAACCTCAATTTAGTCCCCAAAGCTTTCTGTAATTCTGCCCAAAATTGAGATGTGAACCTTGGATCTCTATCTGATACTATCGATACTGGCACACCATGCCTACTCACAATTTCATGCACATATAATTCTGCTAATCTATCCAAGGTAAAGACAATCTTAATAGGCAGAAAATGAGCAGACTTAGTCAATCTATCAACTATCACCCATATAGCATCATTGCCCCTTCTGGTCTTTGGGAGTCCTACAACGAAATCCATAGTTATATGCTCCCATTTCCACTCTGGCACAAACAGAGGCTGAAGCTTTCCAGCGGACACTGATGTTCAGCCTTAATCTGCTGACACACCAAACACTTAGATACATACTCAGCTATCTCCTTTTTCATACCATTCCACCAGTAATTCTGTTTGATAGTTCTATACATCTTAGTACTACCTGGATGCATTGAATAAGCTGAGCTATGTGCTTCCCTTAAAATCTGATCTTTCACTGATTCCACAGCTGGCACACAAACTCTGCCCTTGAATAATAACACTCCATCACCTCTAACAGAAAACTCTGACTGAGACCCACTCTGAATTAAATCTCTAGCTTTAAGCAACTGAGCTTCTCTTATTTCTTCTAGCATTTGGGGTCTCACTCTGAAAGTAGCCAACAAGGCTCCTGATTCTTCTACAGCTAGCTCTGCATCTAACCTCCTTAACTCAATCATCAAGGGTAGCTGTACGGTTCTGATAGAAGCCAATGTGGCCATAGACTTTCGACTCAAGGCATCAGCCACAACATTAGCTTTCCCTGGGTGATACTCAATAGTGCAATCATAGTCTTTAATCAATTCAATCCATCTTCTCTGCCTTAAATTCAATTCCTTCTGGGTCAGAATATATTTCAAGCTCTTATGATCAGTAAATATCTGGCATCTTCTTCCATACAAGTAGTGCCTCCAAACCTTCAATGCAAATATAACAGCAGCTAACTCCAAATCATGGGTGGGGTAATTCTTTTCATGGGATCTCAACTGTCTAGATATATAAGCCACCACTTTCCCATTCTGCATTAAAACACACCCCAAACCCTTCAATGAGGCATCACTATAGATCACATAATCACTGGCACTATCAGGGAGTATTAGGATTGGGGCTGAGGTTAATCTCTTTTTCAATTCATCCATACTCTTCTGGCATTCATTAGACCAATCAAACTTGATATTCTTTCTAAGCAGCTTAGTCATAGGAGAAGCCAAAATCGAGAAATTTTCTATAAATCTTCTATAATATCCTGCTAGCCCCAAGAAACTCCTCACCTCAGTCTGATTGGTAGGTGATACCCAATTTACTATAGCTTCAATCTTTTGAGGATCTACCATAATACCTTTGGCTGAAACTACATGTCCCAAGAACTTTACCTCATCCAGCCAAAATTCACTTTTACTAAACTTTGCATATAATTGCTTTTCTCTTAATATCTGCAAAACTGTCCTCAGATGCTGTTCATGCTCTTCACTACTTCTAGAATAAATCAAGATGTCATCAATGAATACTATCACAAATTTATCTAGATACTCCTTGAAATACTTGATTCATCAGACCCATAAAAGCAGCTGGAGCATTTGTCAAGCCAAATGGCATCACCAAGAACTCATAATGACCATATCTGGTCCTGAAAGCAGTTTTAGATATATCCTCATTCTTTATTCTCAATTGATGATACCCAGATCTCAGATCAATCTTTGAAAACACTGCTGCCCCCTGCAGCTGATCAAACAAATCATCGATCCTTGGCAATGGATAATTGTTTCTAATGGTCACCTTGTTCAACTGTCTATAGTCTATACACAACCTCAAGGTACCATCCTTTTTCTTCACAAACAACACTGGTGCACCCCATGGTGATATACTGGGTCTAATAAACCCTTTATCCAATAATTCTTGTAACTGACTTTTCAATTCTTTCAATTCAACTGGAGCCATTCTATAAGGTGCCCTGGCTATTGGTCTGGTATCTGGGCTAGATCTATACTGAAATCAAATCCTCTGTCAGGAGGTAACCCTGGCAGCTCCTCAGGAAATACATCTGAAAAATCCCTTACCACAGGGATATTCGTCAGCTCTAAACCATTGCCCTCTAGGCTCACTGCACAAGCTAAATAGGCTTCACATCTCTTTGCTAGCATTTTATTGGCTGACAGAGCTGAAATCACTCCTGAGGGTAACCCCCTCCTATCACCAACAAAACAGACCTCTCTATCATCAGAAGTTTGTAACATCACCTCCTTCCTTAAGCAATCTACTCTGGCTCTATGCACAGATAGCCAATCCATCCCCAAAATGGCATCAAACTCTTTCAACCTCAAAGGAATCAAATCTGCTGCTAATTTCTGACCCTCCACAGAAATATCACAGCCTCTATACACTTGGTCTGCTATAAAAGGCCTCCCTACGGGCATAGATACTACCAACTGACTACCCAACTGGCCCACATCTCTAACTAGATGCTTAGCAAACTCACATGAGATAAATGAATGCGTAGATCCAGAATCAATTAAAATATAAGCATCATGATTATCGATGGGTAGCATACCTGTCACCACATCAGGATCAATCTGAGCCTCCTGCCTGGTCATGGCAAACACTCTGGCCTCGGCCCTCGGAATACTGGATGACCCTCCTGGCTGATTAACATTAGGCCCCACCTGACTGGCTGAAGCCACAACACTACCATCACCCCTCCTACCAGGCTGTCCCCTTGGCATTACTGGCCCCTGAGGAAGCCCACCAGCCTGCTGCCCTCTCCTAGGGCAATCTCTCTTCAGGTGACCTAGATCACCACAAATATAACATCCCTTATTGCCCCTCTTACATTCTCCCAAATGAAGTTTTCCACATACATTACATGGGGTATATTTCTCCCTCCACCAGAAGGACGACCCTGCTCCCCTACATCACCAGACACCCTGCTGGTGGCAACCTGAGGCACACCCCCATAAGGCTTTCTTTGAACTGGGCTAGATGCTGACACAGATACTGATCTTCTGCCCACATCACCAGGGGCTCTAAACCCAGAATAAAACTGTCCAGTCCTCTGGGGTTTCTTAAATGGCTGAGTCCCTCCCGGAGCAGAAGAATAACTAGGAGCACTTCTTTTCATTCTATCCTGCCTCCTACTCATATATTCTTTTTCAATCTCCTCGCTTTGAGTGCTCCCTGCACCAACTCAGAGTAACTATTATAGGTCTGCATACAGGTCTTGGCTTTAATAGGGAGATTCAATCCATCCTGGAATAGTCGACATCTCTCCCTCTCATCAGCCACCAAGGCCCTAGCAAACTGAGATAACTCCACAAAAGTGGCTTCATAATCTGCCACGGACATCCTCCCCTGAGTCAGACAAAGGAAATCCCTCCTCTTCTGATCCCTATAAATCTCAGAATAATATTGCTGATGAAATTCTCTTCTAAAATTTTCCCATGTCAACTCCACTCCCTGGGGCTGCCTGCCCTGAATAGATCTCCACCAACTCTGGGCTCTACCCTCCAGTAAAAAGGTGGCAATACTCAGCCTCTGCTCCTCAGAGCATCCCATCACATCAAATACTCTCTCGATCCTCTGCAGCCATGCCCCGGCCTGAATAGGATCAGTAGTTCCCTGGAACTCCAGAGCCCCTAACTTTCTGGCTCTTTCCACATTCCTCACAACCTCCATATTTTTAGATGGAAGGCTAGAACTAGCACCCACAGCTGCTACCACAGCCTGAGTAATCATGCCTACCAACTCTGACATACTAGGCCCCTGAGTCTGTACTCGAGATGGGTCTACTGGCACAGGGGTAATAGACTGTGAAGAAGACTCTGGCATCTGCTCTGAAGACGCCCTCACTCTAGCCTCATTAGATACTGGCTCGGTGGAATCACTAGAAGCCATTCTATCAATTTGACTTCTTCTAACTGACTTTCTGGGTCTACTTTGACCTTTGCTTCTATCCCTGCCTGAAGATTGCTCTGTCTCTCTAGATGCCTTTGTAGTAATCGTCCTACAAGACATTATTCATTACATCAGTTTCATCATTCAATAGCTATAATCATAAACATTCAATCATCCTAGACTCATACTCATACTTATTCCCCTAGGACCTAATAACCTAGGGCTCTGATACCAAAACTTGTCAGCTCCCCCTCCTTTTGGGGCCACCGACAGCACACCTGCACACTTGTGGTAATCGGATAGAGTTTTACTAGTCTTTATGTAGCGCTCCATAAAGAGCTAGAGAACCCCAACTAATTATCATAAGTGGCAGACACACGAAAACACATCCTGTTAAAAACTTTTCATTTTCATCTCAATTATATACACAAATCACTCAATCAACACTAAGCATCAACCTGCTCAGATAATATTTTTCATGACATTCCTCAGGCAGTTTACAAGATCACATTCACAATCGACATCAAAATCATAAGTGCACACATCATGCTCATAATTTTCTCCAAAACATAAGTCTCATATTCATATCCAAAAAGGTCTAAAACATCATTACATCTCACTGTACACATACACATATACAAATACAAATATCAAACCACACTCTCTCAATATACAAGGCTAGCATCTATACACCCTTGCATCCAAGCAAGCTTCACCAGCTAAGGGTTCTGTCCTGCTTATCTTGTGATCCTGGCAAAATACTCACTGATCTGAAAGAACATTTAAATCATAGAGGGATGAGACCTAAGTCCCAGTGACTGGATAACCATCTAACTATGGAGAAATAGAGAACCATAACCTCTTATTTTCAATCGTATGCTGATACTATTTAGCTTGTACAACTCAAAGTACATTTTTAACATGATATCAGATAAAATAAAATGTAGCTTATTCTTCAAATAACATATCAGTACTGAAATACTCTATAATAACTTTTCACTGAAAGATAACTCATTAAGATAAAAATCCATGCATTACAATATAAAGATATGCATTCTTTATCTACAACCCAGACTTCTTTATTAAATTCAGACTCCCACGAATCTGCTTGCCCACTGGCATCTCAAGTAAACTCTCCCTCTCGGGATAACTACTTGGCCCACTGGCCCTTTTTATATCACAACATATGCTTTTAAATCTCATGATGCTGGGCTGTGTGTGTAATGCCTCTGAGGTACCACCCTACAGTCGCCCTCCGTAGGTGTACTCTCATCGGGTGCGTGACTAGCAACAGGATCCCCGCACAAATAGCACCCCTTACCCGTGCGGTTCACCCGGCAAAGTGCTTTGTTCCTTAACCCTGGAACCTCGGGTTTTCTCTCTGCCCCCACGGGCTATATATAGTAATCAGCTCCACTGAGCTATGATTCATGCCCCCACGGGCTGCTCACAACCAGCCCCACTGGCCTGGTTAAGCGTGCACTCACCCCTGATTCTGGGGTTCATCGTACGATCTGTTCGCAAGGAGGTGCCGGCTCGATAGTAGTGTGCAATGCTCATGCTACAGTACAGTCTAAAGGGTGATCAGCCCCCTAGCTGCCTGATGCTCAGTATGATACATACATCATTTGTAAAGCTTTATCATGCAAATATGCCATGTATACATTAAAAATCCCTCATCGAAACTCATGCTTATGTGTTTATGCTCAAAACTCATGCTCGAAACTCATGCTTATTTCTTTATGCTTAAAACTCATGCTCAAAACTATTTATCAGAATATCATATACTAGGTTCTCATTTCTCATATTTAAAACATACATAATACTCTGCTAAACATAACATACCATAACTAGGTATTAATCTCATTATACTAGCTCAAATTAACTTCTCATTGCTAGATGAGAAACCCACTCACCTTAGTAGGTTACTCCTCGACTGGTACTCAACTCTGGTATTCCGGCTCCCTGGAATAACCCTCTTGACCTACGTCAACATACAGATACGATAGCTATTAGGATTACCTCCACACGAGGTTTTCCCATGAACCATGCATGCATACATGATCTATCCTCTAATATCTCATTATTTTCTTCCACCCTTTCTCTACTCAAGATTACTTCTACTATTACCTCAAAATACAATAATCTAAGAAAATCTAAAGTCATGCAAGATCTAGGGAAGCTATAGCTTACCTGGAGTCGAGCACAAACCCCAAGCTTCCCTTTCCCTTTCTCTTTCTTCCTCTTCTTCTTCTTCCTCTTCCTCTCTTTTCTCCTCTTCTTTCTCTCTTTCTTTCTTTCTTTCTTTTCTCTGGCTGAACCCACATTTTTTCCTTTTTCTCTAATGACTTGGGGACCAAGTCATGGGAAACTTAAGGGTTAAGGCATGCCAAATTCCCCTTTTGCCCTCAAACACTCTTAACGCACGCTTTTTGGAAAACACGTGGCTCACTTATAACCATGATATTTTGCCCTTAGATTTTCTTTCCCAAGTTGCCCTTAACACAATTAGCAATTGACATCGGAGCCTTTTCCCATTTTGCCCCTGATATAGCATTTTTTTAATCGATTTATAGCCCAGATTATCATTTTTTACTTAAATTGATACTTTTATGTAACATTTCCAAGAAAAGACTTTACCAGCTTGAAGAGCTCAATTTTAGAAATCCAACGGTTCAAACAGCATCCAAATCAGACTTGAAACGGAATAAATATGAAATTCTCAAGATTTAACTCAGAAAAACCTGCCATCTTGGAGTCGGCTCCAACAGATTTGGAGTCGGCTCCAGCAGAAATAGGTGTCGGCTCCAGAAATATAGGTGTCGACTCCAGAAAAAGTAGGTGTCGACTCCAACACTGTAGCAGAAATGTTAACCTTCTGTTTTCTCTGCAGGTGTCGACTCCACCTCTGCAGGTGTCGACTCCAAAGCATGCCGAAAGTTTAAAACCGTGCCAGAGTCGACTCCACTCCAAATAGTATCGACTCCAACCACTAAAAACATCATTTCAGGATAAAACTCAAACTAAACTTGATTGTTCTTGTGATTTAAACCCATTAAAACTTAAGTCTCTCAATTTCTTAAATCAAACTCATTAACATTCAGAAATATACTCATTTACTCCAAAATTTCTTCTCTTTTCATTTATCAAAAGGCCAACACACCCACACTTCACTGAAACTCTTTGACTTTCATTTCAAATGAAAAATGCCATAAATTACAAGGTTTTCAGGATGTTACACATCGGATCATCGCCGATCGGGATCATGGCTTTGATCGATCGCAACCGTCGGATCGTTGCCGATCGGATTGATTGCAACGGTCCGAGATCGATCATTGCCGATTGAAATCATGGCTTCGATCGATCACAACCGTCGGATTAAAAATTAAAAATTCGTTACTTAAAAATTATGGTTTTTATAAAAACAAAAATTAAAAAATCATAAAATTAAAAAAAATTATTATTTCTGTGACACAGTTAATTTCATCACTATTTAGCGACACATTAGCGATGCGTATCATAGAAAATAAAAAAAATGTTAATTCAGCGATGCACTTAATTGCATCGCTATTTAGCGATGCATTAGCGACACAAATATTCAGAAAATAAAAAAATTTCATTAAGTCAGCGATGCAATTAATTGAGTCGCTATTTAGCGATGCATTTTCTCAAAAAATAAAAAAATTTTCTGTCGGTTATTGCCAGCAAAATAGCGATGCATTAGCGACGCAATTATTTGCGTCGCTAATTTTCCTAGAAAGTAAAAAAAAATTTCCGTTGGTTATTACCGCCAAAATAGTGACGCATTAGCGATGCAATTATTTGCATCGCTAATTTTCCCAAAAAAAATTTGCTAGTGGCCAAATTAGCGACGGATTAGCAACGCATAATTGTGTCGCTAATCCATATTATATTTTAAAAAAATTAGCGAGGGATTAGCGATGCAAAATTGCATCGCTAATCCCTAATATAAAAGCTAAGTCGCGCCCGTTCCCCCCCCGGCCTCTTCTTCTTCCTCTTCTTGCCCTAACCCTTAACGGTGTCCCCTCCTCCTGCTCCTCCCATCCCCTCCCCCGGCGCAAGGAACCCCCGATGGCATCCCCAAATTAGCGAGGTAAGCCCCCCTCCCCCCCTCCCCTCCCATTTCCGGCCATGGCCGCGGCCGTGGCCGGTGGTGGCCTGGCCGCCGTGGCCGGTGGTGGCCTGGCCACGGTGGCCAAGCCACCTTTTTTTTAAAAAAAAGGTGTCGGGGTGGGGTTTTTCCCCCACCCCTGAGGCCACGGCCATGGCGGCGGCCGTGGCCGGCGGTGGCCTGACCACAGTGGCCAGGCCACCATTTTCTTTTAAAAAAAGGTGTCGGGGGTGGCCTGGCCACGGTGACCAGGCCATCATTTTTTTTTAAAAAAGGTGTCGTGGTGGGGTTTTTCCCCCACCCCTGAGGCCACGGCCACGGCGGCGGCTATGGCCGGAGACGACGGCCACGGCCGCGGCCGTGGCCGGCGGTGGCCTGGCCATGGTGGTCAGGCCAACATTTTTTTAAAAAAAGGTGTCAGGGTGGGGTTTTTCCCGCACCCCTGAGGCCACGGCCACGGTGGCGGCCATGGCCATTGTCTCAGGCCAGGGCCGCGGCCGTGGCTGGTGGTGGCCTGGCCACGGTGGCCAGGTCACCGATTTTTTTAAAAAAAAGGTGTCGGGGTGCGGTTTTTCCCCCACCCCTGAGGCCACGATCACTCTCATCTAGCACAACTTGGATGTTATGCATATTGAGAAAAATTTCTTTGATAACATATTCAATACGGTACTAAACATCCGGGAAAAACCAAAGACACTGCAAAGTCGAGAGAAGAACTTAATCAGTATTGCAGAAGAGGTGATTTGAGAAGGAATGCTGACGGGACCTATCCTAAAGCATGTTACACTCTTGACAAAAATTTACGAGAAGTTTTATGTAACTGTATTAGAGGTTAAAATTTCCTGATGGTTATGCTTCAAATATCGGTAGGTGTGTGGACATGCATAAGCTCAAGTTGTTTGGCATGAAGAGTCATGACTGTCATGTTTTCATGCAACGGTTATTGCCCATAGCTTTTCGTGAGTTGCTTCCGCAACATGTGTGGAAGGCATTGACAAAGCTCAGCTTGTTCTTTAAGGAGTTATCTGCCGCAGTCATTACTTCTGCATCCATGGAAAGGCTTGAGGAGGAAATTCCAATTATTTTATGCAAGCTGGAGCGAATATTTCCTCCAAGTTTTTTTGACTCAATGGAGCATTTACCGGTTCACTTGCCATACGAAGCACGTATAGCTGGTCCCGTGCAGTATCGTGGATGTATCCTTTCGAGAGGTAAACACCCAAATCAGTAATACATGTTGACATTTCAAATATTATTTTTATGCGAGGAAGTTGGTTTATTTATATTTTCAACTTTACATATAGGTATCTTAAGAAGTTAAAAAATAATGTGCGGAATAAGGCAAGGGTTGAAGGTTCTATATGCAATGCACACTTGGTTGAAGAAGTTTCAGCTTTTGCCTCGCATTACTTTGAGGGTCAAGTTCATACGAGGACCCGCAATCTTGGTCGTAACGATGACATATGTGTGGACGAAGGAGAACCTACTGACGGTAGAATATCAATATTTATATCGGCCATTCATTTGGGAGGCAGAAGTCAAGACAATTAAGCGATGTGGAGTATAATGCAGCACATTATTACATCCTAATGAACTGTAGAGAAGTCGACCCATACATTGAATAAGTATATGTACACTTCATTAAATGAATTTGTGAGTACTATCACTCAATCAATTACAATAATGGCTTTTATTTTTCGAATTGATTGTGAATAGCTTATTAATTTATAGGTAAACGGTCCATGGTTCACAACCGATAATATTTTCATTAAATGTCTAGCGCAGTGGCCATTGAAGACCATAACTATCTATACTGGCTATTTTGTTAATGGATACAAATTTCAAATTGAACGACTAGCATTTTCAAAAGG
The DNA here is from genome assembly GCA_900491605.1 of Calamus simplicifolius. Taxonomy (NCBI): domain Eukaryota; kingdom Viridiplantae; phylum Streptophyta; class Magnoliopsida; order Arecales; family Arecaceae; genus Calamus; species Calamus simplicifolius. Next base: position 502,314 of record UESW01004974.1, on the reverse strand, counting down.
GACGCAGAATTGGGGCGTATGTATTAAAGGAGAAAGTGCTGGAGAAAATTTGCAGGATTATTATGGAAAGTTAGTAGAGGTGGTCGAAGTTGAATATCCCGGTTGGCCTATGAAATGAATAGTATTGTTTCGTTGTGATTGGTTTGATCGGACAATTCATGTCGGTAAAAGGGTTCATAACGACTACAATTTAGTTGAAGTAAACCATCGACGAAGATTGCAGAAATATAAACCATTCATTCTTGCATCCCAAGCTCAGTAAGTATTTTACTGCGGATATCCAAGTTTGCGCAACGACAATCGAGATTGGTGGGTTGTTTCTAAAATTGTTTCACGTTCAACAATCATATTAGATGAGAGTTCATCAAGTCAATCAACTGAGTGCCCTGTTTCAAGAGGATGAGATGGAAATGCATACAATTGAGGATGACACAAGGGCTTCTGAAACATCACTTAGAGATCCAAATGGTGATGTCCAAGAAATTGAGGATGCAAATGTTCGGTTTCCTTCCGATGATAATGAAACTGAATCACAGTCCGATACGGCATCGGATGTTGAACCAACATTTCATGAAACAAATGCCACTGATTAAAGATATAGGTTCATTCAATTTTGATTTATTTTTATAAGTATTAAATTTTTGTATATTTATTAATTATTCATAATTTGCATTGCATTAATCTTTGTATTTACAGTATGACGGACTGAGGTAGATCTACCCCTGACGGATATAGCCCTACTGCGTCACATCCTACTACCAGCCTTGACGCACGAACTTCCGCCTCTTCAGGCATCGACGCTCATCCTTTATTTTCCTCTACCCGATCGGCACAGACCTCTGAGAGTTCTTCATTGGTCGGTTGCACCGTACTTCGATTGAATGCCGATGGGTATAAGTATATACTAATTGCAATTATATGTTTATGTTTTTTAGTTAATTACTTATTTTAATTAGTTTTTTAACAACTTTATTGAGCAGCATACTGTATCGAGCCGGATCAGCTCTATATTTCAGAGCCGTGCTGATCCCAATGGCTACGATTGGCACCATGTATCTGCAGCCACGAGGGAGTTTTGTTTTTTAGAGTTTCAGGTAAACTTTTTAAATACATTTTATAACTGATATAAAATTTTCTAATCTTAATATATTCTGAAACTAACTATTTATTTTAATGCAGAAAAAGTTTATGTGGGACCCTACCATCCATGATGCCATTAGGGCAGAATGAAATGCTCTTGTGGCACGCCGATACTCCGACATGCTTTATCGTTGGAGGAGTTCGGGTGACCATCTAGGGCATGTGCCGAAGGGTATTTGGGCCAGCTGGCAGCATACATGGCAGTCCGAGGCATGGATGAGGAGGTCCGCATCAGCTAGCACGAACCGCCGATCTGAGAAGGGCGGTCGTGGCATGGGCCTCTCCTGTCACACTGCAGGTTCCATTTCTATTCAAGAGCACAGGCGCCGTATGGTAAGAAAACATAGACAATTTAAATACTAATTTAGTCATTTATAAATACTTGCATTTATATTCTTTCTTCTGCTTTTGTAGTCCGAGCAGGAGGGCAGAGATCCTTGTGAGTTTCATCTATTCAGGGCGACACACACCAGGAAGGACGGTTCCTGGGTCGATACACGATCACGGGAGGTTGGGATAAGAAATTAGCTTTATATTTTATTTGTTTAATTTCTAAAATTTTATTTAGCTTTATATATTGATTCATTTATCATTGATTTTATAATTCAAAGGTACGAGTCGAGGAGCTTCAGCCTCAGGCTTCGCAGGTCGACTCCACTGATGGGGGGCCGCCCATCTAACTCTTACCAGAGGAGAGTTGATGTGTATTTTTGGAGGCTGTTGGTGCCCAGCCGCGAGACCGTAGGGTCTATGGTTTGGGCACCAGAGCTTCCAGATATTTTCCCCATCAGGGCTTCAGTTCGCATGGTTCTGGCGATATTCCTCCTGAGCAGTTAGACGACATCCGAAGATCTATCATGGAGGAAGTTCGCCAGGAGGTTCAAGAGGAGCTTGCAGAGATGAGAGAGCAGATGCGTCAGATGCAGGATTTAGTTCGTCTTATGTCACAGGGTTCATTCCAGCCTCCGCAGCCTCCACAGCCACCTGCAGATACATGATGCATTTTTTTTTCACTACTTGATGTATTTTTTTTATTTTTTTTGTTTTGTATATGAAAATTTTAAATAATTAATAAAATAAATTTTTATCTATTTTTGAAAAATTTTGTAATGATTGTTTTGGTCAATTGTATTAGCAATTACATTGTATTAGGAAGTTTAATTTATATTATTTTATTTTTTAATAAATAAATTAATTTACTTTAAAAATTAAAAATTAATTTACTTTATTTTTTTAAAAAATAAATAAATTAATTAGTGACGCTATTTTTTTGTCAAATTAATTTAAAAAAAATTAAAAATTATTTTATTTTAATTTTTTTTAAAAATAAATAAATTAATTAGGGACAAGATATTCCATCGTAAATATTTTTAAAAAATTTATTTTTAAAGTAGCGATACATTAGTATGTGTCGTAATATTGTGACGCATTTAGGGGCATCACAATTATTTTTAAAAAATTAAAAATTAATTAATTTTATTTTTTAAAAAAATAAATTAATTAATTACGATGCTATTTTCCATCGTAATTAATTTAAAAAATATTAAAAAATATTTTATTTTAACTTTTTTTAAAATAAATAAATTAATTAGCGACGCAATTGCGACGAGATTTTTTGTTGCAAATATTTTTAAAAAATTTATTTTAAAGTAGCGATGCATTTAGGGGCATCACAATATATTGCAACACATTTAGGGTGTCGCAGAGAGTCGCTGTTTAGCGACGCAATTGCGACAAATTAAAATTGCGATGAATATTTTAGCGACGCCTTTATTGCGTCGCTAATGCGTCGTTATAGCTTGTTTAGCGATGCATTAGCAATGCATTTTGGCATCGCTATATTTTAATTTTCTTGTAGTGTTGAATTGCCTTATGTAATACAAGAAAATTAAAATATGGAATAAGGCAATGCAATTACACATTTTCAAATCTGTCTATGATTGACTGCTTGAATCCCTATGTCTTATTGAACCAAAAATTTTTCTCTAATAACTTTCTTTATCTAATACTCTCTTTATTGCTGATAACAAAAAGGGGGAGAGATGGTTGAATATGCAAAAAAAAAAAAGACTTGAAATTTTAATGAGAGATGGTTGAATATGCAAAAAGAAAGAAAGAAAGGGGGAGAAATGATTGTTTATGCAAAAAGTAAGAGACTTGAAATTTTAATCAGTTCAATTAAAATTCGATTTTTATATATAGGGGGAGCTATTCAATGCAGGGGGAGCTTAACAACAAGCTTAATTGCAATTTTCTGTACATTTAGTTTAAATGTTCATAATTGATGGCTTATATAGAACTCATGCATAATTTTAAAAGTTCACTTTGAATATTGGCATCAAATCCTTCATTAAAAATGTTTTAAGCTTTAAAATGACTATAATCTTTAGTTCGAATGAATTTTTTGAATGCATATACTCAAAGTTTTTGTTATCATCAAAAAGGGGGAGATTGTTGACCCAATTGATGATTTTGATGATTAACAAAACTATTTGAGTATAACAATTGAAGGCTCTAATGATTTTTATTAAGTTTTTCAGATTATAAGTCGATTGAATGATCAAAATCAGGAGTTAAATCTTATTCTGGATCAAATCTAATGTCTAGGTAAGATTGCAGACATTAGAGTCGACTCCGAGAATCACAGAGCCGACTCCAGTATCTAGCACGGAAGTTAGAGTCGACTCCGAGACTGTTAGAGCCGACTCCAATAGAAAAGATAGAACGTTGATTTTTCTGGCCCCGACTTAGAGTCGACTCCGGGTTTGTTAGAGTCGACTCCAGAAAAGTTTCTTGTCGACCCCAGAAAAGTCAGAGACGACTCCAGAATTAACGGATTAAAGTGTTTCGAGTTAGAGCCGACTCCAGAAAAGTTAGAGTCGACTCCAACCCACCTGGAACGAAAAATCAAATTGCCAGATCAGCTCTAACGGTAATATTTCTATTTTACTTTATTTCTAACGGATATATTTTGTTGCAAGGTACACTCCAACTGATAGTTTTCTTCCAAAAATGGTTTGAAAGAAATCTATAAAAAGGGAAGACTATCATTCAAATACAAGAACGGAAAAACAAAGAAGAAAAATGGAAATAGAGAAATCCCAATTCAAAAATCCGAAAAAGAGAGAGCCTGCATCTCAAGAGAAAAAACCTTCTAGCTCAAATCCACTCCACTCCAAAAAGCTCAAGAGGAATCCAAGGCATTCAAATCAAAGTTTTGGTGGATTTCCCAAATTGGAGAAAGAGGATCAGTTTCTTGCTTTTCAATCCTTCTCAACTGCTTCAACTGTGAAGAATCGGAGCTGAGGCTTGATTCAATCTATCAAGGAGAAGAAGAAAAGAAGAAAAGAAGAAAAGCTCAAAAGCCAACCAACTACAAATCAGGCTTTTCTAAACCTTGTTCATTTACTTGATTATTTGCTCATTGAGGAGCTGTATACTTGAAAAACAATATTTCTTTTGTTTGTGTCTAGTTCAATCTGGGGGATTGAACTAGTGGAGGTAGTCTTACCTCGGTACAAGCTTGGTATAGCTTGTGTTAGGGTTTTTGTGCTGGTGAGCCCGGAAAACTGGCTGGGTTCGTTGTGATCCTGGGAAAACAACAAGTTTGAGTTGTGAGCTTGTAAAACAACTCGGCTGTAATCAAGGAAGATTATAGTGTGGACCCAAGTGAATCTTGGGAGTGGACGTAGGTGTTGGATACACCGAACCACTATAAAATCTTTGTGTTTGTCGTGTCTCCTTTATCTCTATCTCTATCTCTATCTTATTGATTGTATTTGTTTTTGCATGCATTCACTTTCACTCACACTAAGCAAACAAATATTTCAAAAGGTTTAAATTTTTTTAAAGAACCCAATTCACCCCCCCCCCCTCTTGGGTTGTCATCTGGGCCAACAATTGGTATCAGAGCTAGTGCTCATTAGATTTTGATCACACGATCAAGAGCTAAAGATCCAAATGGCAGCTCAAGTTGGATCATTTGCTGAAGGTCATTCTACGAATAGACCTCCACTGTTTAATGGTTCAAATTATTCATATTGGAAAGCTAGAATGAGGATATTCATTCAAGCTTCTGACTATGAACTATGGGGTGTTATAATTAATGGACCTAGTACACCCACACATGTTATTGATGGCACTATTGTTCCTAAGCCCGAAAGGGACTGGAATGATAATGATAGGAAGATGGCACAGCTTAATGCTAAAGCCATGAATGTTTTATATTGCTCTTTAGATGCAAGTGAATTTAATAGAATCTCCACATGTAATTCCGCAAAGGAGATTTGGGATAGATTAGAGGTTACCCATGAGGGTACCAACCAAGTAAAAGAATCTAAAATTAATATTCTTGTTCATAAATATGAGTTGTTTAGCATGGAACAATCTGAAACCATTGCATGCATGTATACTAGATTTACAGATATTGTAAATGGTTTAAAAAGTCTTGGTAAGACATATACTAACTCAGAACTTATTCAAAAAATTCTTAGGTCACTACCAAGATCATGGGAAGCCAAAATGACAGCAATCCAAGAAGCAAAGGACCTCAACACTCTGCCCTTAAAGGAGCTTCTAGGATCACTTATGACCCATGAGTTGACAATGAAGCAGCACGTAGAGGAGGACACAAAGAAGAAGAAAGTGATTGCCCTCAAAGCTGCAAAAGAAGAAGAGAGCAGCAGCGATGATGATGATGATGATGAAGAGACTACTCTCTTAGCTAAAAAGTTTAAAAGATTCATGAGGAGAAAGAAACCCTTCCACAAGAAGAAATTTGGAGCAAAGTGGGAAGGAGAAAAGGATAAGAACAAGGACAAGGACAAAGAAAAAGAGAAAGACCCCTTGACTTGCTATGAGTGTAATAAACCGGGGCACTTTAGGAATGAATGTCCTAAATTAAAGAAAGCCTACAAAAAGAAAAAGAAGGCTTATGTGGCGACTTGGAGTGATAGCGAAGAATCTTCTTCCGAAGAAGAAGAACAAAAGGAAGTCGCAAATGTATGTTTTATGGCGGACGACAACGATGAGGTAAGTTCCGATAACCCTTGCGATGAGTTTGCATTTGATGAATTATTTGATGCTTTTAATGAACTTATCGGCGATTTCAAGGTTTTGAAAAAGAAATACAAGCTTTTGAAAAATGAAAATTCAACTTTCATTAAAGAAAAGGAAGATCTTAATAATGAAGTTAATAAACTTAAATCTGAAAATGAAATTTTGGTAAAAGAAAAGAATTAATTTTCAATGAAAATGATAAACTAAGGAAAGAGGTTGAAAAATATAAGAACATAGTTGATAAGTTTACCTTAAACTCAACTAAATTGAACATGTTATTAAATAGTCAAAAAGCAGTTTTTGACAAAGCTGGATTAGGGTATAACACTTTTAGAAAACAAAAATCACTGAAAAATATTTTTGTGCGTGCTGGCCAAAGTAATTTTACATGCTTTAAATGTAATAAAAAAGGACATAAATCTTATGAATGTAAAATTCTAAAACCTAATAAAAACTTAAATATTAAAGGAAAGAAAATATGGGTTCCAAAAGGAATAGTTTTTATTGCTACTAACCATGAAGGACCCAAGAAAGCTTGGGTACCTAAACATAAGACTTGATCATCTTTGCAGGAGTGTCTTGCGGCCAAAAGATCAAAGCGAAAGTGGTATCTTGATAGCGGCTGCTCAAGGCACATGACGGGTGACAAAGATCAATTCATCACCCTCGAAAGCAAAAGAGGAGGAGTAGTTACATTTGGGGATAATGGCAAAGGCCAAATCTTGGGGCTTGGTAACATTCAAATAACTCCCTCCACATATATTGAAAATGTCTTATATGTTGATGGTTTGAAACATAATTTAATTAGTATTAGTCAATTATGTGACAAAGGTTTTAAAGTATCATTTGAATCTTCTATATGCACAGTTGCTAATCCCATTGATAATAGCATTATTTTTATTGGAAATAGAAATGGCAATGTATACTTGATTGACTTAGACAATTTGTCTACTAATAATCATTGCTTAGTTGCTAATAATGCTAATATGAATGAGATTGGTTGGTTGTGGCATCAAAGATTAGGTCACGCAAGCACACACCTGATTTCAAAACTAATTAGAATGGATTTAGTAAAAGGACTACCTAAAATAGATTTTGAAAATAACAAAATATGTGATGCATGTCAGTTTGGAAAACAAACGAGAAGTTCTTTTAAATCTAAAAATGTTGTTTCAACTTCTAGGCCATTAGAGCTACTTCACATGGACCTTTTTGGACCAACTAGAACCACAAGTCTAGGAGGAAAGAAATATGGTCTTGTGATAGTAGATGATTACTCTAGATTCACTTGGGTAATGTTTTTAGCTCACAAAGATGAGACTTTCTCGATATTCCTGAAATTCTTCAAGAAAGTAACAAATGAGAAAAACACTACCATAGTGTCTCTAAGAAGTGATCATGGAACTGAATTTGAAAATCACTTATTTGAAAGTTTTTGCAATGAAAATGGTATTAATCATAATTTTTCTGCACCAAGAACCCCTCAACAAAATGGAGTAGTTGAAAGGAAAAATAGAACTCTAGAAGACATGGCCCGTACCATGCTATGTGAAAGTAAACTCCCGAAATACTTTTGGGCGGAAGCTATTAACACAGCATGTTACATCCTAAATAGAGCATTAATAAGACATATTTTAAAGAAAACACCTTATGAATTATGGCATGATAGAAAACCCAACATTAAATATTTTCATGCATTTGGTTGTAAATGTTTTATTCATAATAATGGTAAAAATAACTTAGGTAAATTTGATGCAAAATCTAATGAAGGAATATTCTTAGGTTATTCAACAACTAGTAAAGCATATAGAGTGTTCAATAAAGGAAGTTTAATTGTTGAAGAATCTATTCATGTAGTTTTTGATGAATATTTAACATCAAGTTCCAAAAGGATTGATGATGAGGAAGATACAAACATTCTCGAAAACAATCTTGAAAAACTTAATTTTGATGTATCTTCAGATCATGAACAAGAAGCTAAAGATAATGATTCGCCTAATGCTGATGTTATTAATACTAATCATAATGATGTAGATCTACCAAGAGATTGGAGATACGCTTATAGTCATCCCAAGGAATTGATTATAGGTGATCCATCTCAAGGAATAAGAACTAGATCATCTATGAGAAATATTAGTAATCACCTTGCATTTGTTTCTCAAATTGAACCTAAAACCATTGAAGAAGCTAAAAAAGATAATAATTGGATGTTAGCTATGCAAGAAGAATTAAACCAATTCACTAGAAATAATGTATGGACATTAGTGGAAAGACCTAAAGATCATTCTGTTATAGGATCAAAATGGGTTTTTAGAAATAAACTAGATGAAAATGGCATAGTAATTAGAAACAAAGCTAGATTAGTTGCAAAAGGATATAATCAAGAAGAAGGTATTGATTTTGATGAAACCTTTGCACATGTAGCTAGATTAGAAGCTATTAGGCTATTACTTGCATTTGCATGTCACATGAACTTTAATTTATTTCAAATGGATGCCAAAAGTGCATTTTTAAATGGATTAATAAATGAAGAAGTATTTGTTGAACAACCACTGGGATTTGAAGATCATGAATTTCCAAATCACGTTTTTAAATTGCACAAAGCTTTATATGGTTTGAAACAAGCACCTAGAGCTTGGTATGATAGACTAAGTAAATTTTTGATTGAAAATGATTTTACAAGAGGAAATGTTGATAAAACATTATTTTTGAAAAGAAAAGATAAAGATTTACTTATAGTTCAAATTTATGTTGATGACATTGTATTTGGTGCTACTAACAATCTTCTATGTCAAGAGTTTGCTAAGTTAATGCAGGAAGAATTTGAAATGAGCATGATGGGAGAACTCAATTTCTTCCTTGGACTTCAAATCAAACAAAGCAAAGAGGGAATCTTTATCAACCAAACAAAGTACACAAGAGAAATTCTAAAGAAGTTTGGTATGGAATCAATCAAACCCCTCGGAACACCAATGAGTCCTTCATGCAAGCTGGACAAAGATGAAGAAGGTAAGAAGGTTGATCAAAAATATTATCGAGGTATAATCGGATCCCTACTTTACTTAACTGCAAGTAGACCAGACATAATGTTTGTTGTTTGCTTATGTGCTAGATTTCAGTCTGAACCTAAAGAATCACATTTAATTGCTGTTAAAAGAATTCTTAGATACCTTAGTGGAACAAAAAATGTAGGTTTATGGTATTCTAGAGACTCAACATTAAATCTGATTGCTTATTCTGATTCTGATTATGCTGGATGTAAGTTAGATAGAAAAAGCACAAGTGGTGCATGCCAATTTTTAGGAAGTAACTTAATCTCATGGTTTAGCAAAAAGCAAAATTCGGTTGCATTATCTACTGCTGAAGCAGAATATGTTGCAGCTGGAAGTTGCTGTGCTCAAATCCTATAGATTAAGAGACAACTTGAAGACTATGGTATCACACTTGATAAGACACCTATAAGATGTGATAATACAAGTGCAATCAATCTAACTAAAAATCCAATTCAACACTCAAGAACAAAGCATATTGAAATTAGATATCACTTTATAAGAGAACATGTTGCCAATAATGAAACTTGTCTTGATTATGTGAATACTGAAGAACAACTGGCAGATATATTTACAAAACCCTTAAGTGAAGAGAGATTTTGTTATCTTAGAGGAGAATTAGGAGTTTGTGATCCTTTGGAATAATTTTCTGAAACTCTTAAGAACAACTATCTAGATTTCATCAATTTCTTGAAAAATCTCGATATTCAATAAGGAAATCTATCTAGATCTTGATTCATTGTTTCTCCAATTGCTAAGGAACATTTATCTAGAGTTTGATGATTAATTTGAATAGTTTCAGATCCTTGAAACTTGATTTTTTATCTCTGAAACTGTTAGAGTCGACTCTAACAGTTTGTGGAGTCGACACCTTAGTTTTTGATGTTCTGTCTAAGCAATTAGAGCCGACTCCGGCTTCTGTAGAGCCGACTCTAATTCGAGCGCTGACAGACTTTCTGGTTCGGAGCCGATACCCAGTTTTCGGGAGTCGACTCTAGGTTGAACTAGGTCAAAAATAAAAAGGCGGAGTCGATCCCAAATCATTTTATCCGTCTCCCAAAACCCCTCCAAGGAGTTCCAAAGCCTTTCCAACCTCCCCAATCTTCTCAAAACCTTTGATTACACATTCCAATCAACTCAATGGCACCCAAGAGGTGCGGTTTCGTCAGAGGAGTGTCCGTTCCCACGAGGCGACGCACGATTCGGAGGCAACCCTCGCCATCCTCCTCTTCGGCCACTCAAGAAGATTTCCCTCCTTCACCCTCTTCACCCAAAGTAGATAAACTAGCCGGTAAGACTATCACATCTTGAAGGAAGGTCAACTTTGATTTTTTTGAGTCGGAGGGCTTCTCAATACACTACAAAAAAGTATGTTATTTGTGGCGAACTTATTATGGCGAAATATTTTCGTCGTTATAGGTTTATTTATAACGGCGAAATAAAAATTAAATTCGTCATAATAATGATTTATTACGGCGAAATAAATTTTTGCCGTAATAAAAAACTTATTACGACGAATTAGAACATTCGTCGTAATAAGTCCACATTTTATTTTACAATTTTAATTTTTTTAATTTTCTTTTCTTTTTATTACGGTGAAAATCTTTTTCGCCGTAATAAAGAGACTTATTACGACAAAAATTCTAATTCGTCGTAATAGGTCCACATTTTAATTTACGGTTTTAATTTTTTAAATTTTTCTTTCTTTTTATTACGGCGAAATATTATTTCGTCGTAATAAAAAGACATATTACGACGAATGTTATAATTCATCGTAATAGGTCCATTTTTTATTTTATGAATTTAAAATTTTTTTATTTTTCTGTCTATTTATTACGGTGAAATTATTTTTTTCCGTAATAAAAAGACCTATTATGACGAATTTCATACTTCGCCGTAATAGGTCCTTTTCGTATTTTAGGAATTTAAATTTTTAATTTTTCCTTCTTTTTATTACGGCGAAATAAATATTTCGCCGTAATAAAAAGACATATTACGATGAATTATAACATTCGTCGTAATAGGTCCATTTTTTTTAAAAATTTAAATTTTTGTTATTTTTCTTTCTTTTTATTACGACGAAATATTATTTCGCCATAATAAAAAGATATATTATGACGAATTATAAAATTCGTCGTAATAGGTCCATTTTTTATTTTGCAAGTTTACAATTTTTTATATTTGATGTGCAAACATGTGCGTCGGTGATCGGGATCATGGCTTGGATCGATCGCAACCGTCGGATCGTCGCCGATCGAATTGATCGCAATGGTCCAAGATCGATCATCGGCGACCAAGATAATGGCTTGGATCGATCGCAACCGTCGGATCGTCGCCGATCGAACTGATCACAATGGTCCGAGATCGATCATCGCTGACCGAGATCATGGCTTCGATCGATCGCAACCGTCGGATCATCACCGATCGGATGGATCGCAACGATCCAAGATCGATCATCGGCGACCAAGATAATGGCTTAGATCGATTGCAACCATCGGATCATCACCGATCGGATGGATCGCAACGGTTCGAGATCGATCATCGGCGACCGGGATCATGGCTTGGATCGATCACAACTGTCGGATCATCGCTGATCGGATTGATCACAATGGTTCGAGATAGATCGTCGCCGATCGGGATCATGCCTTGGATCGATCGCAACGGTCCGAGATCGGTCATCGCCGACCGGGATCATGGCTTGGATCGATCGCAACCGTCGGATCGTCGCCAATCGGATTGATCGCAACGATCCAAGATCGATCATCGGTGACCAAGATAATGGCTTGGATCGATCGCAACCGTCGGATCGTCGCTGATCGAAGTGATCACAATGGTCCAAGATCGATCGTCGCTGACCGGGATCATGGCTTCGATCGATCGCAACCGTCGGATCATCACCGATCGGATGGATCGCAACGATCCAAGATCGATCATCGGCGGCCAAGATAATGGCTTAGATCGATCGCAACCGTCGGATCGTCGCCGATCGGATTGATCGCAACGATCCAAGATCGATCATCGGCGACCAAGATAATGGCTTGGATCGATCGCAACCGTCGGATTGTCGCCGATCGAAGTGATCACAATGGTCCGAGATCGATCGTCGCTGACCAGGATCATGGCTTCGATCGATCGCAACCGTCGGATCATCACCGATCGGATGGATCACAATGATCCAAGATCGATCGTTGCTGACCGGGATCATGGCTTCGATCGATCGCAACCGTCGGATCGTCGCCGATCGGATTGATCGCAATGATCCAAGATCGATCATCGGCGACCAAGATAATGGCTTGGATCGATCGCAACCGTCGGATCATCGCCGATCGAAGTGATCACAATGGTCCGAGATCGATCGTCGCTGACCGGGATCATGGCTTCGATCCATCGCAACCATCGGATCGTCGCCGATCGAAGTGATCACAACGATCCAAGATCGATCGTCGCTGACCGGGATCATGGCTTCGATCGATCGCAACCGTCGGATCATCACCGATCGGATGGTTCGAGATAGATCGTCGCCGACCGGGATCATGCCTTGGATCGATCGCAACGGTTCGAGATCTATTGTCGGCGACTGGGATCTTGGCTTGGATCGATCGCAACCGTCGGATCGTCGCCGATCGGATTGATCGCAATGGTCCGTGATTGGTCATCGCCGATCGGGATCATGGCTTGGATCGATCGCAACTATCGGATCATCGCCGATCGGATTGATCGCAACGGTCCGAGATCGATCATCGTCGATAGGAATCATGGCTTCGATTGATCGCAATCGTCGGATCATCACCGATCGGATGGATCGCAACGGTTCGAGATCGATCATCGGTGACCGGGATCATGGCTTGGATCGATCACAACTGTCGGACCATCGCCGATCGGATTGATCGCAATGGTTTGAGACAGATCGTCGCCGATCGGGATCATGCCTTGGATCGATCGCAACGGTCCGAGATCTATTGTCAGCGACCGGGATCTTGGCTTGGATCGATCGCAACCGTCGGATCGTCGCCGATCGGATTGATCGCAACGGTCCAAGATCGGTCATCACCGACCGGGATCATGGCTTGGATCGATCGCAACCATCGGATCATCGCCGATCGGATTGATCGCAACGGTCCGAGATCGATCATCGTCAACAAGGATCATGGCTTCGATCGATCGCAATCGTCGGATCATCACCGATCGGATGGATCGCAACGGTTCGAGATCGATCATCGGCGACCGGGATCATGGCTTGGATCGATCACAACTATCGGATCGTCACCGATCGGATTGATTGCAATGGTTCGAGACAGATCGTCGCCGACCGGGATCATGCCTTGGATCGATCGCAACGGTCCGAGATCTATTGTCGGTGACCGGGATCTTGGCTTGGATCGATCACAACCGTCGGATCATCGCTGATCGGATTGATCGCAACGGTCCGAGATCAGTCATCATCGACCGGGATCATGGCTTGGATCGATCGCAACCATCGGATCATCGCCGATCGGATTGATCGCAACGGTCCGAGATCGATCATCGTCGACAAGGATCATGGCTTCGATCGATCGCAATCGTCGGATCATCACCGATCGGATGGATCGCAATGGTTCGAGATCGATCATCGGCGACCGGGATTATGGCTTGGATCTATCACAACTATCGGATCGTCGCCGATCGGATTGATCGCAACGGTCCGAGATCGTTCATCGCCGACCGGGATCATGGCTTGGATCGATCGCAACCATCGGATCATCGCCGATCGGATTGATCGCAATGGTCCGAGATCGATCATCGTCAACAGGGATCATGGCTTCGATCGATCGCAATCATCGGATCATCATCGATCGGATGGATCGCAACGATTCGAGATCGATCATCGGTGATCGGGATCATGGCTTGGATCGATCGCAACCGTCGAATTATAAAATTCATCGTAATAGGTCCATTTTTTATTTTACGAATTTAAATTTTTTTATTTTTCTATCTATTTATTACGGCGACATAATATTTCGCCATAATAAAAAGACATATTACGATGAATTTTATAATTCATCGTAATAGGTCAATTTTTTATTTTACGAATTTAAAATTTTTTTATTTTTCTGTCTATTTATTACGACGAAATATTTATTTCGCCATAATAAAAAGACATATTACGACGAATATTATAATTCATCGTAATAGGTCCATTTTTTATTTTTTAGGAATTTAAATTTTTTAATTTTTCTTTCTTTTATTACGGCGAACTAAATATTTCGCCGTAATAAAAAGACATATTACGACGAATTATAACATTCGTCGTAATAGGTCCATTTTTTTTTTTACAAATTTAAAATTTTGTTATTTTTCTTTCTTTTTATTACGGTGAAATATTTTTTGCCGTAATAAAAAGACCTATTACGACGAATTTCATACTTCGCCGTAATAGGTCCAATTTTTTTTTACGAATTTAAAATTTTGTTATTTTTCTTTCTTTATATTACGGCGAAATAAATATTTCGCCGTAATAAAAAGACCTATGAAATTATAATTCGTCGTAATAGGTCCATTTTTTATTTTACGAATTTAATTTTTTTTATTTTTCTTTCTATTTATTTTACTAATTTTTAATTATAGAACAACTATTACGACGAATTGTCAAATTCGTCGTAATAGAGTGAAAAAATATTTCTTGTTGTGCATGACCTTATTACGACGAAAGTTAGTTTCGTCGTAATAAGATCCCCTACTAGCCCTAACACTCCCGCACTTATTCATTCGCCTGCCCGCCGCCGCTCTTGTATCCCCGGAGCTTCCATTCGGATGATTCGGCCGCCACCGAGGTGTTTCTCATCAACCACGGCGAGAGTGGGGTTAACTTGCGGCCAGATCTTGTCGGAGGGCGGTGCCCCGCTGCGAAGCTGACCGCCGCCTGGATCCATCATAGTGGACGCCTTCCTGGATCCCCTGTGCCCCGACAGCAGAGACTCGTGACCGCCGCTCAAAGAGGCGTTCAAGCACAACGACACGCACCTCTCCCTCGTCATTCACCCTTTCTCCCTCCCGTACGTGCTCTTCTCTCCCTCTTTGGCTTCCATTTCCTTTTCGGAATTGTTTCCATGCCTGTTTTGATCTGATTGACTGATTACATTTTGGACTGTGATTGTGTGGAAGTGTTAGTCCTCCTGTAATTACTACCCATCCCCAAATGGTTCTACATACAAAAGATCGAATTTTGTGAAGATTTTGATTATTTATTCATGCTAGATTGAGTTACTTGCAAGGCTTGTTCATGTGAAGATGGCGATTATAATCACTCTTAGTTACTTGTCCATTGCCGTTTGAAGTTCATCAAGATTCGGCGACACCATTTTATGGATCTATGTTCTTCAGTCTCTAGTTATTTTCAATTTTGTGCGACGATCATTTTTGCATGAAATGAAGAGATGTTTTGAGATTTATGCATGTTTGCTGGTTGATTAAGCTTACCAAGAAGAGTTACTTACTGCTACTTCTGCCATCAGCTTTAAGCCCTCCTTTCCTATTTTCTTTCATTAATAGTCATTAATAGCTTGATGTTACATAGTGATTTATTTGACTGGCCTCATCAGTTATCAGCTGACATTTACTGGCAGGCCTACCATAATGTAGCCCACAGTCTATTGTGTGGCCAATCTAGGGATACGTGCTTTGATGCAGTCCTACACCTAGTGCAAATGAAGATTATCAATCATCACTATCAGTGCTTGTAGTTGTGGCCGCTCCCTATATGCAAAGTGAATCCACATGCAGGTTCTTGGGCAATAGTCTTATAATGGTTATTGATGCAGAATTATGAAACCATATAAGCCAGATTTTTGAATAAGCTCATAACTTTAGTGGATTGCTTATATTAGCATGTTACATTTCACTCCAGAACGTTTTTATTGCTTGGAAGGGTCAAACACATATTGATAAGTTATCCAACTGGTCCTTGCAAAACCTTTTGCTAGCTAGCTGCAAGAAGGATGGTACAGGTTTGTCTTTGGTAGTTCAGTCCATTTGTGGGCTATAGGTTGTTCCATGTGCTTTTTAGAGTCAGACAAGTTGTAAGATGTTTGCATATTCTCATCAGGAGCTGTTAGCCATACCTACTAGTGAATCTCAATGTATCAAGACATGGCAATTTAGGATTTTAGATGCCTGGTTGGTAGTCAATGCCTTAAGGATTGAGGTCCATAACTAGGCATATTAAGGGATAATTGTGAACTCTCAACAAAATAATCAGAGGAAGGACCAGATATGAAGCATTTACTTCAAACGCTTGTTTAGGAGTGTTAATGGTTAGCAGGTATGAAGCATTCACTTGGACTCTTGTTTAAGAATGTTGATGATTTTGTTATTGTTGTAGAGAGTTATATGCTTTTACACAAAGGGAAACACCGAGGCTTTAGGAATAAAATCATTGATGACACACAAGCGTTAGGTGGGGTAGGTCCACTTCATATGCAAGGTTCAAGAAAGTCAAATTCTAGTGGGTTCTAAATTTATTAGACAGCAGCACTAAGCAAAGAGATACCCAAAGTTTCCTCATTAACCAATATGTGTACTAGCTATAACATAATGCACTGAAAATAACAAGCACTTGGAATGTGCATGGTGATGCATCTTGGAATGTGCATATTGATGCATCCCTTCTTTTCGGTTTCAAGAACTTTTCTGCTTCTCCCTAACTCTCCCATTTGATGTATGACATGCTCATTCATAGCACCATTTCAGCCATATAAATTGCAGGGTCCCTGTAACACAGGCCTGCGTGAGTGCATGCACACACGCACTTAAGAACAAACCAGTTTTCATAAATATCTCAATACTTTCTATTGGAAAAATAAGAAAGAGTGATATGAACCTTTACTTACTGGGTGGAAACGAATGGATAATTGGGAAGAAACTCCATATATTACTCAAATGCAATGACCTTTAGATATTTCCCAGACTCGCACAGTCTTATCCATTGAGGATGAAGCAATGTACTGGTTGTTAGAAGAAAAATCAAAATCTGTAATCTAGTTAGCAATTTAGGAATGAAGGAAACAAGTATTGATGCAATAAGATGTGAAATCAACATAAAACTTCATGCGGCCAACATCACAAATTCAGTTGAATATTTCCCATCATTTGATCAGTAGAAATACAGTTGTTAAAACAAATAAGTCTACATAAAGTGCAAAGTGAATGCTATCTATTTGAGCAGAGTGGATGGTCATATTTCAAAGATGGAGCACCAAGTTTCAAGAAATGAAATAACAAAAGCTCTAGCAGATGTTAAACAGGCTAGACAAAGCTTGTAATAACACTTCTGTGAAGAGAGGTGAAGATGAACAATTGGCATCTGCTTAACTGATGTAAATATGTAACACCATTCTCTAGACAAAGCTTGTAATACAGTTGTTAAAACAAATAAGAATATACACAATTTGATGCCTCTTGCATTCACTTTCAATGCCCTCTTGCTCTCTTGACACCAAACCCTAGAGTGTGGAGGACACCATCTCTCTTAAGTACACCTCAGACCTTCTAAACCAATTTGATGGTAGGACACCATCATCCTATTTTAACTGTTCCAATCAGATTTTCAAGACCTAGCCTCTACCGTCAAGATTTAATGCTCTTAAATACCTTACAAGTGATTCATTAACAAGAAAACAATTGTTGACACAACATAAATAGTTCTGTACTAAATGTACACTAATAGCTATGCAGAATAGAAAGAGTAATACACTTTTACCCAGTGTAATGGAGGAAAAAGATTCTTTTTTTTTACTTATTATAACTATATGTTCTTATACTTTCTTATTTGTTAATTCTAGTTTGTATGTTTGTTTGCAGATGTCTTCGAGAGATACTCCTGCTACATCGAGGCGAGATGATTCTCCTTACATTCCAGCTCTGACAGAGGGGTCATCTGTCGGCCCATCATGTAATAACTCTATTTTAAACTTATATTATTTGGCTATGTTTCTTTATGTTATTTTGCACTAATTTAGTTCATTATGTTTTGCAGCTACATCATCAAAGAAGAAGGGCCGAGGTCCTGCTCGCGGATACAAGTCCGCACATCTGATTGATACGCGTCATGGACAGAAGTTGCCTATTCTTCTGCCACCTGAGGTTGGACGACCATTGGGTGAGTTTCGCTCTGAGTTTCAGACCAAGATAGGAGTGGTTGTACGTGACATGGCACCACTTACGGTCAGGAAGTAGAGTGAGATCACTGATGCACAGAAAGCACCTATGATCGATCGACTTCAGGTCAGTATAATTGTATTAGATTACTTTAGATTATGTTTAATGTACTTAATATACCTTATAACTTTTATAATTTATATATATACTTGCAGGAGAAGTTCGATCTTGATATGAATTTAGATCATATTAAAAAAGGTATTGAGTTTCAAATGAATAAAGTTTATCGAGAATTTAGATATCAGCTTCATATCCACTTCATTAGTCACGGTGGGGACACAAGTGTGAGCTTAGCAAAACAAAATAAGCCATCTCGTGTCTCGCAGAGTGACTGGGACTTTCTATGTGATTACTTTTATTCAGATGAGTATAAGGTAAATACATCCATACAAATATTTTAATAGTTTATATTTTTTATAAACTCATGTAACTATTTTTATTAATTCTTTGATGTAGAAAAAATTAGAAACAAATAAATCTAATCGGGAATTGCAGCCATATGCTGCTCTCACTGGATCGAAGTCTATACCGGCTCACTCTTATGATATGGTAAGGAATACTGTGAACCTAGTGCTTTTATATTTATGTATTTTGTGGTCTGATATTGTTGTAGTGTTATAAATCTAGTGTAGTCATATTTATGAAAGATTTGATCCAGCATCTATGTTGAGTGCTAGATTTGGTGATTGGGAATTGGGATCTGAACCCAGACGGGGATCATTTGTAGGGAGGGGAGAAAATCTATAATTCTTTCATCTATTTATTCAATTCTTAAGTCATCTCAAACAAAAATTAATGTCCATTTTATGAAGAATAATGAATCTATAAATTCTTGCTCTAGGAAGAAAGACAACATTAAGATTAGTGTGGTTCTCATAAATTCTCATGAGCAAAGTGGTAACCGTTGTGAAAGGCTATATAGTATTGGATAAGAATGTTTGATCTATGAGAATGCAATTTTGACTTATCCAAGCCAGAAAACATCCTAAGTCCAAAATGTAAAGCCACCAAATAGATTTTATGGACTGGTTAGCAGCTGATGCAGCCCAAGTAGGAGTGAACTGCGTGAAGCAATTTAAATTATAAAGATAACTTTTAGATATGATTTGATCTGATTTTTATCCTTCAAATTAACAAAACCAGCAAAAGAGATTGGAGTCATAAGAGGAGAAAAGAGAATATGGCTAAGAAACAAAAAAGGTTAGGGGAAAATATCAGTGAAATAATGAAGATAGAAGACCTACAATGCTGAAAAGCGAGGACAATACTTCCAACGATTCAATCTGCTCAAATCTATCACTAAAAATTGATTTGGCACCACCTCTCTTATTTTTATGGCTAAAGGCAGCATGACCCTCCAGAATTTGGCTCTTTAATTGATACATTGTATTAGATTATTACATTGATACATTGATACATTGATAATTATATTACATTGATGAATTGATACATTGTATTAGATTATTACATTGATGCATTGATACATTGTATTAGATTATTACATTGATACATTGATACATTGTATTAGATTATTCCATTGATACATTGATAATTATATTAAATTATTGTCTTAAATTATTGTTTTAAATTATTATTGTTTCTTTTCAGAGAGATCCTGTTACGGGAGAGGAGCCATCAAGACTTCATCTGTGGAATACTCTTCATTTTGATAAAAAGAAGAATCAATGGATAAATGAAAAAGCTGAAGAAACCCATGTAAGTTTATCAATTAAAAATACAATATTATTGAATGTAATGTTTTATACTAAACATATTGAATTTGTTTTCTTTTCATTGCAGGCACAGTTAATAGAGCGACTTTCCTCACAGGACTCTACAGTAGAACCAATCAATGAGGATGTCATTTTGGAGGAGGTTTTAGGCTCTAGATCTGGTTATAAAAGAGGATGGGGTCCATTACCGAAGGGTACATCGAGAATTAGAGGTAGTTCTTCATCTTCTGAAAACTCACAATTAAAGGGTGAATTACATGAGTGCCGAGAGCTCATCGCTCAGCAAGAGAATAAGCTTGCTCAACAAGAAGATAAGCTCGCTCAGCAAGAGGATAAACTCACTCAGCAAGAGAAGACTATCCAGGATCTAAAGGCGACGACTGCTGAGCTCACTGCTTTCATGCGACAGTTAGTGCCTGGATATCATCCTAGTGGATCCCAGCAGACTTCACCTCCATAGTACATATATTTTTTTAAATTATGTATTTTTTGAAACATTGTATATGATGATTTTATTGAAATGAATGAAAATTTTTATTTTTTTTTGAAACTTTTATATTAGAAAATTATTTCTAGTATCGTTGCTTTAATATTATATTATTGTAACAGGTGCAATACAAAAAATATTAAAATAAAATTTTAATATTTTTTAAATTTAAATAAAAACCTATTACGGTGACTTATTTTGCCGTAATAGGTTGATATTACGGCGAAAATAAGTCACCGTAATAAAATTTTAATTAAATTTTAATATTTTTAAATTTAAATAAAAACCTATTACGGCGACTTATTTTTGCCGTCCATATTACGGCGAAATAAGTCGCCATAATAGGTTTTTATTTAAATTTAAAAATATTAAAATTTAATTAAAAATTACGGTGACTTATTTTCGCCGTAATATCAACCTATTACGGCAAAAATAAGTCGCCGTAATAGGTTTTTATTTAAATTTAAAAAATATAAAATATTAAAATTTTATTACGGCGACTTATTTTCGCCGTAATATCAACCTATTACGGCGAAAATAAGTCGCCGTAATAGGTTTTTATTTAAATTTAAAAAATATTAAAATTTTATTACGGTGACTTATTTTCGCCGTAATAACATATTACGGCGAAAATAAGTCGCCGTAATAGGTTATTACGACAATATATTTTTACGACGATTTGTAATGTATTACGACGAATTTTTTATCATCGTAATAAGTTATTACGACGACTTTTGTACCTATTGCGACGAATTAATTCGCCATAATAAGTTATTTTTTTTGTAGTGATAGGAAGATGTTTAAAAGAAATGGGGTGGAAAAGATTTGTTCATTAGATATCCCCACTTATCCTGCCCTAGTGAGAGAATTTTACAATGATTTGAGTAGAGGAGAAGGCGGTTTAGTCAGTATTGTAAGAGGAACTAGAGTTGTAATAACTGCTGAAATCCTTGGAAATCTGTTGGAAATGCCCATAATTGGTATTATGGAATATCAGCATGATAATAGAAGTGGTGCATTGTCAAGAATGTTAGGGAGGGATGTAACCGAGTTTGAGGAAATTCTTACTAATCAATTAAATCTGGAGCTCAGGTTACTACACAACATATGTGGAAGAATTTTATTCCCCAAAATTGGTAGATTTGAGTACGTCTCGGAGAGAGACATTCTTTTGATGGATTGTATTATAACTGGAAGGCCAGTCAACCTAGCTAGCATGATGATTGGTTATATGGCAGAGGCTGCTACAAAGAAAAGATCTACACTGCCATATGGTATGGTTCTGACATTGATCTTTAGAAGCCAAGGTGTGCTAATTATGGATAATGAACCCCTAAGGAAATTAAGGCACACTGACTATTATAGTATTTCTACTATTCATCGGATGGGCTTCAAGAAGTTAAATGGTATCTGGATGAAAGAAGGACGAGAAGAAAGAACTGAGAGAGATAGAACTGAAGAGGCCAGAGTAGAAGATATCCCTGGACCATCCACTGCGGGACCATTAGTCCCTGATCCATTTATTGCGGGACCATCTACAGCTGGATCTTCAGAAGCTGGACTGAGCACAGTTTCCTCTCCTCCACATCTGTCTGTTACTACTTCTGGGAGATTCTCTGATAAGCAGATTGGTCAGTTGAGAGCCTTGCTTGCTGAATATGACAGTCAGAGATCTCATGAGATTAATCAATTAAAAGAAGACTTCAATCAGCTAAAAGAAGAACTTAACTCGAGACTTGACATGATTTCCTTTTCCATAAGCAATTCTATTGAATCCTTTGTTGTTGAACTTCACAAAATCTTTGAAAGGATGGAAGGCATTGCTGATGGCTCGGGATCTTATGTTCATGCAACTGGTCAACTGAAGAAGGACATTGACCTTGCAGTCTCACAGATTGAAGCTTGTCTTGAAAATTTTAAGAAATCTCAAAAAGATGATGTAATGGAAATCATAGGTCACTTGAAGAAAATTGTATTCAAACATATCTGACTTTGATTTTGATTTTGATACTCTTTTGTATCTTAGGTTCTCCAGGTTTACTTTATCTTGATAGTTTGTATTTAGGAATTTTGAGTATCTAATGTATCTCACTTTGGAATGTACTTGAATCAACTTATGTAATGTTTCTTACTTATGTAATGCAATTACACATTTTCAAATCTGTCTATGATTGACTGCTTGAATCCCTATGTCTTATTGAACCAACAATTTTTCTCTAATAACTTTCTTTATCTAATACTCTCCTTATTGCTGATAACAAAAAAGGGGGAGAGATGGTTGAATATGCAAAAAAAAAGACTTGAAATTTTAATAAGAGATGGTTGAATATGCAAAAAGAAAGAAAGAAAGGGGAAGAAATGATTGTTTATGCAAAAAGAAAGAGACTTGAAATTTTAATCAGTTCAATTAAAATTTGATTTTTATATATAGGGGGAGCTATTCAATGCAGGGGAGCTTAACAACAAGCTTAATTGTAATTTTCTGTACATTTAGTTTAAATGTTCATAATTGATGGCTTATATAGAACTCATGCATAATTTTAAAAGTTCACTTTGAATATTGGCATCAAATCCTTCATTAAAAATGTTTTAAGCTTTAAAATGACTATAATCTTTAGTTCAAATGAATTTTTTGAATGCATATACTCAAAGTTTTTGTTATCATCAAAAAGGGGGAGATTGTTGACCCAATTGATGATTTTGATGATTAACAAAACTATTTGAGTATAACAATTGAAGGCTCTAATGATTTTGATTAAGTTTTTCAGATTATAAGTCAATTGAATGATCAAAATCATGAGTTAAATCTTGTTCTGGATCGAATCTAATATCTAGGTAAGATTGTAGACATTAGAGTCGACTCCGAGAATCACAGAGCCGACTCCAGTATTGGCACGGAAGTTAGAGTCGACTTCGAGACTGTTAGAGCCGACTCCAACAGAAAAGACAGAACGTTGATTTTTCTGGCCCCGACTTAGAGTCGACTCCGGGTCTGTTAGAGTCGACTCCAGAAAAGTTTCTTGTCGACCCCAGAAAAGTCAGAGATGACTCCAGAATTAACGGATTAAAGTGTTTCGAGTTAGAGCCGACTCCAGAAAAGTTAGAGTCGACTCCAACCCACCTGGAACGAAAAATCAAATTGCCAGATCAGCTCTAACGGTAATATTTCTATTTTACTTTATTTCTAACGGATATATTTTGTTGCAAGGTACACTCCAACGGATAGTTTTCTTTCAAAATGGTTTGAAAGAAATCTATAAAAAGGAAATACTATCATTCAAAAAAAAGAACGGAAAAACAAAGAAGAAAAACGGAAATAGAGAAATCCCAATTCAAAAATCCGAAAAAGAGAGAGCCTGAATCTCAAGAGAAAAAACCTTCTAGCTCAAATCCACTCCACTCCAAAAAGCTCAAGAGGAATCCAAGGCATTCAAATCAAAGTTTTGGTGGATTTCTCAAATTGAAGAAAGAGGATCAGTTTCTTGCTTTTCAATCCTTCTCAACTGCTTCAACTGTGAAGAATCGGAGCTGAGGCTTGATTCAATCTAGCAAGGAGAAGAAGAAAAGAAGAAAAGCTCAAAAGCCAACCAACTACAAATCAGGCTTTTCTAAACCTTGTTCATTTACTTGATTATTTGCTCATTGAGGAGCTGTATACTTGAAGAACAATATTTCTTTTGTTTGTGTCTAGTTCAATTTGGGGGATTGAACTAGTGGAGGTAGTCTTACCTCGGTACAAGCTTGGTATAGCTTGTGTTAGGGTTTTTGTGCTGGTGAGCCCGGAAAACCGGCTGGGTTCGTTGTGATCCCGGGAAAAAACAAGTTTGAGTTGTGAGCTTGTAAAACAACTCGGCTGTAATTAAGGAAGATTATAGTGTGGACCCAAGTGAATCTTGGGAGTGGACGTAGGTGTTGGATACACCGAACCACTATAAAATCTTTGTGTTTGCCGTTTCTCCTTTATCTCTATCTCTATCTCTATCTTATTGATTGTATTTTGTTTTTGCATCTGCATTCACTTTCACTCACACTAAGCAAACAAATATTTCAAAAGGTTTAAATTTTTTTTAAAGAACCCAATTCACCCCCCCCTCTTGGGTTGTCATCTGGGCCAACATGTTCATTGGAGTCTTCATTGGCTTGCGATCAGACATTGCAAATTTTTGAAGAAGATCTTTTACATACTTCTCTTGAGAGACAAAAATTTCATCACCAAATTGTTTTACTTCCAAACCAAGAAAGTAATTCATCAAGCCAAGATCTGACATCTCAAAAATTTTAATCATACTATTTTTAAATTCTGCAATCAGTTCATCACTACTGCCGGTATATACCAAGTCATCAACATATAAACAAACCATAAGAATATTTGTACCTTTTGACTTGACATATAAGGTGGGCTCGCTTTTGCTCCTTTGAAAGCCATTCTGTACAAAGTGCTAATCAATCCTTTCATACCATGCTCTAGGTGCCTGCTTAAGTCCATAAAGTGCCTTCCGTAATCGATACACATTCTTTTCTTCATTAACAACTTCATAGCCCTGTGGTTGCTGCACATATACTTCTTGCTGCATATAGCCCTTTGCAACAATCCTTGCTTTAAATTTTTGGATTGATCCATCTGCTTTGTATTTGATTTTGTATATCCATTTTAAACCAATAGCTTCATGGTTAGGTGGTAGATCCATGAGCTCCCGAGTACCATTTTTTATTAATGCTGAAATTTCATCATCCATAGCTTTGCTCCATTCTTTATGCTTTATTGCTTCTTCAAAACAGCTTGGTTCATCAACAGAAGTAAACTGACATCTTTCATATATATCAATCAAGGATTTTATCTTTCTTGGAGGAGATTCAGAAGATGATAAATAAGGAGAACTCACAAGTGTAGACTGCACAGGTGTTGACCTTGGTGAAGATTGATTTGGATCAGTTAAATCTTCACTTTCATCATCAAAGGCCACTGATGTTTCTTCAGCTTGAGCTCCACCTATTGCTGTATTCTATAATTCATTCCAATTCCATGCATTCTGCTCATCAAATATCACATCCCGGCTAACAACAAGCCTTTGAGTTATAAGATTATAAAACCGATAAGCCTTGCTTTCAATACTATAACCAATAAAGATGCATTTCATGCTGTTATCATCTAATTTTTTCCTTTTTGAGATGGAATGTGAACATAAGCAAGACACCCAAATACTATAAAATGAGTTACCTTTGGTCTCCATCCATGCCAAGCTTCAAATGGTGTTATGCCTTGAAGTGAAGATGTGGGGCTACGATTGAGTATATAGGCAGCGGTATGAACTGCTTCGGCCCAGAAATTGTTAGGAAGCCCTTTTGCTTTAATCATGCTTTTTGCCATCTCAACAAGATTCCTATTCTTTCGTTCTGCTACTCCATTTTGTTGTGGTGTGAAGCTTGCAGTCAATTGCCTGTGAATGCCATTATCTTCACAAAAAAGAGTGAATTCATTTGAAAGAAATTCTCCACCCCTATCGGTTCGCAATATCTTTAATGCATGGCCACTATTCTTTTCAACAAAGCATTTAAACCTTTTGAATATAAAAAAGCTATCTGACTTTTCTTTAACAAAATATACCCATGTGATTCTGCTAAAATCATCAACAAAAATAATAAAATACTTGCTATTGTCTAAGGATGGAGATTGCATTGGTCCGCATAAATCTGCATGCACCAGTTCAAGTGGTTTTGAGGCCCGCCAAGCCTTTCCTTTTGGAAAAACATCCCTGTGATGCTTTCCAAGCACACAACTCTCACATATATGATCATTCTTCATAATTCTAGGCAACCCATACACCATATTCCTTTTTGATAAAGCTCCAAATTGTGATAACCCAAATGTCCATATTTATGATGCCATAACACATTATCATTTGCTAATGAGACATTCAAGGCATGATCAAGACTTAGAGAGAAAAGTTTATTTTCAATCATAGGTATCTCAATAATAAGTGAACTCTTAGAATTATCATAAACACGGCATCTTAAATCTTCAAAAACAAGTGAATAACCTTCAGTCAAAAATTGCCCAACACTCAACAAATTAGACTTCAAGTCAGGAACATATAAAACATTTTCAATTGATTTCAAGCCATAGAAATCAAGTTTCACAGTACCTTTCCCATGAGCTTCTCGAACATTACCATCACCCATTTTTACCTTTGTAGTAACAGATTTGTCCAAATAAGAAAAGATCTCTGCACGACCTGTCATATGATTGCTGCATCCACTATCAATGTACCAAACTTCTTTAGGACATTCTTTTGCAGTAAAGCATGCAAGAAATAAATTTTTATTTGACCCCTTTTCATGTTCTTCTACAAAATTTGCATGTTTTTCTTTCAATCTACAAAAACGCTCAATGTGGCCATACTTTTTGCAAAAATGACAAAGAAAAGGCTTAGAGATTTCACCCTTTTCATTACTTTCCTTTATCCGACAAAACCTTTCAATATGACCATATCTCTTGCAATAATTACACTGAAAAGGTTTAAAATTTTCACCTTGGCTGTTACCTTCATTGCGATTCTGATAAACTTTACCAAGACATCCTCCACCTCTTTTGCCTCGAAAAGAACCTCCTCTATTTCTTGGTGTATAATGATGATTGATGCTTTCCTTTGGAGCATTCACCTTAGAATGAAAGGCTTTTTCTACTGTACTTTCATTGGACCTTTTCAATCTGTCATCATGTGACTGAAGAGAGCCAAGTAATGTACTAACTGAAAGTTTGGTTAGATCCTTGGATTCTTCTATAGCAGCTACAATATGATCATACTTAACTGACAAACTTCGTAATATTTTTTCAACAACTCTTTGATCAGATAAATCTTCACCATAAATTCTCATTTGATTAACAATTTCTAGAACTTTGGAAAAAAATAGATCTAAAGAATCATCATCTTTCATGCTCAATGTCTCAAATTTTCGACGAAGAGTTTGGAGTTTGACAGTTAATACCTTAACATTACCTTGATATTTTTCTTGCAACAAATCCCAAACATCTTTAGAGGTTGTAGCTGCTGAAATTCGAGAAAAAATTGCATCACCAATGGCCTGCTGAATGAAGAAGAGAGCTTTGGCATCCTTTTTTATATTCTTTGGCTTTAATGCTCCTTCCTCTGGTAGGCCTTTCTCCACCAATTCCCACAAATCTTGTGAGATAAAAAGAGTCTTCATCTTTTTGCTCCAGAAATCATAGCCTTCTCCTTTGAATATTGGAATCACCGGGTTGATGGTATTGTTGTTGAATGCCATTGGCTCTGATACCACTTGATAAAAAGAAGAGATACGGGACTAATAGATTTTGAAAGTAGGGACTTCCTCAACGATGGTTAGAAAGTTGAGAAGGAAAATAAAATTGCTAAGAATAATTTTGGGAGAAGGTAAAAAATAAAAGGATAAACTTGCACTTCATTATCTCGAATGATGTCATTTACAGAGGTTTAAATAGAGATGAAAGAAACATCGTGCAGCAAAAAATTAGAGGCACGTTACCCACTATCTAATAACGTGCGAAACTAATTAGCCCACGTACAGATAAACTTAAAAGATAAACCCACGAATAGATAAACATGGGACAAATAAAACCCACGAACAGATAAACATGGGACACGTAGAGTGACTTGGTCTAAGTAGGAGAATGTGGGACTCTGCATTATCCAACTGCAAAATAGGAGAACGTGGGATACTCAATTCTGCATTATCTCAACATGGCTTGCTCCTGCTCTCGTTGCGCGTTACGTGATCATTATATAGACGACGTGAGAGGGAAGGGCCTTGGACGATGCCATTAGGCTTCTTGCCAAGGGACAAGGGGTCGCAGCGTCGCCCAGCTTAGGGTGGAATTAAAGCAAAGCTATATCTAGACGGCACCGTACCGATGAACCCGAAGAGAAATAATACTGAGGAGCTGGCACGCCGGCAGCTGTGCCTAGCTAGCTCCCCACGTTGAACCAACGCCCTGCGCGCGGCTTCTTCTCCTTGCTCGGGGATCAGCTTCCCCGGTCGTCATGACGTGTGATAAATTATGCTAGAAATCCAAAAGGACAAGATCATGTAGACCCGAATCGGATCTCGACTGAGATTTCTCCATGGCTTGAAACCAGTGGACCGGACATGAGTCTAGTGGTCACACTACAAGAAAAATGACTTTTGCCTACGATTTTCGCACCTACGATTTTAAAATCGTAGGCAAAAGATATATTTCCCTACGATTTTTTTAAAATCGTAGGCAAAGATTCCATTGTCAAAAGGTTAAAACCTTTCCCTACGATTTTCAAAAATCGTAGGGAAAGGTCAAGAGCCTTTCCCTACGTTTTAACAAAATTCGTAGGGAAAACCTTTTCCCTATGATTTTTGTGAAAATCGTAGGGAAAGGCTATGGACCTTTCCCTACGATTTTTTGAAAACCGTAGGGAAAGGCTATACAAATTTTTGGAGGCAAAATCTTCCTCCAAAATTTTTCTGAAAAAATATTTCCCTACGATTTCAAAAAATCGTAGGGAAAGATCCAGAGCCTTTTCCTACGATTTTTTGAAAATCGTAGGAAAAGGCTATACAAATTTTTGAGGAAAAATCTCCCTCCAAAATTTTTCTGAAAAAAGCTTTCCCTACGATTTTCAAAAAATCGTAGGAAAAGGCTCTGGATCTTTACCTACGATTTTTGAAAATCGTAGGGAAAGGATAACAAATTTTTGGAGGCAAAATCTTCCTCCAATTTTTTTTTTGAAAAAATATTTCCCTACGATTTTCACAAAAATCGTAGGTAAAGGTCAATAGCCTTTCCCTACGTTTTAACAAAATTCGTAGGGAAAACCTTTTCCCTATGATTTTTGTGAAAATCGTAGGGAAAGGCTATGGACCTTTCCCTACGATTTTTTGAAAACCGTAGGGAAAGGCTATACAAATTTTTGGAGGCAAAATCTTCCTCCAAAATTTTTCTGAAAAAATCTTTCCCTACGATTTTCAAAAATCGTAGGTAAAGATCCAGAGCCTTTTCCTACGATTTTTTGAAATCGTAGGAAAAGGCAATACAAATTTTTTGAGGGAAAATAACCCTCCAAAATTTTTCTGAAAAAAGCTTTCCCTACGATTTTCAAAAAATCGTAGGGAAAGTCTCTAGATCTTTCCCTACGATTTTTTGAAAATCGTAGGGAAAGGATAACAAATTTTTGGAGACAAAATCTTCCTCCAATTTTTTTTTTTTTGAAAAAATCTTTCCCTACGATTTTCACAAAAATCGTAGGGAAAGGCTCTAAAGCCTTTCATGAAAAGAATGCAGACTTTTACCTACAATTTTTACGAAAATCGTAGGGAAAGATGGCCAACCTTTCCCTACGAATTTAATAAAAATCGTAGGAAAAACCCTTTTTTTTTAGAAATTCAACCCTTTCCTTATGATTTTCACGAAAATAGTAGGAAAAGACTGTATACCTTTCCCAAAATCAAATTTTATATTTACTATATTTATATTAATTATATATTTTATGATATTATTAATAATTATAAATATTAATATAACTATTTATTTCTTATACTGTATTTATAATTATATTGTTAATTATTATAGCGTTAACATGTTATCTATTATAATATTCTTAGTAATATATTACTATAGTTTCTTTAATACTATATTATTATTTACATATATATATAGTAAATATGTATTTATATATACATAAAATAAAATATATTATATAATATTTTTATATACAAAATAATTACTTATTATAATATTGTAGTATACTATAATTTATTATGTATTATCATATTGTTAATAAAATTATTAATCTTATATTGTAATACATAATGTATATAGAACATGTTATAAAGTTATNGTTAAACATAACCTGTTTAATGCACGGGTTGAGGTTTTATTGGTGTGCCAGTAGTGGAAATAAAAGGATAGGGCTCTACATCGCGCATGATGCAGGTAGGCATGGGCACTGGGCCGTGCCTAGCACGGCACGACCCAGGCCCACCGTGCCAGAGAAGTTGACGTGTCATGCCTGGCACGGCCCATTAACAAATGGGTCGTGCCAGAGAAGTTGCGGGACCGTGCCAGGCACGCTCGATAAAAAAATTTGGAATTCAACACGACCCGTGACCCATCAAGAAATGGGTCACGAGCCGTGCCAAAACGATCCTTCTGGGCCGTTTTGTGGGCAGGGCCATGGCACGGCCCACAAAGGCCCATGACCCTATTGTGCCGTGCCATGGCACGGCCCATAAAATGGCCCAGAAGGGCCGTTTTGGCACGGCCCAAAAGGGCCATGCCAGAACGGCCCTTATGGGCCCACAAGGGCCATGCCATGGCACGGCTGGCGCCTAGGCGCACACAGTTGGGCCTATGCGCACACGATCTAAACGGTTGCGATCGATCTAAGCCATGATTTCGATTGGCGATGATCGATCCGATGGTTGCGATCGATCCAATCGAAGATGATCAACAGTTACGATCGATCCAAGCCATGATCCCGATCGGCGATGATCGATCCGACGGTTGCGATCGATCCGATCGAAGACAATCCGACGGTTGCGATCGATCCATGCCATGATCCTGATCGGCGATGATCGATCCGATGGTTGCGATCCATTCGATCGGAGACATCCGATGGTTGCGATCGATCCAAGCCATGATCCCGATCGGCGATGATCGATCCGACTGTTGCGATCCATCCGATCAGAGACGATCCAACGGTTGCAATCGATTCAAGCCATGATCTCAATCAGCGATTATCGATCCGACCGTTGCGATCCATCCGATCGGAGACAATCCGATGGTTGCGATCGATCTAAGCCGTGATCCCGATTGGCTATGATCGTTCCGATGATTTGGATCCATCCGATCGGAGATGATCCGACGGTTGCAATCGATCCAAGCCATGATCCCGATCGGCGATGATCGATTCGATGGGTGCGATCAATCCGATTGGAGACGATCCAACGATTGCGATCAATCCAAGCCATGATCCCGATGATGATTGATTCGATGGTTGCGACCGATTCGATCGGAGATGATCCGATGGTTGCGATCGATCCATGCCATGATCCTGATCGGCAATGATCGATCTGACGGTTGCGATCCATCCGATCGGAGATGATCCGATGGTGTCGATCGATCCAAGCCATGATCCCGATCGGCGATGATCGATCCGACGATTGTAATCCATCCGATCGGAGACGATCCTTCAGTTGCGATCGATCCAAGCCATGATCCTGATCTAGGATGATCGATCCAATAGTTGTGATCCATCCGATCGGCGATGATCCGACGGTTGCAATCGATCCAAGCCATGATTCCGATCGGCGATGATCAATCATACCATTGCGATCAATCCGATTGAAGGCGATCCTTCGGTTGCGATCGATCCAAGCCATGATCCCGATCGGTGATGATCGATCCGACGGTTGTGATCCATCCGATCGGAGACGATCCTTCGGTTGCGATCGATCCAAGCCATGATCCCAATCGGAGATGATCGATCTAATAGTTGTAATCCATCCGATTAGAGACGATCCGACGGTTGCGATCGATCCAAGCCATGATCCCGATCGGGGATGATCGATCCGATGGTTACGATCTATACCATCGGCAATGATTCGATGGTTGCGATCGATCCAAGCTATGATTCCGATCGGCGATGATCGATCAGATCATTGCGATCAATCCGATCGGAGGCGATCTGACAGTTGCGATCGATCTAAGCCATGATCCTGATTGGCGATGATCGATCCAACGGTTGCGATCGATCCGATCGGAGACGATCCGACGGTTGCGATCGATCCATGCCATGATCCTGATCGGCAATGATCGATCCGACGGTTGTGATCTTTCTATTTTTTTTCCTTACTTATTGTATTATGTTCTGGAGGTCAGGCCTAGCTCCCCTCCCTTCTGTACCATTTTGATTTTAAATTAATAAACTGGTAGGGGTTTATGCCAAACCCCCCGCCGTTAAGGTGGCTTTATATTAATAAATTTTTTTATTCCTAATAATATTTTAATTTATCAAAAAAAATAATTTTTTTGGAAATTTTTTTTATTTGAGCCGTGCCTAGCACGACCCACTTGGGCCGCACAGCCCAAGCCCACCTGGGTCATGCCAGGCATGGCCCACCTGGGCCGTGCCGGCCCAGGTGGAACGTGCCGGCACAGCACGGCGGGCCGGCCCAGGCCCGTTATGGGTCGTGCGGTACCGGGCCAACAGAAAAAAATTTTGGGCTCGGCATGGCATGGTTCACGGGGCTGTGCCGGCATGGCCCATCTGGGCCTGTGCGTGCCATGCCATGGGCGGCACGGCCCAGTGCCTACCTCTAGATGCAGGTGCATCCTGCATCGCATACAGTGATTAATTTGGTGTCAACGCATAATCTTGGGCCATTTGGTGTTTGTGAAATTCTTGAAAAATTATGCGGTGGCTTCAGGAGTTCTGGCCCGAATATGTAGGTCTCTTAGGTGCTTTTTACCCCCCTCTACAGGTTAGGTTCCAGCCTTCTAGGGTTTTGGATCCGATTTTGATTATGCTGCTATTAAAATTGATCTGGATGGGTCAAGTTGGGCCATATTCTATATGCAATTATTTTTTTTCCTTACAATGATGTTGCCCGCAATTATCTGAGTGGCTGACAAAATGGAAATGGCTAAGCATGCTCATTATTACTATCGTCCAATAAAGCTTCCTTGCTGTCCATGTGGTTAGTACACAGAACATCCATCTAAGACGGTAGTTTGGAATGATTGTCATTTCTAAAAATAAAAATATAATTTTTATTTTTAAAATTTATAATAAAAAAAATATCGTTGATCATCATCATTATTTTATTTTTTATAATTTTGATAACAAAAATATATTTGAAAACTTTTGTTATTTTTATTTTTATTTCTTTTATACAATAAGAAATGGTTTTAAGAAACTTTTTTTTATAAAGTCATTTTCATTTTGGAAGCAAATTAATCTGCAAATATTTTTTCTAAAAAGTTTTTCCCTATGATTTTCATAAAATCATAGGAAAAGATATAGGACCTTTCCTTACAATAGATTGAAAATCATAAGGAAAG
Organism: Calamus simplicifolius; assembly: GCA_900491605.1. Classification (NCBI taxonomy): domain Eukaryota; kingdom Viridiplantae; phylum Streptophyta; class Magnoliopsida; order Arecales; family Arecaceae; genus Calamus; species Calamus simplicifolius. The sequence continues at coordinate 468,564 of UESW01004974.1, read as the reverse complement.
ACTATTTTATTCTCAACAAATTTTTTAATTTCGTTTGGAGGCAAAATCTTCGCAATTTTTTCGGAAAAAGCTATCTTTCCCTACGATTTCATAAAATTCGTAGGGAACGAAAATCTTTTCCTACAACATAAAAAAAAGTTGCAGGCAAAGCAAAAAAAACTTAAGCTTTTCGTTCACCCAAACGCCTCTGCCCTAACCGAGTTCCACCCTAACGCCTCTGCCCTAACTCCGGAGTTCCACCCAGCCGCTCTCCCTCCACCGACCCGGCCGCCCTCCCTCGACTCCCGAGTTCCCCCTCTCTGTTGGTCGTCCCACTCCGTTTCGATTTCTTTCAACAAACGCGATAAAAAGACGAAGAAAGGGGGAGAGAGTCTTATTTTGCCTTATTTTGCCGCTGTGGAAACGGGCGGAGCTCCTCCACAAGGCGGCGGCCATCCTCAAAGAGCACAAGGCCCCCATCACCGAGTGCCTTGTCAAGGAGATCGCCAAGCCTGCCAAGGACGCTGTCACCGAGGTAACTCACGTCCTGGTTCTCTTATCCAATATTTACAAGAATCTTCTTCTTCTTTTTTCCCTCTCTCCTTTTCAAATTTTTTTTTTTTTTTTTTTTTGCTATGTTTTGTTTTTTTAGGTGGTCAGGTCAGGGGATCTGGTGTCTTATACGGCGGAGGAGGGGGTTCGGATACTTGGGGAGGGCAAATTTCTGGCGTCTGATAGCTTTCCCGGCAACGAGCGCAACAAGTATTGCCTCAGTTCTAAGGTACCTCCCTTTTTTTCTTAAAAAGTCTTTTGTCTTATAAGGATTTCTAGTTAATTCCAGCAATTGGAAAGGACCTGATCCTATGAGAGCTGTGAGAGTATCAAGGACAGCGCATGGGACCTGAGAGATGCTTCTTTAGATGTTCTTTAGGACAATAAGGCAAACAATAAATTTTCCGAGGAATAAGTCTAGAGACAGGACAAGCAGTTGCTGGAATTGCATCAGCAAAGATGACCGTATTCACACGACTCAACTGGAAAAAGGTTTTGGATCCCTGTGTTTGGAGGGGAATGAGTTGGTTCAAAAGCTATATATCCAGATTGGAAAGGCGTGGATGTCTTTGCTCATTGATTTTGATCTCTCCTCAACATCAGAACTTTTACGGTTGTTTCTTCCCTATGGTCTTATAGGTGTTATCTTGAAATCTACAAGCTGAATACGTAACCATGTGAATGAAATAAAATTGTTTGTAAAATTGTGAGTTCCTTTTATGGCTTAGAGAAAGTAAAATTCATCAATTTTTGTTTAAAAAGCACAACATTGCATGGTTTATGAATGTAAATTCTAGGCTCTAAAGCAGAACTTCAGGATATGACTGCCATAATGATGTTCCTGTGACTCAAAATCAAGTGGATCATATTTTGAACTTCTATGGATTGTTTACTCCTTTAACATGAAACATCTCTTTGCAGTTCTGCACTAGCATAAAGCGGCACGGGAAAAGTAATTGATTAATTTTTGATTGATGGCTGTTACTCCATCAACTAGTTATTGGTTTGTTTGAGCTTGATTTTCCTAATTTTCTTAATAGCTGCAGCTGTGCTTCTTTCTTTGCTAGGCACATGGTGTATATGTGGCAGGGCGGTACCAGGGGTGGACCTCCCCTAGTGCCAAAGAACTCTCTCTCCGGTCTTAATAAAGATTGGACTTGATTTAATTCTTTGATAGAATGGCCATGATATTATACCAATAGGTCAGTTGTCACCTTCACCTAAATATTCTCTTGGAGTTGCCACAAAGTAACCCAATCAAAGCATCATCGATCTTAGAGAATGGTAATCCCATCACTCTTGAGCAACTATCTAATTGCTTAGGTGCTTAGGTGTGCTATCTATTCTTCTCCTGTATCCATTTGTAGTTGTATTCTTTTTAAAGTTTTCAAGACTATATTCTTCTCCTATTGGTATTGTAGTTGCCTTGTTTATTTATTTGTGTGTATATGTGTGCATCTTCGCTGACTTGAGTTTCAATTGCATTTTTCTGTATCAAAATTCAAATAGATATGTAGCACATTATTGGTTGCTTATAGGTCGGCCTTTTAACATATCCATGATTTCAAGTAGATAGAAATTCAAACTTTGGATAAATAATATAAGCATCTTCTTTATTCTGCTTTGTATTTTCTTTTGATTTTTTTTTTTTTTTGACATTCATAGTTTCATATTCAGCTTATTCATATCTTGTTAAAAGACTTATGTGTGCATATTATTTAAGTTCATTTACCATTTCAATCAACCAATTCTATACTTTATTGTTTGGAATAACCTTTATTTCTTCAACATTAATTATGATTTGTTTTATCTTGCCACCATAGAATGCTTTTTAAGATCCTCAAAACCATCTAATTTGTTAAAAAAAAGTGACAGAGTCAAGCTCGTATGACAATAGGAATCACAGTTCAGACAGCATGGTTAATGACTCTCTATTTGCTTGCTGATTTTTAGAGATGCTAACAGGGCATTCAATCAAGTTGTACTCTATTACAAGTTGCCATAATTCTGATTTAATAATTCATTTTCTTTGAGCATAAAATTGACCAAATATAAACATTTTTAATACTTGTTTTTTACTCTTGTAGGAAGCAATTTTGATACCCTGAAATGATCTTTCAAGGAAAGTGAGCAAAGTGTACTTTGGCATGAGAGGTCTCACTGATGTCTTATTGGAACATTTATGAATTACAATGTCATTCTAGGGCATTGCTTACTCTAGTATTGTTTAAAATAGAGCTAAAAAACTGGGGAAGTCATTTATGAATTGGACCTTTATAAAGTGTCCAGGACCTTATGTTGTGTTGTCTCATTCATGTGTTTTGATGTTTTATGTTAGTTGTGGATATTGTGATTGATATGGAACTTTCATTTATTAATTATTTTGATGTTTATCCTTTGTTGTCATTATGTAAAAATTTTGTATATGTAATGGATATTATAGGTAAAGAACCATATTATTTTTATTGATACGGTTTTTAATATTTAAAAAATATAAAACAAACAAATTATATTTTATTTAAATAAAATATGCAAAATATTAAAAAATTTAAAATAGAAATATAATTTTAAAATATTAAATAATTTAAAATAGAATAAATATAACTTTTGTATACATTTGCAGACATATTTTGTAAGGAAAAAAAGAAAAAATATGTATTTATTATTTTTTCCTACGATTTAATTTATTCTTGTGGGTAAAAATGGTTAAAAAATAATAATTTAAAAAAGAATCATTAAAAATTATTATTAACAAACTTCTTTCTATGATTTTTAGAAAAATTGTTGGGAATTATGTTGATAAAAAAATTTTTTTTGATTTTTTCCTATGATTTTGAGGTTTTTCGTAGGGAAAGGAATCATTAAAAATTATTACTAACTAACTTTTTCCTACAATTTTTCTTAAAATCGTAGGGAAAGATATGAAAAATATATATATATATTTTTATTTTTTCCTATGATTTTGGGATTTTTAGTAGGGAAAGAAATCATTAAAAATTATTACTAGCTAATTTTTTCCTACGAGAAAAATCGTAGGGAAAGATGTTGATTAAATTTTTTTTTGGATTTTTTCCTACGATTTTAGGGTTTTTCGTAGGGAAAGAAATTATTAAAAAATTTTATTAGCCAATTTTTCTCTACGATTTTAAGAAATTTGGTATGGAAAGATGTGGATAAAAAATTATTTTTTTGATTTTTGCCTACGATTTTGGGGTTTTTCGTAAGGAAAGAAATCATTCAAAATAATTATTAGTCAACTTTTCCCTATGATTTTAAGAATTTTCGTAGGGAAAGATGCGAATAAAAAATATTTTTTTTTGATTTTTCCCTACGATTTTGGGGTTTCTCGTAGGGAAAGAAATTATTAAAAATTATTATTATTCAACTTTTTCCTACGATTTTTCTTAAAATCATAGGGAAAGATATGGATAATATTTTTTTAATTTTTTCCTACGATTTTTCATCTTCGTAGGCAAAAGTTTTCAAAATTTAAATTTGTATTTTAAATTCTAGTCACTTTATCCCTACGAAATATGAACTTTTCCCTACGAAAAAAAATCGTAGGGAAAAGGTCTAATCTTTGCCTACGATTTTGAAAGTCGTAGGCAAAGGCTTTCCCGACGCATCTTTGCCTACAATTTTTTTTTCGTAGGGATAAGTTCAAAAATCGTAAGGAAAGGCTTTTCCTACGATTTTTCTATCTTTCCCTATGAAAAAAAATCATAGGCAAAAGTCATGTTTCTTGTAGTGTCTGTTTGTGTGGTATGGACATGTCAAGAACCTGGATAAAAATCCCGGTATTATTCCTACATGCTCTACAGATGGTTATAATATTAAATAGGAGGCACATGGTGATGGCGTCATAGTTGATGATTTGTTGTCAACTGATTTGGTTTAAGCTGTTTAATGATACAATAGATGTGTTAGTTTCTATGAGAACTCTTCAGAAGCAATGCTTTTCAGCCATTGTAGTGTCATTAAATGGATCAAAAGAGACTTTGGAACTTCCTGAAGCATGGAAGAGAGTTTGCTTTAGTATCACATGTAGCTGGGTTGTGGAAAACCAATATAGCAACAATTTTATGCTGTTATGCAGTTGGAATATTCAGAATCTATATATCCTGTTAATGTAAGATGGAGGATGGAGAAGTTCAGTATATTCAGCTTTTCTAATTCCTTTTTAGTTTGAAAAAATGAAGATATATATTTTGTTCTTGTTGTCTGTTAATGTACACGGATAAGCAGATGTAGTACATTTTGGGTCGCCCGATCAGGTGCTCGAGCTTGAAGAGCATCCTTGGCACACAATTGAATTATCCTTCATTCATGGTGATTTTGAACGCTAAAAACCGCTATAAGTTGAAGGTGACGACGAAAGTGAAGAACGTTGGAGCAGCAAGATCAGTGTATAACGTGCAGCTAGCGTCTCCTGAATCCAACGCAGCTATCCTTCACCAAGGTCAACGAGGAGGCACACTACACCGTGACCTTCTCCACTGATGGAAGAAGCAAGGGATACATGAAGGGCTTTCTGACATGGCTCTCTTCTGATGAAAATACAAGCGTGAATAGTCCAATAATGGTGGCCGTCCAATGATAACAGCCATGAACACTTCGGAGGCAAGCAGCTGGGGTGACTTTCTTATATTGCACTTATGATGTTAGAAATAAACAAAGTTATATTTTTTTGCTTTCGTACTTGATTTTGTTTGTGTGATGGGCCCTACTTGTAATCTAAAAATATACTCTAAAATTTCATATTGGTTTCTAATTCGTCCACTAGCTCACTCGGTCAAATTTAGTAAATACTTCCTTTTATTAACGCTATTACTTACTTTTGGATATTATATGTTTGATGAGAGATATTATCTCCTATTCAATAATTAGTTTTAAAATTTAAAATCCAACCATATGTATTTTTTTTTTTTTTTTTTTTTATATCTATCCAATTCAACAGCATAAGAAGACTCCCACAAGGCTTTAAAAAAAAAAAAAAAAAGCAAGATAACATATTTTATCCTTGAAATGCATAAACCATATAATCATTTTCATCAAATATAAAAGTTTAGTATTGGGGAGAAAACAATAAAAATATAATCCGATAATGCTACAACTAGTTAAACATATCCCGCAAACTTAATTTCATCAAAGGAGTACCGCATACACAAGAATTAATTTGGACAGATCGTGAGACCCAAATGTGTTTCATCTGTTTGAACTCAACTCTGCCTTATTAGAACTTGTGAATCCCCCACTCTTCCATTTCCTGTTAGATCTAGGGACTTCGCTTGCAATGCCTTGACCATTCTTTCAACATCTTCACGATTTCCTCTTTTCAGCTTGAGCAAAACATCATTTGAGGATATTCTGAATCCCCCATACATATGTACCAGTATGCCAAAACACGTGCCAACAACCATCTATGGATAAGCTTTGGAGCCATGGGTTGCCCTTTACACCAGAACTGATCAGCGAAAAAACCAAAATAAGAGTGTAAGATAGTTGAAAATCGATATGGTGTCTCATGATCATCCTCAGCCAACCTGCTTGAAGGAGTCAACCACTCATAAAATCTTTCATGAATGTGTGTTTTCAAGGCGGAATGGACATAGGAACTTTCACTGAACTCAAAATGGACTGCATTTACTACCGTCTATGCCTTTATTTTCCCATTAATTATTGATGCTTGTTGCCGCCGGGATCCATCCTCCGACTCGGGCGCGGTCGATATCCAAGAAGAGGGGGCGGACCTGCACAAAAAGTCCACACGCGGGAGGCGTTGGGGGTGGCCCTCCGCGGAAGACCCTCCGACGCTCAAGTCAGTGGAGAAGAAATCGGCGATCAACCAGACAATGGGGAGGTGGATCTCTCCGGAGGCCTCTCCGGGGGCGGCCAATCGGAAGCTCCAGAGGGCAAGAGTGCCGACGAGCTGCCGGAGAGAGCAGTGAGGAGTGTGTAAAAAATGGCGTACCTGAGGGAATCTGCGAGTCTGATATTTATAGACTGTCACCTGGATCTTGAGCGTCTTCTGGAAGGTTCAGAGGTTGTTGCGATATGGAGGCGGACAGAATCAGGCCGTTGCGGGGCCGTTAGAATCCGTATCCCGTTTGTTAAGGGATCGACGGCTGGGAGAGCTCCTTGATGTCTCGAGATCTGGTTGAGTAGACCTGGGGCGGTTATGATAGGTTTTAGGCCACGCCTCGACATGATTCCTTGTCTAGGATGTCGTTCTGGTAAGCCTGGGCTCTCCCGCGTCAGGTTCCGCGGAGGTAGGTGTTAGGTTGTGGATCGCTTGATGAAGCCGAGCCGTGGAGAGCAAGAGAAAACCGAGCTATGGAAGCTCAGGGGAAGGCCGAGCTATGGAAGCCCTGAAGGCCGAGCTACGGAGGCTCGGAAGGGCCGAGCTATGGAAGCCCGGAAGAGCCGAGCTACGGAGGCTCGGGGGCCGAGCTATAAAGCCCGGAAGGGGCCGAGCTATGGAAGCCCGGAAGAGCCGAGCTACGGAGGCCGGAGGACCGAGCTATGGGAGCCCGGAAGGGAGGAGGTCGGCCTAGCCGCCTCGCACGAATTATGAAATGACGATTTTACCCCCCAACACATGCCCTCCACTCCCTAGTTCGAAGCGTAGGTTCGGGCATAGGGAGTATAAGTCCAAGTGGCATCCGGATGGGACATTTTGGTTTGGACAGCCTGTGCAATGATGCCCTAATTAATGCGACAGGGCCATCGTGCCTTCGGGGGTAAGGCTCCTCCAAGGGCGACGGTTGGGATTGCGCCACGCGCGAATCCCGATCGATCGGGCGTTTGTCGAGGCGGTTCCGGATGCCTCGGGTGAGACGCCCCGCCTCCTCAGGCGGCTTCCTTAGCGGGGAAGCAAAGCGACAGCCGCATTATATATATCATGTTCGCTAGCATCCTCTCGTCTCGCTTTTCGAAGAGTTTGGCCTTTCATCCTTTTCGACGCTCGTCGTTTCGCTTGGTATTTCTTTCAATCGAGATGGCGATGAGCCCGACGATGTGGTCTCAGAAATCGTTGCCGAGGATTTGGGGAGGATTCACCAGTGGTATGGCATGCCCTCGGATGTCGTTCTGCGGGCGCCGGAATCCTGAAGATAGAGTCACTCGGGATTTAGAGTCTGGGGTTTCGTTTATGAAGATAGTTTGAAGGCAGGCCTCCGTTTTCCTCTCCACCCTTGGTGAAGGAAATCATGACCCACTATAATATCTGCCCATCAATGGTGGCCCCAAACAGTTGGCGGAGCATCATCGGATTCATCTCGATGTGCCACCAGATCCAAATCGTCGCCACTCTCCCCTTTTCCACGCCTGCTACCATTGATTCCTGGGAGGAAATCAGAGTGGCCCTACATTGGACCCCGGAGATCTTTCAACGTTATTGTGGATAAGCCATCCTCCATCAAGGGGTGGAAGAGTCGGTTCGTTATCACAGAGGGGAACATCGGTTCCGGCTTCCCTCGGAAATGGGGGAATTTTGTGAGGGATGCGGAGACGCATCCAGTTTTGTCGGCGCAGGAGGAGAGGGACTTGGATGTCCTTCGCAATGGCCAGGTGTTTTCGGCCAACGACCTGCTATCGGAGGGGGCCCTCTTCGCAGCCGGGCTCAGCCCTCTGGACCCGCAAGGTGAATCCCTTCTTTTATCCCTTTCTCGTGTGTTTTTCTCGATGAATGTGCTTGGATCTGAGTATGTGTGTTCCGTTCTGACAGCCAAAAGGTCGGCGTTGTCGAACCTTTCCAAGAGGAAGAGAGGAAAGCGCCCAGGGGAGAGTAGCGGCGCGGATAGCGGCGGCCCGAAAAAAGGGCTCACACCTCCGCAAGAAGCCCGCCGGACACCGGAGTGGTCACGACAGGAGCGCCGGGGGCGAAGGAGGATCCAGGGAGAGCGGTTATGGCCCCCGGCCCTCTCGTGTTGGAGATATCGGATAGCTCAGACGAGGCTCCGTTGGCTCGTCCGACCGTGTCCCCCATGAAAGAGGAACCAGCGACGGATCTGGCAGAGGCGGTCTTTCTGAGGGGCCCGCTGTCCCCGGGACCACCACCGGCTCCAGCAGGAGAGGGAGAGGGGACAGCTGCAGCCGAGGAGGTTCAGGGGAGCCCCTCTTGGTCTCTCTGCAGGGGAGTCTGGTAGTAGTGAGGTCGGGCCGCCCTCGATGGGTCAAGAGCGGGTCAGACCGAGGCTTCGGGGGAGCCTGCGGAGGAGATGCAGGTGGTGGTAACCGGGAAGGATGCGTCGGAGGAGGGGGCGCAGCAAGGTGGGAGTCCCGCAATTGGGGCCCCTCGAAAAAGATTTTGGGGAGGCTGGCGCTTGGGCTGGCCGAACTATCTGAAGAAGCCAAGCTAGGGCCTTGATAGAGGAGGCTGGGAGGTTGAAGGCCTCTCAGACGGAGGTCGCCCAGGCGGTCCCTCAGGCGGGATGGTCAACCCAGTAGCTCGAGTGCTGGTGTTGAGGAGGCGTTTTCCGCCTTAATGAGGTCGGCCTTGTATCCGGGCGCAGATCCTTCGGCGGACAAGTTTGCAGATTTGGAGTTGGTTGATGCTGCGTTCGGGCAGCAAGGCGTGGCTGAAAGTTCCATCTCCTTCCCGATATCGATAATACGACCCTGATGAGGATGACTCGGGCCTATGCCTCGCGGGTGAGTTGTCATTCCTGGGTAGTGGATACATTCTGGTTGACTCAACTCTCATTCATTCACTTCTTATTTGCAGAGTTTTGCTTTCTCGGGCGATATGCTGGCGTTTGAGTTTGGCGACAGGGGCCAGCATTCAGGCCAGGAAAGACAATGCCGAGCTCCAATCGCGACTAAAGGTGTCTGAGAAGTTCGAAGAACTTATGGCTATTAGTGATAGAAGCTTGAAGGGGATAAGGGCGGCACACCAGGCTGCCCTGGCCGAAGTGTCCAAGCAAAAGCGTAGAGTGGAGGAGTTGCAGGAACTCCTGGCGAAGAACGACGACGCGTGCTTGGAGCTGGCTAGAATTGAGTCAAAACATTCCGCGGAGGTGGCGGCGATGCGGCGGGAACATAGTGAAAATTTGGGTCGGCTGGGAAGGGAAGCTAACGACGAAAGAAGACGCTTGACGAGAATGCTTGGCGAAGTGGAGGAGAAGTTGAAGCGGCGCGATGGCGAAATTACTCACTTGAGGGAGGGCGCTAAGTGGCACCAAGGGACGATAGCTCGGGTGAGTAACGAGTTATCCCAAGCCCGGGAGGAGGTCGAAGCCAAACAGTTGAGAATCAATACTCTGCAGGAGAGAGTCGAGCTGATCGGGGCTGACAGAACAAGAGCCAGGAGTGAGGCCGAAGAGCTGGCCAAAAGGTTGGCCAGATGAGAGGAGGAGGTATAGTCTCATTTTTCCCCTTTTAGTTTCTTCTACTGGTCTCTTGTGATGCCGATTGACTTTGGCTTTTTCAGATGGCGAAGTTGGAGTTGGAGATTCGGGCTCTCCAAGGTGAGCTCGTGTCCAACCGCAATAAGAGCTCAGAACTCGAGACGCGGGCCGGCGAGTTCGAGGAGCAAAACATCATTTTGCGGGCTCAAGCTGCGGAGGCTGAGAAACAGGTAGCTGAGGCTAAGACGCAGCTCGCCATACTTAGGGGGAAGCAGGATGCTATCGGCGTTGACGCCTTCCAACTTGGAATGGAAGAATGCAAAGATAAGATATCCAGTGAGCATCCAGAATGAGATCTTTCTTTTCTGGATACTGAAGCTCCCGATGACGGTGAGTCCGAAGGAGAAGAGGAAGACGAATACGTCGACGTTCCGATGCCGATCCTGGTGTCGTCCCGGGTCCCAGCGAAGCCGCAGCTTCTGAGGGACGGTCACAAACTGCAACTGAAGGGGCAAAGGCATCAGAGAAGGGCGAGTCTAGTCATACCTCCGCAGATGTAACCGAGAGCTCCTCCAAAACCGACGCGGTTCTCGGCCCTTAGAGGCCACTCCTGTACTTTGTTTCTTGAAAGTCTGACCGACGTTTCTTAATGAATGAAACCTTTATTTTCATTTAAGTGTTTTTCTTTGTATGGCCCTGTTGTCGCCCAGTCTTGCCTCGATCGTGAGCAACTTATGGCTCGCTGATGTTTTTTGGTCATTTTTGTTTCGGGATTGAGGGAATGCATTGGCTTATCCCAAGACGGGGCGATAGCCTTGACCGGCGAACTGGCAGGCGATCTGGTTCGACTCATGTCTTAATTAAGACTTGAGGCTGGACGGTTAAGACCGATTGGCAGGGTAGGTCGGCTTGGGCCGACAATCAAGATAGGTCGGCTAGGGCCGACAAGCAAGATAGGTCGGCTTGGGCCAACAAGCAAAGATAGGTCGGCTAGGGCCAACAAGCAAAGTAGGTCTGCTGGGGCCGACGAGTAAGGTAGGTCGGCTGGGGCCGATGAACAAGGTAGGTCGGCTAGGGCCGATGAACAAGGTAGGTCGGCTAGGGCCGACAAGCAAAGTAGGTTGGCTGGGGCCGACGAGTAAGGTAGGTCGGCTGGGGCCGACGAGCAAGGTAGGTCGCTAGGGCCGACGAGCAAGGTAGGTCGGCTGGGGCCGACGAGTAAGGTAGGTCGGCTGGGGCCAACGAGCAAGGTAGGTCGGCTAGGGCCGACAAGCAAAGTAGGTCGGCTGGGGCCGACGAGTAAGGTAGGTCGGCTAGGGCCGACAAACAAAGTAGGTCGGCTAGGGCCGACATATAAGGGCGGTTGCCAAAGTATTTTTGTTTCCTTTGGTCATTTCAGTTCGTGTAGCCTTCGTGCTTATTTGTTTTGGGGCGTTCGATTTTATCGCACGAGTTCCTTGAGCGACTAACTTCGCAGGGAAGCAATCGTCGGCCAGCTGGCTTTCGTGCTTTTTGCTATCTCGCCAACGCCCTGCTGTTTTGCGAGCAAATCGGTTTTTATTTCACCCGAATTGATAGTACGGCGTTATGGGTAGTGTAAAGCTGCTCTAGAGCTTTCCGGGAGGTGTTCTTTTCCCATGCAGATCGTTTTGACGTGCCGTGCATGCAACCGTTTACCATTAGAGGACGTTATTTTCGTAGGACGATATTCTGAACCTGCCAGTTTCTGTAATGCCAGTGGGCGATCCTCGCATTTAATGATCGCAATTCGGGATCAAGAGGAAATCATCACATGTGTCTCGGTTCAGGTGATGGGCTCGGCGCGCAATGGGACGTTGCGTCTATCCTGAGGGGCCACGTGGAGGCATGGGCCAGATGTTTGGATCTCGGGGCTTACAGCTTGGGTAGCTTTTCCCGGTTCATTTCTACCTATAAAAAGGAAAAAAAGGGGTCATGTTTGGTTATCCCCAAAGTTCTTTCCCATTAGAGCTTCCACCATGCTTGTTCCTTTGCTGTTGTGAGTGGGAGGACCGAGCTTTCCTCTTATAAGCTCCTTGCCACCGGATAGTTGGGGCGACGGGGGAGCTGCCGAAGAATGGCTCACCCTTAGGGGATGAGTCCCGGAGATCATATGAGAGCGCACAAAGAGGGCGCAGAGATCACACGGAGAGCGCACACTAACTCTTCCAGTGTGACCTTTGTGGTTCTCCTTCGGAGACGCATGGTAGGAAGTGCACGTGGACCTCCCATGGGTTGTGTGAATTTCGCCTCCTCCCCTGGTTTGGATTCCTGGGCTCAGCCGCCTGGGGAATCTTTTGCCACATGGGGAGGGGGTGAAAGCGTGCCGCCCGCCGACCCTTGTCCTTGAGACTTGGTAAGGCGTGGCGGTACACACTCGGTTTGGGAGAGCGTTCCGATGCCAGGGTCCGCTGGCTCCCTACCTGCTCGCCGAGGGGTCCCTCAATTGGGTGGTCTGGGATGGCCATCCAGATATCTCGGTTGGGTCACCGAGATATCGTTATTAACTGAAGCTGGCCGCAACGATTGGTCCATGTCGCCCGGCTATTATCAGCTCGAGCTGATTGGATGCGCTTATCTGGTTCGGCAGTCGGATGCCGAGCATCACAGTTGCCTGGGTCTGCTTTGGAGCAGTTGCCCGAGTTTTGTATTTGTCTTTATTTTATGCATTTCAATGCCTTGTAACGCCTGTGAGGCATTTGTAACCGATCTTGATTGGCAACAAATAAAGAGAGTTCTATTTTGTTTCTCAATCTCTATCTTTTTTGTGCCGAGTCTACTATTGTTGTTGTTCATGGGGTACGAAGGCGTCCCGCTCGTCCTTAGACGAGGATCCCGTGCTACCCAAATTAATGTAGGTTCGCAAGCGATGATTTAGGGATCGTTCGGTGAAATACGCTCCTTACTTTGGTCCGAAGCTTGGTATTTTCATGCCTCGCTCTTACCGGAGCTCGAATTATCATGGGTCGGCTTTGCCGAAGTTCAGAGAGTTTGTACTTGCTCCCGTCACGGTTCAGGGAACTTGTAACTCGGCCCAGCCGAGGTTCGGAGAGTTTTAACTTGGCCCTGCCAAGGTTCGGAGAATCTGTCGCTCGGCCCAGCCGAGGTTCGGAGATTTTTGGCTTGGCCCTGCCAAGGTTCGGAGAACTCGTCGCTCGGCCCAGCCGTGGTTCGGAGACTCGGGCTCAAGGGAGCGATTCAGTTGTCATTGTGAGCCATAGTGCTAGGTCCATGAGGCGCTTGGTGAGGGGTGCTAGGGCGGAACGAGCAGTATGTCGTCACGCTTCTTTATTCATGACGTTATCCTTCCCGAGGGGACAAATCATTGGCCGGACGCTGGATTTCTTCCCTATGCGCTTCTCGAGAAAGAGGCCAGCTTTAGGAGGCTTGGGGAAGCACTGGGAGCATTTATTATGGGGGGGCCGGCAGATCGAAAATGTCCTGCTCAGGGGAATTCCCGAACAGTCTGTTCGCGCTTACCGATCTCACTCGGGATGGGGCGCGACACTTCGGATTCTGCAGGCATTGAAGTGACGACACGTGGCAATCTCTTATAGGTCGGTGGCTACGGTGCGAACGATTGAGAAATCTGCTTAGCGAGTATAAATATGACCGAGGGGTATGGTCTTAGTCATCCCTCGGTTCAGGTCTTGAGATAATATTAGATCATGACTTCTCGAGGGCGATCCTCTGGAGAATTACGTGCATCTCTCAATGGTTTGCTTCACTCGGAGAGGGGGCGTCCCACCATTACTGTAGACGGGCTGGGTCTGGCATCGACCCTTGCTGGCCAGCAGCAGCTCGTCAGGGTAGTGGAGGAATATGTGGACGTGTCGACCAAGGAGGCGGAGGCCCTGCGCCGGGTGGTAGACCGGCAAAGGGAGGAGATTGCTTCGCTTCGTCAGCAGGTGGCCGACCTCACGGAGCGTTTGGAAGACCTGTTGGCTTCGGGGAGCGACTCCGAACTTTGATTCGGGGCCTCTGTTACTTTTGCTTTCTGTTTATGTTTTTTCTGTTTTTTTTGTAATCCTTTTTTCTGATAAATGAAAAATGGATTTGTTTTGGGTAACCCTCTTCTTTTCAAGAGTTTTTTCCTTGATCATGCTATCTGCGTAATAGTTAGGGAGTTGGCGTGGCTCCATTGGTTTACGCATTGATATAGACGCTTTGATCGACGGGTTATAGGGGCATTACCCAAAGATCTTTAGTAGCAGAGGGGAATCCCCTGGCTCTGCTCGGGGCTTTTGGCCGATTACGCGGGGCTTAATGGGCCCTTTAAAGGGGTTCGCCGAAGGTGCCTTCTTTTTGTGCGTCGACGGTTTTTGTTCAGCGTGCTTATTTTCAAACCGGACGAAGTTTTTGGGGACTATTTGGAAGTTACCTAGCTTTAATCGGGGCCTGCGCACTTCGGCTTTCTACAGGTATTTTAGCCTGAGTTTGTCGCTCGGCCCAGCCGAAGTTCTGAGAGTATTTTACTTGGCCTTGCCAAGGTTCGAAGACTTCATTGCTCGACCCCACCGAGGTTTGGAGAGTATTTTACTTGGCCCTGCTAAGGTTCAGAGACTTCATTGCTCGCCCCGCCGAGGTTCGGAGAGTATTTTACTTGGCCCTGCCAAGGTTTGGAGAATTTGTTGCTCGGCCCAGACGAGGTTCAGAGAATATTTTACTTGGCCCTGCCAAGGTTCGGAGAATTTGTTGCTCGGCCCAGCCGAGGTTTGGAGAATATTTTACTTGACCTGCCAAGGTTCGAAGAATTTGTTGCTCGGCCCAGCCGAGGTTCGGAGAATATTTTACTTGGCCCTGCCAAGGTTCGGAGAATTTGTTGCTCGGCCCAGCCGAGGTTCGGAGATTTTTTACTTGGCCCTGCCAAGGTTTGGAGAATTTGTTGCTCGGCCCAGCCGAGGTTCGGAGATTTTTACTTGGCCCTGCCAAGGTTCGAAGAATTTGTTGCTCGGCCCAGCCGAGGTTCGGAGATTTTTTACTTGGCCCTGCCAAGGTTCGGAGAATTTGTTGCTCGGCCCAACCGAGGTTCGGAGATTTTTTACTTGGCCCTGCCAAGGTTCGAAGAATACATGTTCAGACAGATAACTCGGTTGTACCGAGGACTGGTAAGCAGCATCTGTTTGCTTTTGCGATTTTTGGCAATGCAGGGCATAATGATTCATGTTGCAATTGTGAAGAAATATGTAGATGGGAATGTATAACGAAGCATATGAAGATGAATTCAGAGAGGACATACCCTATTGATAATATTTACGGAGATTGTCCGAGTTCCACGTCCGGGGAATGGATTTCCATCCAAATCTTGTAGCTTGTAGGTTCCCGGTCCAATAATCTCCGCTACCTGGTATGGGCCCTCCCAGTTTGGTGCTAGCTTTCCCTGTTCCAGCGGTTTGGAAACAGAGGCCTTTCGGAGGACAAGATCGCCAGGCTGAAGGCTTTTCCTTTGACTCTGGAGGCATGGTACCGGGCCACCCTCTGTTGATAAGTGGCCGTTCTGATCTGGGCCTTCTCTCTGATCTCCTCTACCAGGTCAAGGTTGGTGCGAAGTTGTTCGTTGCTAGCTTCCTCTGAGTAACTTTCCACCCGCAATGATGGGAGGCCTATTTCCACAGGGATAACGGCTTTGTGCCAAAAGCCATCCGGAATGGGGTTTGCCTATCGGAATTCTCGGGGTGGTGCGGTAGGCCCATAAGACATGATGTAGCTCATCCGCCCACCTGCCTTGGGCTCTGGAGAGGCGAGCTTTGATTCCCTGAGGAGGGTCCTGTTGGTCACTTCGGCCACTCCGTTGGCTTGTGGGTGCCCGACTGAAGTGAGGTGGTGACGGATTCCGTGCTCCTCATAGAACTGGCGGAATTTGGAGTTGTCAAACTTCCTGTCGTTATTAGTGATTATGGTGTGCGGGAGGCCAAATCGGCAGATGATGGACCTCCAAACAAAATCTCTGGCCCGTGCTTCGGTAATTTGCGCAACTGCTTCCGCTTCGACCCATTTGGTGAAGTAGTCGATGGCGACAAATAGGAATTTCCGCTGCCCCATGGCAAGCGGGAATGGGCCGAGGATGTCCATCCCCCATTTGGCAAAGGGCCAAGCAGAGGATATGGAAACTAGCTCGGCGGAAGGGAGCCTTTGGATGCTTGAATGCCTCTGGCAGGGGTCGCAGGCTCGGACTAGATCGTCTGCATCTTTTTGCATGGTCGGCCAATAGTAGCCTTGTCGCAGCACTTTGGCATAGGGACCGGCTTCCCAGATGGTTGCCGCAAATCCCTTCATGTACCTCGCATAGAGCATAGTCTGCTTCGGATGGGCGAAGGCATCTAAGCAGCGGCATGGAAAAAGACCGTTTGTAAAGCTGGTTGTCAATCAACACGTAATGAATGGCCTGTAGCTTCAGCCTTCTAGCCTCTCTCCGGTCGGACGGAAGCGACCCTTCATTGAGATATTTGAGGATAGGGTCGAACTAGGATGGTTTGGTCTCAACCTGCATTACTCGGTCGGCTTCCGCGATGCTGGGCTTTTCCAAAGTCTCCAGGTGGAACTTTTGCTCGGCATCCATTGTCTCCACGGTTGCCAAACGGGAGAGTAGGTCGGCACGGGCGTTCTCGGATCTGGAAATCTGAATAATTTCAAATTCGAAAAATGGGGAAGCAGGTTACGCACCTCTTGGAGATACGAATCATGTTCGGCTCTGGGCTTCAAACTCTCCCCGAACATGGCCGGCCACCAGCTGAGAGTCGGTGAAGGCACTAAGCTTCTCCACCTTCAGGTTGCGGGCGATTCGGAGGCCGGCTAACAGGGCTTCGTACTCGGCCTCGTTGTTGGAGGCCGGGAAGGAGAATCGGATGCCATATTCAAGGTTATCCCCTCTGGACTGGTAAGAACTAGACCCGCACCAGAGTGATGGGCATTGGATGACCCGTCGACATGGAGGAGCCACCGGACTCCAGATTTTGGCTCTTCAAGGGAGTCTGGGGTAGAGCCATCCTCCGGGATGGTACACTCGAGGAGGAAGTCGGCCAGCACCTGAGCTTTGATGGCTGGACGAGGCTGAAAATGTATGTCATGCTCACTTAGCTCGATAGCCCATTTGGTCATTCTCCCAGATGTCTCGGGACGGTGGATTACCGCCCTGATGGGTTGGTCAGTCAGGACCGTCACGGAATGTGCTTGGAAGTACGGCCGTAGCTTTCGACTGAGGTGATCAAGGCCAACACCATCTTTTCAATTTTGCTGTACCTTGTTTCGCATCTTGGAGTAGCCTGCTGACATAGTAGATCGGCTTCTGGACTTTGCCTTCTTCCTTGACCAGCACC
Organism: Calamus simplicifolius; assembly: GCA_900491605.1. Taxonomy (NCBI): domain Eukaryota; kingdom Viridiplantae; phylum Streptophyta; class Magnoliopsida; order Arecales; family Arecaceae; genus Calamus; species Calamus simplicifolius. Next base: position 451,352 of record UESW01004974.1, on the reverse strand, counting down.
GAACAGACCGCACCCTCTGAAATGTCAGATACAAGAACAGGGTTTTGCCGGGGGTCGGACTGCTGAGGAGTGGAGGCGAGCCGAGGTACTTCTTGAGATCTTGAAATGACTTTTGGCATTCGGAGTCCATTGGAAGTTTTTAGCCGACCGAAGGGTTTTGAAGAAGGGGAGGCATCTCTCGGCCGACCGCGCCATGAAGCGGTTAAGAGCCGCTATCCTCCCGGTTAGGCGTTGGACCTCTTTAACAGATACTGGGGGCGCCATTTGTTGGAGAGCTTGAATCTTCTGGGGGTTAGCCTCGATACCCCGCTGGGAGACCATGAAGCCGAGAAACTTCCCAGAGTTGACGCCGAAGGCACATTTGGTCGGGTTGAGTCTCATCCCATATTTGCGCAGTGTTGCAAAGCTCTCTGAGAGGTCCTTGACATGCCGTGACGCTTCCTTGCTTTTGACCAGCATGTCGTCCACGTACACCTCCATGTTCCGACCGATTTGCTCTTTAAAAACCTTGTTGACCAGCCTCTGGTAGGTCGCACCTGCATTTTTAAGACCAAAAGGCATAACACGGTAACAGTAAGTACCTCGGTCGGTTATGAAGGCGGTCTTTTCTTCATCCTCAGGGGCCATTTGGATCTGATTATATCCCGAATAGGCATCCATGAATGACAGCATCTGGTGGCCTGAGGTGGCATCCACGAGCTGGTCGATCCGAGGAAGGGGGAAGCTGTCTTTCGGGCAGGCTTTGTTAAGGTCGGTGAAGTCGATGCAGATTCTCCACTTGCCGTTCGACTTTTTCACCATGACGACATTTGACAGCCAGCTCGGGTAATTTACCTCTCGGACGAAATTGGCTTTGATGAGTTTGTCTACCTCTTCTTCAATGGCCTTTTGCCGCTCTGGGGCGAAGCTCCTTTTCTTCTGTTTAACCGGCCTGTGCATCTCGTCCACATTGAGACGATGGACGATGACCTCGGGGCTGATCCCTGGCATGTCGGAGGCGGACCAGGCGAAGATGTCAGCATTGCTCCGGAGGAACCTGATCAATCTGTTCCGAGGTTCTCCTTTGAGCAGCGACCGATTTTGATGGTTTGGTCGGGACGAGCCTCATCCAATGGTACCTCCTCCAATTCCTCTGCCGGTTCTCCCCTTTGTTCGGCGAAGTCCTCGCGAGCATCTAGCCCATCCACCTCTGGCATTCTAGACTGAAGGCTTGTAACAAAGCACTGTCGAGCCATGGCTTGACTTCCCGAACGACTCCAACTCCTCGCTCGGTGGGAAACTTCATGGATAGGTGCGGGATGGAGACAACTGCCTTGAGGGACATTAGACCGGGCCTGCCGAATATTGCGTTGTAGGGGGATCTGAGGTCGGTCACTAGGAAATCTGTCTGTACAATGGTCACAAGGGGCCAGGTCCCTGCGCGGACCGTCAAGGTGACGACCCTTCGGGACGATGACGTCGCCTGTGAATCCCATCAAGGTGGAATCCATGGCTCGCAGGTTTTCCATGAGCAATTTCATCCTGGCAAACACACCGAGGTACAAAACATTCACCGAACTTCCACTATCAACTAGGATTCGGCTTACATCATAGTTATTCAAATTAAGGGATACAACTAGTGCGTCATCATGGGGGAGCTGTATCCCTTGAAGATCATCATCGGAGAAGGAGAGTTCGCCCGTCCTTGCCTTCTTTGGTGCCGATCCTTCACTGCCGCCCCTGGGGCTCGACCCGCCGGCCTCCTCGATCATATTGATGCGGCCAATCACGGCGGATTTGGTGGAGGAGGAGGTTGTTGAAGCTCGGGCTGGCGGTCACCTCCTTGTGGTGGCTCGGGCGCTCTCCTAAACTGATCCAGTCGTCCCCGCCGGATCAGCCCCTCAATCTCATTCTTCAGCTGCCAGCATTCTTCAGTGTCATGACCGTGCTCCCTATGGTAGCGGCAATACTTGGCGGGATCTCTTCGGGTCGGGTTCCCTCGGAGAGGCACTGGCCGGGGGAGCTGGCGCTCTATTTCCATGAGGATTTACGCCCGGGGCATGGTCAGTGGAGTGTAGTGATCGAATCGCCTAGGGGGACTCCAGGAGCGATTCCTCGGCGGCAGCGGAGGGACTCTTTGGTGGCGAGGCGGACTTGGTCGCCAGGCGGGACGGTGCCTGTCGGGGACTTTGGGCTCCTTCTTCTTTGCTTGCTTAGCACGGGCGACTCTCGCGATTCCTCGACCCTAGCGTACTTGTCCCCAGGGCCATCATATCAGAGAGACATGGGGGGTAGCTGACTTCCATAGCTAGGTAGAAGTCGCTCTCCTTGGAGACTCCCCCGCCAGGCGGACATTGCCACCTCATGATTAAGGTGGTCCACCTCTAACATGGCCTTATTGAAACGGCTAAGGTAATTCCTTAAGGACTCCCCCTCTCTCTGCTTGACTTCGGAGAGGGAGTCGGATCTTCGTCGGTGGCGGCGGCTGCTGATGAACTGGCCAATAAAAAGGCGGCTCAGCTCGTCAAATGAATCAATGGAACCTGGCTTCAAAGCATTGAACCAGGTTCGGGCGGATCCTCTGAGGGTGGAGGGAAGGCGCACAGAGGACCGCATCAGATGCTCTGTGGAACATCATAATCGACCGAAAGCTACTGAGATGGTCATCCGGGTCGGAAGAGCCGTGATAGGGTTTGACGGCTGGTAACTTGACATGGGAGGGAATCACTTCCTCCATGATCTTCTTAGAGAAAGGGATGCCCTGCTCCGCCTTGGGTTAGGGCGGATGGGCCTGTTTGGCGCGTCCAGCTCCTGACGCATCTCCTGGATCTGACGATGGATCTCTCTTTGCCGGTCAGAGGAGGAGCTGGGCGTGAGAATCGCAAGGATGGTGTTGAATCATGGTGAGATGTCACCGGGGAGAGGGACCGAGCTCGCCGAGATCTGGGAGGATCTCTATCATAACCGTCTCGTGGGACTAGTTTGTCCCCTCTGGGCTGGTGTGGGGGATCCGCGGGCTCATGCGGATCAGAGGAGGAGGCTGCCGGCGAAGAAGGAATCGCCGCCTCCTTCTGAAGGTGCGAAGCAGGAGGAGCTGCAAGGCGCTCTTGAACCAGGTGGGTAAGGGCCTGGACTTGTTGGACCAGTGTAGAAAAATGGTCCTGGGTCACCGGGATGGCAGGCGGTGACGGGGTTTCGACGGTGGAGGCTGCAGCGCTATACCGCCCATCGGATCAGGCCTCTGGGAAGCGACCTGATCTTGGGCTTCAGAGGTTGCTCTTCTCCGGTTGGCCATTGAAGGGGTTCTTCTCCGGATTCAGATCCTTATCTCCTTTTTTCAAGTTTTGATGGGACTTGAGGCCCTTCCTCTAGCGCCAATCTGTTGCCGCCGGGATCCGTCCTCCGACTCGGGCGCGGTCGATCTCCAGGAAGAGGGGGCGGACCTGCATAAAAAGTCCTCATGCGAGAGGCATTGGGGGTGGCCCTCCGCGGAAGACCCTCCGACGCTCAAGTCAGTGGAGAAGAAATCGGCGATCAACCAGATAATGAGGAGGTGGATCTCTCCGAGAGGCCTCTCCGGGGCGGCCAATCGGAAACTCTAGAGGGCAAGAGCACCGACGAGCTGCTGGCGGGGGCAGGAGAGTGAGGGTGGGGGTGAGAGCGCGTGCGCAAGTGTATGCAAAAAAAGGCATACCTGAGGGAATCTGGGAGTGTCCCATTTATAGACTGTCACCTGAATCTTGAGCGTCTTCTGGAAGGTTCAGAGGTTGTTACGATATGGAGGCGGATAGAATCAGGCCGTTGTGGGGCCGTTAGGATCCGCATCTTGTCTGTTAGGGGATCAACGGTCAGGAGAGCTCCTCAGTGGTTTGAGATCTGGTTAAGTAGACTTGGGGTGGCTATGATAGGTTCTAGGCCACTTCTCGACATGATTCCTTGTCGGGATGTTGTTACAGTAAGCCTGGGCTCTCCTACGTCAGGTTCCACGGAGGTGGGTAATGGATTGTGGATCGCTTGATAAGCCGGGCCGTGGAGATTCAAGAGAAAACGAGTTATGGAAGCTTAGGGGAAGGCCGAGCTATGGAAGCCCGGAAGAACCGAGCTACGGAGGCTCGGAGGGGCCGAGCTATGAAAGCCCGGAAGGGGCCGAGCTATGGAAGCCCGGAAGAGCCGAGCTATGGAGGCTTGGAGAGACCGAGCTATGGAAGCCCGAGGGTCGAAGGGAGGAGGTCGGCCTTAGCCGCCTCGCACGGACATTAATGCAATGACGATTTTACCCCCCAACAATGCTTATTATATTTAGTCTTAAAGTTTAAAATAGAAAATATATCCTTGAAAGATGAAGGAAAACAACATACTAAATGTGGTCGCCAAGTTACCTTCTGGATCATCGATGAGCCTCCAATCATCTATTCCGGCGAGCCAAGGATTCTCCAATAAGCTTCTCTCGATCGAAAACTTGTAAGAAGTCCATTGGGCCGAGAATTCCAGCGGAGACCCTCCAAAGCTCAAGTCAATGTTCTGGGCAACAGTCCTAAGCCTAAAGAAAAGCTTGTATGCTTGACAGAAATCTCTCTCTGTGTAAGCGTATATGTGTCCTTGCCTGATGGAAGGTTCCTCTTGCCATTTATGGGAGTTCGCAAAGTTCGTGGCGTAATGGAATGTTAGAGCACACGATCCAAGAATTGGGTGGCCATAATATAACTGGCAGAATTTGCTCCCCGCTGGCCGTATCAAAATTGGTGGGATTTGTCCCTTACGTCCATGGCGAAGGAAATATTTTTGTTGTGATTCTGGATTATGGGAGGATCGTGCAAGCCATTATGAGTGGCAGGAGTCATGCACGTGGGCCCCATAGGGAAGTCCGACCTACATGGCTGGTTGGGGTCCTACCTGGGTGGCCGATTGAAGATCCTACCCGGGTGGCCGACTGGAGGTCATATCTGAATGACCAACTGGATGATCAACTGAGGATCTACTTGGATAAATAGTCTAAATGAAGACAATTTAGAAGCTGTGAACATTTTAAGGTACTTGAAGATGACACCTGAGCACGGGTTGCTTTTTACAAAGAGTGACAATCAAGATATGAAAATTTACACAAATGTTAACTAGGCTGGAGAATTAACTGAGAGAAGATCCATGATTGGTTATCGTTCCTATGTATTTGGGAATTTAGTGATATGAAGGATTAAAAAGCAAGCTGTAGTATCTAAGAGCAACGCTGAATCAGAATATCGTGCTATTGCTCTTGGAATTTATGAGGGAATGTGGCTTCAGAGGTTGCTAAGTGAACTGGGAGTTACTACCGTGAAGATTATAAGGATGTTCAACGATAGTTAGGCTGCTATCAGTATATCCAAGAACCCAGTCCATCATGACAGAACAAAGCATGTGGAAATTGATAGGCATTTCAACTTGGAGAAGGTTAACAATGAAATAGTTCAATTGGGATATATTCATACAATGTCACATATTACATACATCCTCACGAAAGCTCTTCCAAGAACAAGCTTTGAAGAATTCAGTTCCAAGATGGGATTGTATAATATACACAACCTAGCTTGAGGGGGAATGTAAAATGTAGCTGACTATTGTGAGCTAGTTTAGGAAAGTTTGTTTTATTTTTTATTTAAGCCTGATTTATTTTCTATTTTTTTGTTTCCTAAAAAAATAGAATCAGTTGGTGAATGATTCTGCAATTACTAATTAGTTTTCTAGTTTAGAGGAATGTCTTTTTTTTTAAGGAATTTTTTTCTATTTCAGTAGGATTTCTTACTATTTCAGCGATTGGTATGGCAACTACTTATATAAAAATTTTGGAGTATGTTATTCAAAGATAAATTAAAAAATCATCAAATTTTATCTCTCCAAAAAAACTCACACCTATACTAACATATGCCTATTGTTTTGTGACCTGGCTTGGTCAACCTGCCTGACTCATCACCCGAGAGCCTTGGTGGCTCAGTCAATAATTACCCAAAAATTGGGAGAAAAGAGTCCAATCCACCAGGTTGAATTGTTGAACTGTTTGACCTAGCCAAGCCAATTTAATTTGTCAGAAATTATTAAGCTCATTATAACTTTTTTAATTTGCTGTTTTATTGTATTTATTTATTTATTTTTTGTGTGATCTCATGGGTCATTGGGTTAACTTGCAATTGACTGGTGGTCAAACCTTTGACATGTGACCCAGCAATCAAAACTAGCTTTTCCTGATCGTTATGCATATTATAGAGAAGTAGGCTATGCACTTCTTTTAGTCCTCGAACTGAGAGAATGATGCTAATTTATTCACTAGAAAAGAAAAGAAAGGAGAAGAGGAAAGAGGATGAAAAGAAAAAGAAAGGAAAGGAATAAAATAAGAAAAGGAAAAAGAAAGGAAGGAAGAAGATACAAGAAAGAATGGAAAAAAGGGAAAAAAAATAAAGGATGGAAAAAAAGAAGGAAGAAGAGAAATAAAGAAGAAGGAAAGAGTAAAAAAGAAGGAAAGATAGGAAAAAAAGAGAAAAAATTAAATAAAAAAAATAAAGGGGAAAAAATGGTTTACCTAGACACTCGACCATGATGGTCACTAGGGCAAGGGACAAGATGCGATAACAGGGCATGTGGTTTTTAAAACCTTACCCAAAAGTACCCAAGAGGACACTGGTTGATTTTTACTGTGAAATGATGGACCAAAACACTTATGAACTCCCAATAAACCTTATAAAATGGATCCTAGGAACATAAACTGGGACACTTTCAAATCACTCTAGTGTCTAGTTTTTTTTTTGTCACTATTATCATTATTCCTTATCTTTATGCACATTAGAGAAGTAGGCTGTGAATCACTCTATCCTCAAAATAAGAGTATGTGTCACTAGGCAATTGAAATCAAATTTGTTTCACTAGAATTAGAGGTGTAACTTGGGCCGGGTTTAACCCGAACCCAGCCCGCCGAACCCGATTTACAGCAGTGTTTAAACTCATGTTTGCCCAATCCGAACCCGAAAGACCCGGGTTTAACCTAGCCCGATTTGCAATTGACTCGGATTCGGGTTGACCGCAACCCGAACCCGAGGGTTATCCGAACAGGGGGTAGCTTATTGGCACCAGGTTTTTGGGGGTGTTGAGGGTGCCAGTCGGGTTGGACGAGATGGCCAACTTGAGGGTGAGGAGGGCAAGGCCGTCGGTCGCAGGCGAGAAAAAGGACAAACATAAAGGCGGACCACCCGCATATTTCATTGTACTTTCTGCCTCCTCCTCTTCTTTGTTTACAGCACATCCTCCTCTTCTTAATTTGTTTCAGGTAAGACTTTTTTTTTAATACAATGTTAAAGCCCCGAGTCCAGCTTATGCGTTAGGCAAGAGATTTTATTTTTCCATCTATCCATAATTTGGTGTTTATTTACTTTGGAAAAAGCATTTTATTTTTATTTTTTCCATCAACCCGAATTTCAATCCGAAACTCAATCCGAACCTGATTTTTAAAAATAGGGTTAGGGTTAAGGTTTTACAAATAGGGTTAGGGTTGATATTTTACAAATAGGGTTAGGGTTAGGGTTAGGGTTGAGGAAAACCTAAGTTTCATGAGCCCGAGTTGCACCCCTAACTAGAATGAGTTATTGCTCAAGTCTAAGTACCCAAAAGACTGGCTGATTTTCATTCTCAAATGGTGGACTGAAAACACTTGAGGATTTCTTTAAACCGCAAAAAATAAATCTTAGGAATATAAACTCAGACACTTAAAAGAATCGCTCTAGAGTCTAGACTATTGTTGTTACCAATCTTTATACACATCAGAGCAGTAGGTCGTGGACCTTTTTTGTCCTCAAATATTGCACTTCGCTAGGCACTAAGACTTAGATTTGTTGTTAGAATAAGTTATTGGCTTAAACCAAAGTACCCATAAGGACTCTGGCTGATTTTCAATCTAAAATGGTGGACCAAACTCACTTCAGGATTTCCATTGAACCATGTGATATAGATCATGGGAATATAAACCACACTTCTAGAATCGCTCCAGTCTAGAATCATTATGGGACGTACGCTTTTTGAACTTTTGTTCCTTCCTATGTTTATAATTTTAGGGAAATGGATGAGTTTTGAGCTTATCTTGGCATTTCATTATTATGAAAATCCTATTGATGTGATTGTATTGTATCTGCACATGCATGTGCACATACAAAGATGAGGCACTGCTAACCATTAAGTTTTGCAGTGGAGAGCCTTGAGGAACTTTGGAACACAAATTCCATTCTGTTGTTGGTTCTCAATTGTGATCCTGTTGTGGTTCTATCGAAATCGCTAAATTGGACTGTGCAATGATGTGCTGCAATTATGTTACGTGATCTTGGACCAGATTCCCAAGAGTAGACAAAAATATTGAAGAGGCTATATTGAGTTGATAAATGCCAGACCTACATAGTTAGAAGATTACCAAACCATTTTTCAAACCCCATCTAGATAAAATTGTATGGTTCAGATGATGGTAAATTTACCTTGGCTGCTTCTCGTTTGTTTGATAGACTT
>UESW01004974.1:270448-435768 GCA_900491605.1 Calamus simplicifolius | reverse complement strand
AATCATTAACTACCTGTGAATCATGTCTTCTTGGTAAAATGACCAAGTCATCTTTTACTGGAAAAGGTGAAAGAGCCAAAGAGCTATTGGGTCTAGTACATACTGATGTATGTGGACCAATGAGCACTTGTGCCAAAGGTGGATACTACTACTTCATTACTTTTACAGACGACCTTTCTAGGTTCGGTTATGTCTATCTTATGCGACATAAATCTGAATCGTTTGAAATGTTCAAACTATATCATAAAGAAGTAGAAAAACAAACAGGAAAATGTATTAAGACCCTTCGATCAGATCGAGGAGGCGAATACCTTTCCAATGAATTTGTGACATATTTAAAGGAGAATGGGATTCTCTCCCAATGGACTCCTCCTGGAACACCGCAACATAACGGTGTGTCGGAAAGAAGGAATCGAACTCTGTTAGACATGGTTCGGTCCATGATGGGTTTTGCAAGCTTGCCAATATCATTTTGGGGATACGCATTAGAATCAGCTTGTCATATTCTTAATAAGGTTCCAAGTAAGTCTGTTTCTAAAACTCCACATGAGATGTGGTATGGACATAAACCGGTTATTACCTATCTGAGAGTCTGGGGGTGTCCGGCTTATGTGAAACGTGCAAAATCAGACAAACTTGAACCCAAATCTGACAAATATTTTTTCATCGGCTATCCGAAAGAAACAAAAGGATATTACTTCTACAATACTGAAGAACAAAAGTTGTTCATTAGTAATAGAGCAGTTTTTCTTGAAAAGGAGTTCCTTAGTGAAGGAACAAATAGCTCTAATGTTGAACTTGAGGAAGTTCATCAAGTAGAAGGAACAACACAAACCAGTGAACCCCTAGAATCTGAGTTGATTAGATCAAACTCAAAACCCATTTTAGATGCACCATTAAGGCGATCTGGTAGAGTACCACATCAACCGGACAGATACTTGGGTTTCTTGGTCCAGAACGATGATCCTGTTGAACTCGATGAGAACAACGAGGATCCGATCACCTATATGGATGCTATGCAAAGGACTGACTCTAATAAATGGCTTGATGCCATGAAATCCGAACTTGATTCCATGAAGGACAATAATGTATGGACATTAGTTGACCCACCCGAAGGGATAAAACCCATAGGGTGTAAATGGGTTTTCAAGAGGAAAAGAGGCGCAGACGGAAAGGTAGAGACCTATAAAGCACGTCTGGTTGCCAAGGGGTATCGTCAACGTTATGGTATTGACTATGACGAAATGTTTTCTCCTGTGGCAATGCTGAAATCCATTCGGATTATGCTAGCTATAGCAGCACACTTCGATTATGAGATTTGGCAGATGGATGTTAAAACCGCTTTTCTAAATGGTGATTTAGAAAACAGGTGTATATGATACAGCCTGAAGGTTTTATATCTGAAGACGAGTCTAAAGTGTGCAGGCTACAGAAGTCTATTTATGGACTTAAGCAAGCATCAAGGAGTTGGAACATACGATTTGATAAAGTGATCAAATCTTATGGCTTTATTAAGAATAAAGAAGAACCTTGCATTTATAAATGGGCTAACGATTCTGTTATTGTATTTCTTGTATTATATGTGGATGATATTCTCTTAATCGGGAATGATATCCCTGCATTACAAGGAATAAAGACATGGTTATCATCACAATTCTCCATGAAAGATCTGGGAGAAGCATCATACATCCTAGGGATGAAGATCTATAGAGATAGATCTAAGAGGATGCTAGGTTTATCCCAATCTACGTACATTGACACAGTGCTAAAGAGGTTTAGCATGGAGAATTCCAAGAAAGGCTATCTTCCGATAGGCCATGGAATTCATCTTTCTAAGAAGGATTGTCCGACAACTCCTAATGAAAGAGAACGTATGAGTCGAATTCCATATGCTTCGGCAGTAGGATCGATTATGTACACCATGACATGTACAAGACCAGATGTGGCATACTCACTAGGAGTAGTGAGTAGATACCAATCTGATCCAGGAGAAAAACACTGGCAAGTTGTTAAGACAATCCTTAAGTATTTGAGAAATACTAAGGACCAGTGGTTAGTCTATGGAGAGTCTGATTTGAAACTTGTTGGATATACTGATTCCAGTTTCAATCAGATCATGATGATAGCAAAAGTGTATCGGGTTTCGTGTTTATCCTAAATGGTGGAGCTGTTTGCTGGAAAAGTTCCAAGCAACATACAGTGGCAGATTCGGTGTGCGAGGCAGAGTACATCGCTGCATCAGATGCTGCGAAAGAAGCTGTGTGGCTGCGAAAGTTCATCTCCGAGCTTGGAGTGACACCTTCCATAGATGAACCAGTCCTGTTATACAGTGACAGCACTGGTGCCATAGCTCAAGCAAAGGAACCACGAGCACATCAGCGCACCAAGCACATACTGCGCCGGTTTCATCTTATTCGAGAGATAGTAGACCGAGGTGACATAAATCTTCAGAAGATTGATGGAAAGGAAAACCTAGGTGACCCATTTACTAAAGCACTCAGCATCAAGGAGTTTGACAACTATAAGTTGAAGATGGGTATTAGATACTGTAATGAGTGGCTTTAGGCTAAGTGGGAGTTTGTTGGGAATTGTATCCTAAAGCCAATCATTTGATGATTGTGCTGATGTAAATTGTATATAAATTGATATATTAATAAAAGTTATTTGGCAGTTTATTCATTACAAGAACATCTTCTTAATACTCCTGAAAGTAATGAAGCCCTTAGGATCTTCCTTCACGATAAAGGAGGATTTATCTTAGAAGGTCCTTAAAAGAGTTCGCGACCAAATGATATACTATGACAGGGCCATAGTACTATCAATTATAGGACGTTGTATATCATATTTGTTGGTTATCCTCTTAACCAAGGAGTGTAGAGACACTGGTATGACATACAGGTGAAAGTGTAGGAGTACATTTCACCGAACGTGACTCATTTCCGGATACTCTACTATCAAGAGTTAATCCGAGAAGATATAGGTATAAGTATCCTTCAGACCTGAAGATCACAACCAGTGGCTTACAAGCAACTCATTGTACTTAGGTGCCGGACCACCTGATTTCTAATCCAGCTACGAAAGGTTACTGGTGCAGTCAAGTACTTGTGGTAGTCAGTTGTGGATCAAGATGGAATTTGACCTATCCCATTAAAAGGAGAAATGCTTGTGTTTCAATTTAGCAAGACCTTGGCCAAGGCACTTCATGTGAAAGTCACATGATCACTAAAGTTGAAATCACTTTATGGATTTGCTATTTAGAGTTGACAGGCTCTTAAGCCATCCTTAGCATTTGTGGTCAAGAGGATGAATTATACGGTAACTGTTTCTTAGGGTTCTTGGAGTTTGCTCGGCAACTCTTCGACCTATCCGGACGTCGGGTTCCATTGCTAGATGGGCACATCGATTAGTATAGAAAGTTGTTTCTATGCTACCGGCTTAGGTTCGAACCTAGAGAGTCACACGCATAGAAGTTTCCTAGGATGATCTATTTGCTGATCAACGATTGAGAATCGTATATGATTTAATTAATCAATTTGATTGATTGAATTATCTCAATTGGGTTAAGTACAATTGAATAAGATTCAATTTGGTTTAAGTCTATTAGAAGGACAAGTCAATTTCAAATATTGATTTGAAATTAGACTTGATTTGAATTTAAATAGATTCAGGACTAGCCAAATTTGATTTGGGCTTGGACCATGATCTATGTGGGTTAAGTCAAATAAATTCAGATCAGAACCCAAACCTCTCGAATATGGATCTCATATGATGAGATGGCTAAAATCTCATCTCATGAGATAGAATTTAATGCATGACATTTATTTACCGAAAGTCGGATTTATCCCTCATCTCTTTGGTTTTTTCCGAACGATGGAACTAAACCAAATCCCGTGACTCCTTGGTTTTCTCCAAACGTCGAATTAAACCAAGCGCCGCACCTTCGGCGTCTCTTCGCTTTTGCCAAATGACGGATTCTTAAATGTCAGAATTAAATATCAAGGCTAAATCAAGACTATAAATAGAGGGCATTCCCTCACCAGAGAACACAGAACAAAAAAATAGAACAACAATACACGATTTGTCATGGATTGTAATTCTAAATTATCGTGGATTGTAATTCTAAAATGTTAGAATAGAAAATCCTGGTGATTCTGGTGTTAGCGGAAGCCTGGTGGATCTTGGAGGAAGATTCAAGTGAGAGGATTCAAGATCAGCAAAGCTATTTTTTCGCGAGCTAGCACTCCCGGAAATCTGATCATTCGGGGCTTCGCGTGGACGATACTAGAGGCCGGACGATTGAACGGCTGCAGAGCATAAGGATTTACCTACTGTTCTTAAGGTAAGTGATTTGATCCCTAGATCTTAAGGCAGGCTTCAAGATAATAGTGTGACTAGTCATCTTGAAGATCAAGATATGATCTTGATGTTTTTATATGCATATTTTAGATCAAACGATCCTGAATATATAGGCAAAGATATGATCTTGATGCATATTAGATAGATTAATATGTAATCTTTTAATTTCCGCAATGATAATAGTTATCAATATTTAAAAATATGCATGCCTCAGAGACTATTTCTCCCTACAGTTCTTACCCCAAACCACCCAACTGAAGGGCCCTCCGACGAGTAAGAAGGAAGCTCGCGGACCCTGATACCAGGGCACTCCCCCAAATCTAGTGTGTACAGCTAGCCATTGCCCAAGTCGAAAGGCAATGTACCAGCGAGTGACACACCATCACCCCCTCCTTACGTAGCAAAAGATTCCCCGGGCGGACGAGCCCAGGAATCCAGGCTGAGGGAGGAGGAGAAATTCATGCGAGCCATGGGGAGCCTACGTACACTTCCTACTGTACGTCCCCGAAGGTGAACCGCAAAGGTCACACGGGAAGCGTATATGTGCGCTCTCCATGCGATCTCTACTGACCTCCTGTGCGCTCTCCATACGATCTCCGGAGCTCCTTTCTTGAGGGCAAGCCACCCCCTGACGGCTCCTTCGTCACCCCAACTGTCCAGAGGATGACGACAACTTGCAGGAGAAAAGCTCGGTCCTCCCGCTCTAAGTCTCAAAGAAATAGGCATTGTGTGCACCTCCATGGTTTGCAGAAAAGAAAACTTTGGGATGGCCCAACATGGCCCTCTTCCCCCTTTTTATAGGCGGAGATGAACCGGGAACAGCTGCGAGAACAGAAAGCCCTGAGATTCGAAATGCCAAACCCGCGCCACCACGTGGCCTCCTGAAGTAAAAACAGTGCCCCACGATGCACGCCAAGCGCGTCTCTTGAGCCATGATGCATACCAAAGATTGTATCTGATCCCGGATCATGAGCTTTAAATATAGAAAATCGTCCACCGATCTTGCAGATACTGGCAGATCCGAGGGATCGCCCTACAAAAACGACATCATCCAATAGCAAATAAGCACTTACACCACACGCCAAAGCAGCCCGCGTCGGTAAAGACCAACACAGCACTGGTTCGTTGGATAGTGTTGGGCGACCTTTTGCTGGCCATAGAGCTGTACTACCTGCTTCGGTGAAACGAAAATCGACCTGCCTTAGAAAGGACAAAATGCTGACAGGGGTAATAAATGGATGCAAAGGCCCAACCCACTCTTTACTAGAAAGAATAAAGAGGTGACAGCGAAGGTTCAACAAACCCCCCTCTTTTCGTCGAAGGCATGACCATAGTCTGGCCACTGGTAAGGTAGATTCCCTCGGCCCTAGCTGAGCTACTCCATCCCTCGGCCCTAGCCGAGCTACACCGTCCCTCGGCCCTAGCCGAGCTATTTCATTCTTCGGATCTAGTCGAACCACTGTGTCATTCGGCCTAAGCCGAATTGAATCGTCTCTCAACCTCCCTTTGTACCAGGCTATGTTCTCACTCGACTCTTTCATCGGGGCTATCCCTATGCCTTGGCCTCGACTAGGATGTTCTTTCAAAATTTGAGACAGGAAACCATCCAGGAAAGACAAACGAATGAGAAATGGTTGATCCGTCTATTGATTTCCAGTCAAACTACAAAACGAAAGAGAGAAAAATACATATAGCCCCCCAAAGGGTCAAGACTTGGCATCAGGCCCAACATCTCCTGCAGCAGCACCAGTGGGGGCGCCGCTTGGACCCCCCTTCTCGATGGTGTCTCGCCGGGGTACCTCGGTGGCAACGTCAACTCCTATAACAGCTTCGAGATTGACATCAGAAATTTCTCCATATTTGTCTTCCTCGACCCCTGGGGTGCGTGCCTCATAATACTTGGCCTCCAAACAGGACAGGTCCAGGTCAGGATAAGTCTGGGCGATCTTAGCCCGCGCCTCCTCTTCCCTGAGCTGGAATGCATCGACGCAGGCCGCCTTACGTTCATCGGCAAACTCGGTAGAGTTCTTGTACTCCTCCACCGCTGAAGAGACCCGCGCGTTTGCCTCGGCTAATTGTTTCTCCAATTCAGAGATCCTTCGGTGCCTCGAGGCTGCCTCCTCTCCGAATGCCGCTAACCGCCCCTGAAACTCCTAGTTCACCCTATTCAACTGCAGACAAAAAGTTAAGTAAAGCGAAAGTCGAAAGACCAAAATGGGTAAAACAAATAGCGCCCTACCTGCTCCTCCCGCCGGGCTAGCTCTCCCTCCAGCACTTGGACCCTATTGAGAGCCCTAGACCTAGCCGATTGGTTCTGGCGAAGGCTCTCTTTTAGCTCATCCACTCGAGACTGGGTATTTCCAATTTCTTGATGGGCATAGTCGAGCTCATCAGAAAGTCGGGCAGCTCGTTCATCCGACCATTTTAGCCGATCCTTTGTGTTGGCGAGCTCTTTATTCAGGCGGGTGAGGTGGTCCTGCTGCCGCTGACACCTATGCTCTTCCTCCTTGAGTTTTTTGCTCCAATTTCCTTTATCCTCGGCATGGCTGGCTTTCAACTGGTCCAACCTTTTATCAAAAAACTATTGCATGGATTTGACCTTGCCCTCATGCTCCACCTTGGCCTGAGAAAGCTCCAGACTAGCCTTCTCGGATTGCTCGCGGAAGCCTTGGAGCTCGCTAACCTGTGTAGCGAGTTGAGAGGCTCTCCCTCTCAACTGCCAGAATCCTTCGAGCCTCCTCGAGCTCCCTCTAAAGGACCACCAGGGCTCGGGAAAGTTTATCTGAAGAATCCACCCTCTCCTTGAGGTGATCGACCTCCTCGTGAGCCTGAGCCCAAGCCCCAACAGACAGATGCAAGCACCATTTCAGTGCCCTCATGATCAGGGCGTTCTGCAAAAAAGAAGATTGCATACATAAAGAATACAGTCGAACTAGCTGACTAAAGACCCTACATCAGTGCGACTACTTACCCGAGATGCGTAATCTGTAGCGATCCTTGTGAGAGCAAGATCGTCAATCTCGGGGAGAAGAAAAGCCTCATCCGGCACCCCGGTGAATCTAAAGGCCATCTCAACAAGGTCCTCTGGATAACTCCCTTCCGTCGAGGAACTCTCTCCCTCCTGGAACGCCGACCGCATCTGAGCGGAGAACTTGGCACTCACCTCCGGGTCGCGTGAGTGAAAGTCTGTGCTTAGGGAGCCAACCTGGGCACCCGTGACCCATGAGACCCTCGGTAGGCCGGCTTCCACCACCACAGACCTCGTTTGAGAAGCCTCAAGCACTTCGACTCTAGCGAGGGGAGCCCCGGCCGAACATCCCCTTCACTCGACGGCTCCCCTCCTCCTCCTTCTTCCCCTCCTTCTCCTTCTTCCTCCTCTTCTGCTTCTACCTCCTCGGAAATCCCCCTACCCACAACAGACTCTTCAGGAACTTCGGCTCCCCCCGGAGCCTCCTGCGCCTCGGTGGAAGGCCCTTCACCAGAAAGCCCCCCGTGAGTTTCTATCGCTGGGTCAGTAGGTTTGGCCATCTCCTCATCGCCTGCTGGCTCTCCTACCAGTGGCCCAGGCCGAACCTCAGCAGCCGTAACCATTCCCCCCGCCTCGATGGAAGCAGAGGTTGCTCCCACCTCCGCCTGTAACCTCTTCAAGCCACTGGCTTCCAATGAGGGAGACCGAACCGCCCCGCCTACGGGGGCCCCCAAGTTAACCGGCGTCTCTCCCTCGCCATTGTCAGATAGAATGACGACAGGCGGGGAGGCAGTTCCAGCAGCCTCCTCTGCAACCCCTGCGACATCCCGACTTTCACCTCCGGACAGACCCTCCTTCGCTGCCGAAAGATCATGCGTCACCAGAACTTCGATGCCTCCGGTCCGCGGCGACGAGGAGCGCCGGTCATCACCGTCTCTCTTGATCCCCCTAGGGTGGGAGCCAGAGGGGCGGGGCCTCTTCTCGGCCCGATGCTTGCTGCTAGAGCCGGATCTCCTGCGATGCTTTCCCAACTCCTCCCTCATCTGGTCTGCGAGCGCCGACTTTTTGGCTACAGGGGCAATGTGATTCGCTCGTTAGTTCGCACAAAAATTGAAGATGGAGTCACATTAAGCTATTGGCTATGAAGTGAAACTCACCGCGAGGATTGACGGGACTCAGTCTGGCTGCGAAGAGAGCATCCTCCGATAGAAGATTACTAGCCAGAAGCGCCTGACTGCCGTGCAACACGATCAGATCCCTTTTCTCCGATTCCGTTAACTCCGGGTATGCTTCCAGATCCTTTACGTATTGCCCCCATATCTAGGGAAAATCCGAGCCGATATTATCCACGACGATGAAGAATCGCGACTTCCACTCCTTTATTGACGACGGATTATCGGAGATCATCTTGAAGGACCTCCGGGGGCTAATGTAGGGCCACTCTGAGGCCTTCCCGGAGACCAGATTGAAGCATACCCTGAACATCGGAAGGATCGCAGTCACTCCATCACTGTTGTACAACGAGATGAACCCGATGAGGTTGCGCCAACTGTTGGGGGCCACCATGGTGAAGCATATATTGTAGAACTTCATCACGTCTCGCACCACGGATGAAGAGGAAACCTAAGGCCCGCCCTCAAACTTTCCTCGTAGCAGAACGCTCCGTCTTCCAATCCGGATGTTACCCTATCCTCAGCCGTTGGGAGCAGCAAGGTAACATCCTGGGGGATCTTGTACAGACGGCGTATCCGCTCCAGGTCTGCTAAGGTCACCTCCGAAGCCTGATCACTCGGACTCACCATGTCTTCAATCGCAAGAGACGCTGAGCAACATATTGCTGCAAGAACAGAAAGATGAAGCTCTCTAAGGGAAAGTGAGAGAGCGCTACAAATAGGGAGGGCGCCGCCTCGACTCCGTTTTTCCCAAGAAAAACCGCCCCAGGGTGAAGACGAGGCGTCCCAACCAAGACATCCGGAACCGCCACTACGGGCGCCATGAAAATCGAGATCTCCTATGTGGCTCCTTCCCAGTTGTTGCCTTCGCCCCTAAGGAATGACGGATCCACCTCGAGAAGGCAAAATGGCCCCACCGCATTAATTAGGGCATCATTGCATGGGCTGTCAAACACACGTCCCCCCGTTCGGATCGCGCCACCTAAGTCTATACTCCCTACGCTCGAACCTACACTTCGAACTAGGAAGTAGGGGGCACGTGTTGAGGGGTAAAATCGCCATTGCATTGATAGCCGTGCGAAGGGACTAGGATCGGCCCCATCCTCCCATTACGCCCATAAAGAACGAGCTAACTAATATGATCCAACGGGTCGAGCAACCCATAGTTCGGCTCTTCTACGAGCTTCCCATAGCTCGGCTTCCCCCGAGCTTCCCATAGCTCGGCTCTCCCGAGCTTCCCATAGCTCGGCTCCTACGAGCTACCCATAGCTCGGCTCCTATGAGCTTCCCATAGCTCAGCTTCCCCCGAGCTCGGCTTCTATGAGCTTCTAAAGCTCGGCTCCCCCGAGCTACCCATAGCTCGGCTTCTCCGAGCTACCCATAGCTCGGCTTCCATGAGCTTCCCATAGCTCGGCTTCTCTGAGCTACCCATACCTCGGCTTCCACGAGCCTCCCATAGCTCGGCTCCCCAGAGCTACCTATAGCTCGGCTTCCACGAGTTTCCCATAGCTCGGCTTCTCCGAGCTACCCATAGCTTGCCTTCCACTAGCTTCTCATAGCTCAGCTTCCCCGAGCTATCTATAGCTCGGCTCCCCCGAACTTTCATAGCTCGGTTCCCCCCGAGCTACCCATAGCCCGTTTCTCCGAGTAACCCCCGAGCAATCCATGGCTCAACGCACACCTCCGTGGAACCCGACGTGGGAGAGCCCAGGCCTAGCGTAACGGAATCCCAAACAAAGGATCATATCGAGGAGTGGCCTAGGAACTACAGTAACAGCCTAGGACCTATGCACTCATTAGATCTCAAGCCATCAGAGGGCCCTCCCAGCCGTCGATCCTTCAACGA
This sequence comes from Calamus simplicifolius, assembly GCA_900491605.1. NCBI lineage: Eukaryota > Viridiplantae > Streptophyta > Magnoliopsida > Arecales > Arecaceae > Calamus > Calamus simplicifolius. The sequence goes on along the minus strand of UESW01004974.1, from coordinate 425,426 downwards.
ACAAGATACGGATCCCACCGACCTTACAACAGCTTGATTCGAATCGTCCCCGTATCCTAAAACCTTCAAACCTTCCAGAAGGCGCTCAAGATCCAAGTGATTACCTATAAATATGACACTCCCAGATTCTCTCAGGTATAGGCTCACAGCCCCTGGCTCACTGGCTTACTCTCACTCTCACTCACTCACTCTCTGCCCCCTTCACTGTTCGTTGGTGCTCCCCTAGAGCCTCTGATTGGCCATCCCTGGAGGGACTCCTCAGAGAGATCTTTCTCCTCATTTCTGTTGATCGTCGACCCCCACTGACTTAAACATCGAAGGGTCTTCCGCGGAGGGCCACCCCCAATGCCTCTCGCGTAAGGACTTCTGTGCAGGTCCGCCCAGAAGGAAGCCTAGATCAGGAGGCCAATCGCGCCCGAGTCGAAGGACAGATCCCGACGGCAACAATAATATATAAATATGCAAAAAAAATCTTGTTCGCATTCAACATAGAAGCGTAGTGACCTTCCCTTCTTATTTTATTAAATGCCTCTTAACCTTTATAATTTTTTTTTTTATTCTTTGTGGAAGCCCAAGTATGCTGGTTAAGAAATACTTATTAATAAAACCCTTACTTAGAAATAAGGTTTAAATCTTGTGGGATATCAATCTCCTTATTTTTCTCTTAAACAAAGGTTCCAATCTCTTTTTATCAAAAACAAAAAAAAAAAAAAAAGAAAGAAGAAGAAAGAAGAAAATTAAATGCTCAAAGGATAATAGGATTCCTATTTTTTTAATAAGGGAGAAGATAAAGATGAGTTTATACATCAAAATTTTAAATATTACTTGAAACTATTTACGTGACCATAAAGTCTTCTATGCATGCACCCATCTTGCACATGCCCTTAGTGATGAATCAATTATGGCTTGTTCCTTCCTATAAATGTAAATGCTCCAAGAAGCTTTCCTTTTAATTATTTTTAAAGATGTCTTTTTCTCATATTAATATTGGGAGGGTCGCCTCTCAAGCTTAGCCGCTAAGGGGGTGCCATGGATCTATTCTGGCTATAAAGTTAGGTTCTCTTATTTTTAAGGATCTCTAACCCTTTGTATGTAGATCTTCACACAATCTTTAAGGGTCTCGCACTCTTGGCAAGAATCTAGACATGCAACAATAACAAAATATTAATCTAAAATTATTTAATTATTTTTCATCTTATTTGATTTAAAAGTATACTTTAATTACAACTAATTATTTACAACTAAAATTAAAAGTATATTTTAATTTTTTTTTTTCTTATTCTTTGTGGAAGCCCGAGTATGATGGTTAAGGAATACTTATTAATAAAACCCTTATTTAGAATAAGGTTTAAATCTTGTGGGATATCAATCTCCTTATTTTTCTCTTAAACAAAGGTTTCAATCACTTTTTATCAAAAACAAAAATAAAAATAAAAAAAGAAAGAAAGAAGAAAATTAAATGCTCAAAGGATAATAGGATTCCTATTTTTTTAATAAAGGGAGAAGATAAAGCTGAGTTTATACATCAAAATTTTAAATATTACTTGAAACTAGTTAGGTGACCATAAAGTCTTCCATGCATGCACCCATCTTGCACGTGCCCTTGGAGTGATGAATCAATCACTACAAGAAAATTAAAATATAGTGATGCCCAAATGCGTCGCTAATGCATCGCTATAGCTTGTTTAGCGATGCATTAGCGACGCAATTAAGACGTTGCTAAAAGGATCGTCACAACCTCAATTTATCGCAATTGCGTCGCTTAACAGCGATCCTCTGCGATACTAATTGAAAAATAATTTTTTTAAAAAAGTTATGACGGACAATCTCATCGCAATTGCGTCGTTAATTAATAAATTTTTTTTTAAAAAAATTAAAAAATATTTTTAAATTTTTAAAATTAATTGCGATGAAAAATAGCATAGCTAATTAATGAATTTATATTTTAAAAAATAAAATAAATTAATTTTTAAATTTTAAAAATAATTGCAATGCATACTAATGCACCGCTACATTAGAAATAATTTTTTAAAAATATTTGCGACGTAAAATATTATCACAATTGCGTTGCTAACTAGTTAATTTATTTTTTTAAAAAAATTAAAATAACATAATTATTTTTTTTAAATTAATTGCGATGAAAAATAGCGTTGCTAATTAATTAATTTTTTTTAAAAAAAGAAAAATAAATTCATTTTTAATTTTTAAAGTAAATTAATTTATTTATTTAAAAAAATTAAATAATATAAATTAAACTTGCTAATACAATGTAATTGACCAAAACAACCATTATAAAATTTTCAAAAATAGATAAAAATTTATTTTACTAATTATTTAAAATTTTCATATACAAAACAAAAAAAATAAAAAAAACATCAAGTAGCGAAAAAAAAACATCATGTGTTTGCAGGCGGCTGTGGAGGCTGCAGAGGCTGGTATGAACCCTGCGATAGGTGACGAACTAAATCCTGCAACTGACGCATCTGCTGCTCTCTCATCTCTTAGAGCACCTCCCGAACCTCCTCGCGAACTTTCTCCTTGATAGATCTCCAGATGTCGTCTATCTGCTCGGGAGGAATATCACCAGAACCACGCGAACTGGAGCCCTGATGGAAAAAATATCTGGAAGCTCTGGTGCCCAAACTATAGACCCTACGGACTCGCGGCTGGGTACCAACAGCCTCCAAAAACACACGTCGACTCTCCTTTGGTGAGAGTTCGATGGGTGGCCCCCCATCAGTAAAGTCGACCTGCGAAGCCTGAGACTGCAGCTCCTCGACTTGTGCCTTTGAGTTATAAATCAATGACAAATGAATCAATATATAAAGCTAAATAAAATATTAGAAAATAAATAAATAAAATATAAATCTAATTTCTTACCCCAATCTCACGTGATCGTGTATCGACCCAGGAACCGTCTTTCCTTGTGTGTGTCGCCCTGAATAGACGAAACTCACCAGGATCTCTGCCCTCCTGCTCGGACTACAAAAGCAGAAGAAAGAATATAAATGCAAGTATTTGTTAATGACTAAATTAGTATTTAAATTGTTTATGGTTTCTTACCATACGATGCCTGTGCTCCTGAATAGAAATGGAACCAGCAGTGTGACAGGAGAGGCCCGTGCCATGACCGCCCTTCTTAGATCGGCAGTTCATGCTGGCTGATGCGGACCTCCTGATCCATGCCTCGGACTGCCACGCCTGCTGCCAGCTGGCCCAAATACCCTCCGGCACATGCCCTGGACGGTCACCCGAACTCCTCCAACGATAAAGCATGTCAAGTATCGGCGTGCCGCAAGAGCATTCTATGCTGCCCTAATGGCATCATGGATGGTAGGGTCCCACGTAAACTTTTTATGCATTGAAATAAACAGTTAGTTTTAGAATATATAAAGATAAGAAAATTTTATGTCAGTTATAAAATGTATTTAAACAGTTTACCTGAAACTCTGAAAAATAAAACTCCCTCGTGGCCGCAGATACATGGTGCCAATCGTAGCCATTGAGATCAGCATGGCTCTGAAATATAGAGCTGATTCGGCTCGATACAGTATGCTGCTCAATAAAGATTTTAAAAAAACTAATTAAAATAAGTAATTAACTTAAAAACATAAACATATAGTTACAATTAGTACATCCCATCGGCATCCAATCAAAGTACGGTGCGATCGACCATAGAAGAACTCTCAGAGGTCTGCGTCGATCGGGTAAAGGAAAATACAAGATGAGCGTCGATGCCTGGAGAGGTGGAAGTCCGTGCGTCAGGCCTGGTAGTGGGATGTGACGCAGCAGAGCTATGTCTGTCAGGGGTAGATCTACCTCGGTCCGTCATACTGTAAATACTAAAGGTTAATGCAATGCAATATAATTATGAATAATTAATAAACATACAAAAATTAAACACTTATAAAAATAAATCAAAATTGAATGAACCTATATCTTTAATCAGTGTCATTTATTTCGTGAAATGTTGGTTCAACATCCGATGCTGTATCGGACTATGATTCAGTTTCATTATCATCGGAAGGAAACCGAATGTTTGCATCCTCAATTTCTTGGACATCACCATTTGGATCTCTAAGTGATGTTTCAGGAGCCCTTGTGTCATCCTCAATTGCATGCATTTCCATCTCACCATCTTGAAATGCGGGCACTCAGTTGATTGACTTGATGAACTCTCATCTAATATGATTGTTGAACGTGGAAAGATTTTAGAAACAGCCCACCAATCTCTCTTGTCGTTGCGCAAACTTGGATATCCACAGTAAAACACTGCTGAGCTTGGGATGCAAGAATGAATGTGTCATATTTCTGCAATCTTCGTCGATGGTTTACTTCAACTAGATTGTAGTCGTTATGAACCCTTTTACCAACAGGAATTGTCGGATCAAACCAATCACAACGAAACAATACAGTTCGTTTCTTAGGCCAACTGGGATATTCAACTTCGACCACCTCTACTAACATTCCGTAATAATCCTGCATATTTGCTCTAGCACTTTCTCCTTTAACACATACGCCCCAATTCTACATCCCTCTTGAAGATGCTAGTTGTTCAATTTGAAATTTGTATCCATTAACAAAATAGCTAGTATAGGTAGTTACGGTCTTCAATGGCCACTGTGCTAGGCGTTTAATGAAAATATTGTCGGTTGTGAACCATGGACCGTTTACCTATAAATTAATAACTTATTAACAATAAATTTAAAAAATAAAAGCCATTATTGTAATTGATTGAGTAATAGTACTCACAAATTCATAAAACTAATAAGCGAACTCTGTTTCTAACTTATGCCCAATGGCAATTTGACTGATGCTGGGATCCATCTGTCATTGTTTATCACAATACATCCTTAAAGGATTATAACAATTAAAACTTCTATTAGCAATAAAATAGTATGGTATTTTATAATTTAAAGTAGAGGTTCAAATTAAGCAATTAATGAACTGAACATATACTTACTCAATGTTATGGGTCGACTTCTCTACAAATCATTAGGATGTAATAATGTGCTGCATTATACTCCACATCACTTAATTGTCTTGACTTCTGCCTCCCAAATGAACGGCCAATACTTTTAAATATTGATATTCTACCATCAGAAGGTTCTCCTTCGTCCACACATATGTCATCGTTACGACCAAGATTACGGTTCCTCATATGAACGTGACCCTCAAAGTAATGCGAGGTAAAAGCTGAAACTTCTTCAACCAAGTGTGCATTGCATATAGAACCTTCAACCCTTGCCTTATTCCGCACATTATTTTTTAACTTCTTAAGATACCTATATGTAAAGTTAAAAATATAAATAAACCAACTTCCTCGCATAAATAAAATAATATTTGAAATGTCAACATGTATTACTGATTTGGGTATTTACCTCTCGAAAGGATACATCCAGCGATACTGCACGGGACCAGCTATACGTGCTTCGTATGGCAAGTGAACCGGCAAATGGTCCATTGAGTTAAAAAAAACTTGGAGAAAATATTCGCTCTATCTTGCATAAAATAATTGGAATTTCCTCCTCAATCCTTTCCATGGATGCAGAAGTAATGACTGCGGTAGATAACTTCTTAAAGAACAAGCTGAGTTCTGTCAATGCCTTCCACACATGTTGCGGAAGCAACTCACGAAAAACTATGGGCAATACACTACAAGAGATTTTAAATATTGTGACGCCCAAATGCGTCGCAATTGCGTCGCTAAACATGATATTGCGATGCAATAGCGACACAACGAGGGCGTTGCTCAACTGTCCGTCGCAATACCCTTTTGTCGCAATTGCGTCGCAATATTGCGACTCTCTGCGACGCTCTTGCGACGCCACATTGCGTCGCAATATTGCGACGCATGAAAATGCGTCGCTAAATTTAAAAATAAATTTAGTTAGAAAAAAATTATTATTAAATATTACAACGAACTAAATTGCGTCGCAATATTTAAAATAAATTTTTTAAAAAAATTATTATTAAATATTGCGACGCACTAATTTGCATCGTAATATTTAAAATTAATTTTTTAAAAAAATTTATTATTAAATATTGCGACGCACTAAATTGGGTCACAAAATTGCGACTCATCCAGATGCGTCGCAATATTTAATAATAATAATTTTGGTATAATAGCGACGCAATTTGAGTCGCTAATGCATCGTAAATAAAAATTATTTTAAAATATTACGATGCAAGGTAATTGCGTCGCAATATTTTAAAATAATTTTTAAGATAAAATAGCGACTCAATTGTAGTCGCTAATGCGTCGCTAATAAATTTATTTTTAAATTATTACGATGCCAGGTCATTGCATCGTAATATTTAATAATAATATTTAAAAATATTAGCGATCCAATATCAGTCGTAATGCGTCACAAATTTTGTTTTTAAAAATATTTAAATAATTAAAAATTAAAACGGTTAATTCAATTTCGCTAAATCTAAATATTGATACAAACATTTTTCACTCAATCCAAACAATAATATATTTCAAAAAATAATTTATATTAAAATTTTGAAGTTTTTACAACATAAAAAAAGAAAAAAAATACATCAAGAATCTGAACGATCACGTGGAGGCTGTGGAGGCTGTGGAGGCTGAAGACTCTGCGACAAGCGGCTAACCATATCCCGCAAATAATGCATCTCATCTCGCATGTCTGCAACCTCCTGATCCCGGCCTCGCATACGATCCTCAAAATCCTGCTCGACCTCCTGGCGAATCTCCTCTGCAATAGATCTGCGAAGCTCCTGTAAACGCTCGGGAGGAAGATCAGCAGGAACTCGCGAGCTGGAGGCCTAATCAGGAAAAAATGTAGAAGCTCTAGTGCCCATACCATAGACCCTGCGGTCTCGTGGCTGGGCACCAATAGCCTCCAAAAGCACACGTCGACTCTCCTCTGCTGAGAGTTCGACGGGCGTCTCCCCATCAGTAGAGTCGACCTGCGATGCCTGGGAGCGAAGCTCCTCGACTCGTGTCTTAAAATTATGAAATCAACAATAAATGAGTTAATAAATTTCTCAAATAAAATTTTAGAAATTAAACAGATACTACATAAATCTAATTTCTTACCGCAACCTCCCGTGATCGCATGTTGACCCAGGAGCCGTCCCTCCTGGTGTGTGTCGCCCTGAATAGACGAAACTCACCAGGATCTCCGCCCTCCTGCTCAGTCTATAAATAAAAAAAATGATATTAATACAAATATTTGTAAATAACTAAAATAGTAATTAAAATATTTATGTTTTCTTACCATACGCCGTCTGTGCTCCTGAATCGAAATGGAGCCCGAAGTATGACAGGAGAGACCCATGCCAGGACCGCCCTTCTCAGATCGGCGGTTCGTGCTGGCTGATGCGGACCTCCTGCGCCAGCCATCGGACTCCCAGGCCTGCTGCCACTCGTGCCAAATACCCTCTGGCACGTGCGCAGGACGCTGACCCGATGACCTCCAACGATGAAGCATGTCGGAGTATCGACGTCGCGTCAGAGCCTCCCATGCTGCCCTAATGGCATCATGGGTGGCAGGATCCCACGTAAACTTTTTCTGCATTAAAATAAACAGTTAGTTTCTGAATTTATTAACTTTAAAGAATTATATATCACTGATAAATTGTATTTAATAAGTTTACCTGAAACTCAGAAAAATAAAACTCCCTCGTGGCTGGCGATACGTGGCGCCAATCGTAGCCACTGGGATCTGCACGCCTCTGAAAAATGGCGCTGATGTGGCTGGAGACATGATGCTGCTCAATGAATCTGTTAAAAAAATGCAAGTTTATAAGTAAATGACTTAAAAACATAAATAAATATTTTTAATTAGTATATACTTACATCACCTGAGCATCAAGTCTAAGTACAGTGCGGCCGCCGATGGTGGAAGAACTCTCGGAGGTCTGTGCCGATCGGCTGGATGGTAATACTGGTGCAGAGATCGAAGGCTGCGCCTCTACTAGAGATCCAAACTCTCCATCTCCGACGCTCATGTGATCTGATCTCGCAGGATCCAAACTACGTCTCTGCTCACCCAAACTGTCGTCGGTAGATCTACCACTGCGGCCACGGCAGCGGCCGTGGCCGGAGAAGACGGCCAAGGTAGCGGCCGTGGCCGCCTTGTCCGGCCGCGGCCACGGCCGTGGCCGGACAAGAAAAAACAAGGGGGGGGGGGGTTTTCCTCCGGCCGTGGCCGGACAAGAAAACAAGGGGGGGGGTTTCCTCCCCTCCCCCTGTTAAAAAAAAAAAAAATTTTTTTTTGATTACAGTGGCCTGGCCACCGTGGCCAGGCCACTGCGGCCACGGCAGCGGCCGTGGTCGGAGAAGACCCACGGCAGCGGCCGTGGCCACCTTGTTCCGCGGCCACGGCCGTGGCCGGACAAGAAAAAACAAGGGGGGGGGGGTTTCCTCCCCTCCCCCCTGTTAAAAAAAAAAAAAAATTTTTTTGTGATTACAGTGGCCTGGCCACCGTGGCCAGGCCACTGCCGGCCACGGCAGCGGCCGTGGCCGGACAAGAAAAAACAAGGGGGGGGGGTTTCCTCCCCTCCCCCCTGTTAAAAAAAAAAAAAATTTTTTTTTTGTGATTACAGTGGCCTGGCCACCGTGGCCAGGCCACTGCGGCCACGGCAGCGGCCGTGGCGGAGAAGACGCCACGGCAGCGGCCGTGGCCACCTTGTCCGGCCGCGGCCACGGCCGTGGCCGGACAAGAAAACAAGGGGGGGGGGGTTTCCTCCCCTCCCCCCTGTTAAAAAAAAAAAAATTTTGTGATTACAGTGGCCTGGCCACCGTGGCCAGGCCACTGCCGGCCACGGCAGCGGCCGTGGCCGGACAAGAAAAAACAAGGGGGGGGTTTCCTCCCCCCCCCCTGTTAAAAAAAAATTTTTTTGATTACAGTGGCCTGGCCACCGTGGCCAGGCCACTGCGGCCACGGCAGCGGCCGTGGCCGTGGCCGCCTTGTCCGGCCGCGGCCACGGCCGTGGCCGGACAAGAAAAAACAAGGGGGTTTCCTCCCCTCCCCCCTGTTAAAAAAAAAATTTTTTTTTTGTGATTACAGTGGCCTGGCCACCGTGGCCAGGCCACTGCCGGCCACGGCAGCGGCCGTGGCCATGCCGTTGGCCATAGGGAAATCAATAAAAAAAAAATTTTTTTTTAAGATTATTGGGGCTAACCTTGGTTGAGATGAGATCGCCGGGTAGCCGGAGTTGGATGAGATCGCCGGGTAGCCGGAGGACGGGGATGCGCCGGAGTATCGAGCGAGGATCACGGCGGCGCTAGGTCAAGACGGGAAGGAGGAAAGGAGAAAGGGGCCGGCTTAAATATAGGTAATTAGCGACGCCAAAATTGCGTCGCAATCTTCGTCGCAATTTTTTTTTTTTTGTCTTAGCGACGCACTAGGGCGTCGCTAATCCATCGTTAATACATGTTTATAATAATTTTCTGAAAACATAGCGATGCCAATAAATGCGTCGCTAACGAGTCGCTAAATTGGCGCCATCATCTGGCGGGAAAAATATTTTTATTTTCTAATAATTGCGTCGCTAAGGCGTCGCAATATTTTTTTAATATTTTAAATTGATTAAAATAAAAACTTATTACATATATTGCGATGCAAGCAGTGCGTCGCAATTATTTTTTAAATATTTTTAAATGAAAATATTTAAATTTATTATAATAATTGCGATGAAAAATTGCATCGTAATTATTTTTTAATATTTTTAATCAGCTATATGTATTCTAATAATATTGCGACGCATATATTTTATCGCAATATTTATTTAATTTTTTTTAAACTGTGTCGCTAAGGCATCGCAATAATTTGTTAATATTTATAAATGATAATATTTATAATTAATGTTAATAATTGTGACGATAAATGGCGTCGTAATTTATTTTATAAAATTTTTAATTACATAAATTTATTTAAAAAACATTGCGATGATCGGCGATGATCCGACGGTTGCGATCGATCCAAGCCCTGATCCCGATCGGCCACGACCGATCTCGGACCGAGGTGATCCGTCCAATCGGCGACGATCCGAGGGTTGCGATCAATCCAAGCCCTGATTTCGATCGGCGATGACCGATCGCGGACCGCGGCAATCGGTCCGATCGGCAAAGATCCGACGGTTGCGATCGATCCAAGCCCTGATCCCGATCGGCCACGACCTATCTCGGACAATTGCAATCCGTCCGAGATCGGCAACGATCCGACGGTTACGATCGATCCAAGCCCTGATCCCGATCGGCCACGACCGATCTCGGACCGTGGCGATCCGTCCGAGATCGGCGACGATCCAACGGTTGCGATCGATCCAAGCCCTGATCCCGATCGGCGACGACCGATCGCGGACTGCGGCAATCGGTCCGATCGGCAAAGATCCGACGGTTGCCATCGATCCAAGCCATGATCCCAATCGGCCACGACCTATCTCGGACAGTTGCAATCCGTCCGAGATCGGCGACGATCCGACGGTTGCGATCGATCCAAGCCCTGATCCCGATCGGCCACGACCGATCTCGGACCGTGGCGATCTGTCCGATCGGCGACGATCCGAGGGTTGCGATCGATCCAAGCCCTGATTCCGATCGGTGATGACCGATCGCGGACCGCGGCAATCGGTCCGATCGGCAAAGATCCGACGGTTGCGATCGATCCAAGCCCTGATCCCGATCGGCCACGACCTATCTCGGACAGTTGCAATCCGTCCGAGATCGGCGACGATCCGACGGTTGCGATCGATCCAAGCCCTGATCCCGATCGGCCACGACCGATCTCGGACCATGGTGATCCGTCCGAGATCGGTGACGATCCAACGGTTGCGATCGATCCAAGCCCTGATTCCGATCGGCGACGACCGATCGCGGACCGCGCAATCGGTCCGATCGGCAAAGATCCGACGGTTGCGATCGATCCAAGCCCTGATCCCGATCGGCCACTACTTATCTCGGACAGTTGCAATCCGTCCGAGATCGGCGACGATCCGACGGTTGCGATCGATCCAAGCCCTGATCCCGATCGGCCATGACCGATCTCGGACTGTGGCGATCCGTCCGAGATCGGCGACGATCCGAGTGTTAAGATCGATCCAAGCCTTGATCCCGATCGGCGACGACCGATCGCGGACCGTGGCAATCGGTCCGATCGGCAAAGATCCGACGGTTGCGATCGATCCGATCGGCAAAGATCCGACGGTTGCGATCGATCCGATCAGTAAAGATCCGACGGTTGCGATCGATCCAAGCCCTGATCCCGATCGACCACGACCTATCTCGGACAGTTGCAATCCGTCCGAGATCGGCGACGATCCGACGGTTGCAATCGATCCAAGCCCTGATCCCGATCGGCCACGACCGATCTCGGATCGTGGCGATCCGTCCAAGATCGGCGATGATCCGAGGGTTGCAATCGATCCAAGCCCTGATCCCGATCGGCGACGACCGATCGCGGACTGCGGCAATCAGTCCGATCGGCAAAGATCCAACGGTTGCGATCGATCCAAGCCCTGATCCTGATCGGCCACGACCTATCTCGGACAGTTGCAATCCGTCCGAGATCGGCGATGATCCAACGGTTGCGATCAATCCAAGCCCTGATCCCGATCGGCCACGACCGATCTCGGACCGTGGCGATCCATCCGAGATCGGCGACGATCCAACGGTTGCGATCGATCCAAGCCCTGATCCCGATCGGCGACGACCGATCGCGGACCGCGGCAATCAGTACGATCGGCAAAGATCCGATGGTTGCGATCGATCCAAGCCCTGATCCCGATCGGCCACGACTGATCTCGGACCACGGCGATCCGTCCGAGATCGGCGACGATCCAACGGTTGCGATCGATCCAAGCCCTGATCCCGATCGACCACGACCGATCTCGAAACATGGCGATCGATCCGATCGGCGATGATCCGAGGGTTACGATCGATCCAAGCCCTTATTCTAATCGGTCACGATCGATTTTGGACCGATCGCTATTTAACATAATTAATTTTTTTAAATATATAACGACGCAAAGGGTTGCGTCGTATTTTTTTAATATGATAATTATAATATATAAAAAATTAACTTTAATTCTAATAATTACGATGCAATAAGTACGTTGCTATATTAAAACATAATTTTCTTAATTAATATTTTGGCTTATTACATCGCTAATGCGTCGCTATTTAACATAATTAATTTTTTAAAAACATTGCAACTCACTGTGTTACGTCGTAATTATTTTTTTTCATATTTATAATTTATAAAATTTAATTTTATTTAAAATAATTGTGACACAGTTATTGCATCGCTAAATTAAAAATAATTTTAATTTATTTTCTGGTTTATTGCGTCGCTAATGCATCGCTATTTAAAATATTTAATTTTTTCCAAAATATTGCGACGCACTGGGTGGCATCGCAATCTTTTTTAAAATATTAATACTGTAAAAAATATAATTCCATTTAAATTATTTGCGATGCAATTGTTTCATCACTAAATTAAAAATAATTTTTCTATTTTTCTAGTTTATTGCGTCGCTAAGGCGTCGCTATTTAAAATATTTAATTCTTTTCAAAATATTGCGACGCACTGGTTGGCGTCGCAATATTTTTTAAAATATTAATACTGTAAAAATATAATTCCATTTAAATTATTTGTGATGCAATTGTTGCATCGCTAAATTAAAAATAATTTTCCTATTTTCCAATTTTATTGCGTCGCTAAGGTGTCGCTATTTAAAATATTTAATTCTTTTCAAAATATTGCGACGCACTGCTATGCGTCGCAATATTTTGTAAACTATTTATACTTTAAATAATATAATTTCATTTAAATTATTTGCGACGCATTTGTTGCATCGCTAAATTAAAAATAATTTTTCTTATTTTCTAGTTTATTGCGTCGCTAATGCGTCGCTATTTAATATATTTAATTCTTTTAAAAACATTGCGACGCACTGTGATGCGTCGCAATATTTTTTTCTGATAATTAGATTTTATAAAATTTAATTTCATTTCAATTATTTGCGTCGCTAAATTAAAAATAATTTTTCTAATTATCTATTTTATTGCATCGCTAATGTGTCGCTATTTAAAATATTTAATTCTGTTAAAAACATTGCGACGCAAATATTGCGTCACAATATTTTTATTGATATTTATATTTCATAAAAAATTAATTTAAAAATATTGCGACACAATATTTGTGTCGCAATATTAAAAATTTAATTTTTTTTTGATTTTTTGGTTAATTGAGTCACTAATGAGTCGCTAATGCGTCGCAATATTTTGTTGTCACAAAGGCGTCACAAAGTGGTCGCAATTTAGCGACGCAATTATGCGTCACTAAATTTGCATCGCTATTTTAGTATTTTCTTGTAGTGATAACCATTGCATGAAAACATGACAGTCATGACTCTTCATGCCAAACAACTTGAGCTTATGCATGTCCACACACCTACCGATATTTGAAGTATAACCATCAGGAAATTTTAATCCTTTAATCCAGTTCCATAAAACTTCTAGTAGATTTTTGTCAAGAGTGTAACAAGCTTTAGGATAGGTCCCGTCAGCATTCCTTCTCAAATCACCTCTTCTGCACTATTGATTAAGTTCTTCTCTCGATTTTGCAGTGTCTTTGGTTTTTCCCGGGATGTTTAGTACAGTGTTAAATATGTTATCAAAGAAATTTTTCTCAATATGCATAACATCCAAGTTGTGCCGGATGAGATTTGTGCTCCAATAAGGAAAATCCCAAAAAATGCTCCGCTACTTCCAGTTATGTACTTTACATATACGGCCATTTATTCTATCTGCATCTAGTTCCCCAGCATACCTCAACCACAAATGCTCTATAGTATCAAATATATCAGTGCCAGACCTAACCGGTTCGGCGAATTTTGTGACTGCTTTGTTCTTCCAGAAGGCGATCAAATTCCACCTATAAGGATGATTCGAAGGCAAGAACTTTCTATGATTATCAAACCATGACTGCTTACCACTCTTCTGCAATGTAAATGCATCTGAATCATACATGCAATGAGGGCATGCCAGATGCCCAGAAGTGCTCCAACCGGACAACATTGCATATGCCGGAAAGTCACTGATTGTCCACATCAAAGCAACCCTCATGATGAAATTTTGTTTTATAGAAATGTCGTAGGATATGACTCCTGTTTCCCACATCATTTTCAATTCGGCTACCAGCGGTTGTAAGAAGACATCAATCTTCTCTTTTGGATTTGATGGTCCTGGAACCAAAACTATAAAAAACATTGCAGTATCTTTCATGCACTTTCATGGTGAAAGATTATATACAGTCAGTATTACAGGCCAACATGAATATTATTGCCCCGCTTGACAAAATGGTTGGAAGCCATCAGTACAAAGACCTAATCTAACATTCATTATTTCTTCTGTGAAATCAGGATGATTTTCATTGAAATACTTCCAAGCTTTTGAATCAGATGGATGTCGCATTTCATCTTCTTTAGATTTATGTTCTCCATGCCATCTCATATCAGCAGCTGTAGCCTCAGATCTGTATAATCTCTAGAGGCATGGAGTAAGAGGGAAGTAATGCATCCTCTTGTAAGGCACACTTTTCCTCCTACTTGTACTAGCTCCCCCTTCGCTGTTTTTGTACCTTAATTGCTCGCAAATCTTACACCATCTCAGCTCTGAGTCTTTACCCCAATATATCATACAATTGTTCAAGCAATAATCAATCTTATTAACTGGGAGCCCAAGGCCACACAATAACTTCTTCATTGAGTAGAAACTGTATGCTACAACATTATGATTTGGCAAAACACTACTAGAGGCTGGAGTTTTGGTGCAGAAGAAATCGAGCGACCGTCTAAGGGCGATCGCGGAAGGCACCTTTAGCGACCGCTTGAGGCGGTCGCTAAAGGCGGTCGCGGAAGGTAGAAAAAATTGGCCGACCTTTAGCGACCGCTTGAGGGTGGTCGCTAAAGGCGGTCACGAAAGGTAGAAAAAATCGGGCGACCGCTTGAGGGCGGTCGTGGAAGGCACTTTTAGCGACCGCTCTTAAGCGGTCGCAAATGTGGATTGTCCACTGCTTCATAAAAGCATTAGCTGGATTCCGTCGATGCCCTAATCGAAACCCCAAGTTCGTTGCTCCCCGACGTAGGGTTTTTAAGCAGAGTCGAAAGAGCGGAAGTAGTCGGAGGAGACATCGGCTCAGGTATTGCTCCAAACCCTAGCCCTTGTTTTCTTTTCCCCATCGAAAGTGATCTCTTTTTCTAGGGTTTATCATCTGATCAATCGATTCGCCTCTTCTTCTGTTATAATTTGTTTCTTTCTTTGAATCTTTGGAAGATTACGTTGTATTATTCATTCTTGAAACACTCCTCTGGTGATAGATTTTCTTTTTCTTTTTTGTGGTATTGCTTCGCTTTATTTTGTATTTTCAAAATTTTTGTGTAATTGGCTTTTTTTGGGATCTTTGATTCTGTACGTGTTAATCGATTCAAGGTCTGTATTGGTCAATCTACTGCTTTTTGCTAACGCTGCTGAAAGGAGAGTTTTGGTTCGAGATGTTCTTGCTGCGCTAGAGTTGGTATGATTGGATGACCGGTGATTCTGTCGTGCGGAATACTGTTTATTCCTGGTTAAATGATGCTGCTTTTAGTTCCCTACGGTTTATTTGATTGATAGAACTTCATGTATTATCTTGGGAATGAGTAGGGCACCGATCTTCTATTGCAGTAAACATTATTTGCCCGTGAAGACTTACATTTTTTTATTTTCCTATTTGATATTGGGATTTTATATCGATCGCATGTGGCTGGAGAGTCAAAGTTGCATTGTAGATGATAGTTATTTTTTTTGGGAAGAATCTTGAATAGTTTAATGGAAGTATGGATAGGTTTTACGTTGTTATAAAGCAGGGAAGGCAGGGCCTTACATTGTTATAAGTACTATTTGGAAGCAATCCATATTTCAACATCTTTCATTCTATATTTATCTACTTATATGTGGCTGGTTAGCTTAGTTGCTTCTGAGTTTCTTGAATTAATCACTTAATGTGGGGCTGATTCATAAAAGCATTAGCTTGTCATTAATCACCTCAACCACCATGAAAATATCCCTTCCTCCCACCTTAAGAAACACATGAATACCTGATTGTCCACTGATATTTTAATTTCTATTTATGCTTTATCTGATAACTCTTTTATCGGATTATAATCAGAATGTAAATGAGTGAAAGAAACTTTTCACCAATAACAGACGTGCAAACAATGAGGAAAAGGATTATATAAAAGTGAACTTAAATGGCTAATATAACTTCTACTAAGGAATGCTAATGATGTAATCTTGCAATGGTACCTACTTGCTATTTTAATAGCACTAGCACTGGAGCTTACCTTTTGAGAAAATGATGCAGTTACCACCCCCTAACTTTAAGGGAGAGACTGCAGAGATCATACTAAGAAACACATGCACCATACCACCTAATTAACACTAGGGTCATCAAATATCATGCACCATGAAATGGCAACACACCTTATTTAGGCTCAACTGGATTTGGTTTTGGGTTTCAATCATCATCACTAGACCATTCATAAAATGGACCCATGGCTTGACCATCGTTGGCCTTGATCACAGCCATTGGTTGTTTTGAGATAATTATTAATAACCCAAACTATTGACAAAACCTACACTACCTAGACCCAGATACAAGTTGTTAAACCAAACAATAGCAACCATTGGACCAATCATATAAGGATTATTGTCATCACTTTGTGGAGGTGAGGGAGAAGGAGGGGGAGATGCTAAAGAAGACAAAGGGGACAATGGGTTTTCTCGGGATAATAAAAAAGGGTTGAGGAAATGATTTTAATGTTTTAATCTTTCAACAAAATTACATATATAATGCATGCTTGATATAAATTTCCACATAAATTTATCTTGGTTATATTTTTGTAAATCTTGGGCAAGCCTTGGCCAAGCTAATGTTGTTTTGGCTCAACCTAGTCTTGGCCAAAAACTCAGTCAAGCCTAAATCTTGGGCTCAACCTAATTTGATAGGCTGAAAAACCATACCCAAGTTCACCCAAAAACAGGTCAGGTGGACCAAGCCGAAAATGCCTGGTTATACCTGTCACACTATTAATACTCTCCTTAAGGCCTAGGGTTGGGTTTTAATGCTATTCCAACCCATGATCTATCCAGTTTGAGTCCCAAACCCACACCCAACCCAGTTATGAAATGCGCTTACCCAAACCTAATTATTTCAAGTTGGTTCAACTTAAAAATTGTTGCCCATCTTACTGCTATCTAGATTCACCAATCTCATAAGCTTATAATTGCGTATTAGCCATGTTACAGGTTTTCAAGCTGTTGCTTATACTTTTCC
This sequence comes from Calamus simplicifolius, assembly GCA_900491605.1. Lineage (NCBI taxonomy): Eukaryota > Viridiplantae > Streptophyta > Magnoliopsida > Arecales > Arecaceae > Calamus > Calamus simplicifolius. The sequence continues at coordinate 408,072 of UESW01004974.1, read as the reverse complement.
CAAGATCTACCTTCCCATATAAGTCAATATTTTCATAAAATTGACCGTCAGCAAAATGACACCTCTGTGTCTTATCCTTACACAAATCAATTGCTTCCTCCTGCCCATGCTTTTCTTTTGTGGCTGTGCATCTTCAGCCATCATATCAGCTAACTGTAAAGACATGACATCATGGTGACTTCTTATGTTCTCTAATCCAAAAGAACCAGTCAGTGGCATGACATGGTCAATCCCCCTTTTCATTGGTAGTCTTGATTATGATTCACTTACACTTTGAGATGGGGTTTAAGAAAGAGTTCAGTGACCTAAAGGCTTGTGTAACACATGCAAGTTTAATATGTTTCTCATAAGCTTCTGATTGGACTCTCTGCAATCTCTCTCAAGAAAAAAAAAGTCTCACATAAGCATTTTTACATTATTTTATGAATCATTGCATTTTGCATATCCATGGATAGTGTATGCCTTTTACACAGGCAACCCTTTACCATGGTCCCACCAGCAGGTTGTGAGTTCCTTTAAGATTTTACATATTTGACTTTATACCAGAATGAGCATTCCATCAGCTCCAATACTTCTCCTTGAGTTTCAGCCACCATGTTTTATGTTTCTTAATAACCAAACGGTACACATCCATTATTATAAACAGACACGAGTGTCAAATGAAAACTAGATGATTGTGGTACAAACATCATGACACCACTACAATTAACAATGAATCAAATTTGCATTATCTAAAAGGCATTGGTTTGCAAGAATGCTGTAACTCCTAATTCTTGGAAGATACATCCCATAGTAACCAAAAAAGGCTCAATGTTTAGATATTGAGTAATTAAATCACATAAGCACTTCAAGTTTGCAATTAAATAGCAATTAATGCAATGGCATTGTTACATAGTGTCATACCATTGTTACATAGTGCAATAGCAGATAGCAAGACTCCTTTTATAACTGACATGTTGTATGTGGGTGATATGCAAATTTAAAGGATTATAAACTGTAGACCATTATCAAATCCAAATTATAAACTGTAGATCATACTAAGATATAATGTCAGTTTAGTAGATCATACCATTGTTACTGCATACAGTGTTGTTTCTGCAATTTAAATCCATGTCTGATATTATACCACTAATTGATAACTTCTTCATGTTGTAAAAACTCATTCTCTTTTCTTTGTTGATTTTAATTTTGAATTTAATCCCTCTTTTTTCAGAACATAGGAGGTCAAGTGAAGCTAGTGAGGAAGACTCTAACCGGTGAAAGTTTTTACTCTTTTTTCTTTTAAACTAATCTTTATTTTTTTTAATTTATTTGTCCGTGCATTGCCTAGCAAGTTATTTGTCTATGCATTGCCTAGCAAGTTATTCATACTTTCACAGAAAATACTTAGCGACATGGATAAGAGTTGGATTGATTTGCCAAATAAGACGTCTACGGAATATATAGAGGGGATTAAGTAGTTCATTGCCTTCACCAATGGATTTGATAGTGAGCACATCAGTTGTCCCTGTAGAAAATGTGCGAACCGTTATTACTACACACAAGATATTGTACAAGAGCATTTGATTCTAAATGGGTTTTTGAAGAATTACAAGAATTAGACTAGACATGGGGAAGATTATGTTCCTCATTGCAGAGAGGAAAGAGTTGAGTTGGAGGTCGATGTTATGATAGTTGATCCGATGATCGTGATGCTAAATGATATTGCATGCGGGTTAGCACCCGAAGACAGTTGCTGTGAGACTGATAGGGTGGGTGGGAGTAATCCTCGCTCGGGTGCAGATGAAGAAGCATTAAGGTATTTTAAAATTCTGGATAATGCACAGACCGAATTGTATCCTGGATGTATGAATTTCAGTAAATTATCTTTTATTGTCGAGTTGTTACACTTGAAGGATTTGAATCAGTGGATGGACACGTCCTTCGACATGCTGCTCCAGCTATTGCACAAAGTGCTCCCATTCGGTGCAAAGCTAGTTGAGTCCTATTACCATGCTCGCAAGTTAACTAAAAACTTAGGCTTCACATATGAGACTTTCGATGCATGCCCAAACAATTGTATGTTGTTTAGAAATGAGAATGCCAACCTTGATACGTGTATTGTGTGTAAAACTTCAAGGTGGAAGGACGATGGGGTTGGTCAGAATCATCAGAGTAATTCGCGAAGTGTTTCGAATCGTGGGAAGCTTGTCGCTGTAAAGCAAGTGCAATATTTTCCACTCAAGCCAAGGCTAAAGAGGCTTTTTATGTCATCTAAAATTTCTAAATTGATGCGATGGCATGCTGAGCATGGTAGGGAGGATGAAAAGTTAACCCACCCAGTGGACTCCCCGGCATGGAAGGATTTCGATAAGAAACACCCCGACTTTGCCTTGGATAGTCGTAGTGTGCGGCTTGGGTTGGCTGCAGATGGTTTTAGCCCCTTCAGGTCCATGACCGGGGCAACTCATAGTACATGGCCAGTGGTGTTGGTTCCGTACAATCTTCCTCCTTGGTTATGTATGAAGCAACCTTTTCTGATCATATCCACTCTTATTGACGGACCAAGGGGCCCTGGGGATAAAATTGACATGTATATGCAGCCTTTAATTGACGAGTTGAATGAATTATGGGCCGAAGGTGTGATGACTTTTGATTATGAAGGAAATGAAATGTTCAAACTTCGCGCTGCATTATTATGGACAATCAATGACTTCCCGGCATATGCGAATTTGTTAGGTTGGAGCACGAAGAGGGAATTTGCCTGTCCTTGTTGCAATCAGAGTAAAAAGTCAACCTGGCTAAAACATGGCAAAAAGTGGGCTTACACAGGTCACAGACGTTTTTTACCTCCATTGCATAGGTTCAGAAGGGATAAAGTGTCATTCGATGGCACTCGAGAATATGGTCCAACACCACAAATAATGACTAGGGTTGATTTGTTATCACAACTTGAACAAGAGCAAATACGCACAGTATATGATTTCCAAGATCTGTTAGCCCCTCCATTGCCTGCTATTCCTTGTGCGAACAGAAGGCGCAGTCATAACTGGAAGAAGAAAAGTATTTTTTACGAGTTACCGTACTGGAAAGACAATTTACTGAGGCATAACTTGGATGTTATGCACATTGAGAAAAATATGTGTGATAATATATTATGGAGCCTTCTCGGTGTTAAGGGAAAGTCCAAAGATAGTGCCAATACACGGTGTGATTTGCAGGAAATGGGCTTGCGGAAACCACTTCACTTACAGTTGACAGAGTCTAACAAGGCATACATGCCTCCTGCATAGTACACGATGAGTAAAGATGAGAAGGGGGCATTTCTTTCCATTTTGAAAGGGGTCAAGGTGCCTGACGGCTATTGTTCTAATATTTCTAAGCGTGTAAATATGAAAGAAAGGACTTTACAAGGTTTGAAGAGTCATGACAATCACATTCTCATTCAACAATTAATTCTTATTGCAATCCGAAATTGTTTACCTAAGAATGTTGTTGAGCCCTTGATTGAGGTGAGTAACTTCTTCAGACAACTGTGTTCAAGAGTCCATCGCACAAATGATTTGAAAAATCTCCAGGATAGGATTGCGCTAACACTGTGTCATCTGGAGAAACTCTTTCCACCTTCATTCTTCAATGTAATGGTTCACTTGACCATACATTTAACAGGTGAAGCATTGCTTGGTGGCCCTATCCAAATTCGGTGGATGTATCCTATTGAGAGGTACCTGAATACGTTAAAAAGGTATGTGCGTAATAGAGCTCGTCCAGAGGCATCAATAGCCAAGGGTTATTTAATGGAAGAGTGTACTAATTTTTGTGCTGCATATCTTAATGATGTTGAAACCAAACTTGATAGGCCCTTGCGGATTAATGATGGTCCTATTGGGGAGGGAACAGCATTTGATCTAGATAACATCGACTGGATTCAAGCTCATCGATACGTGTTGTTTAACACTCCATCAGTTGTGGCGTTGATTCAGTAAGTGAATGCTCATTCATATATTTAACTTGTTCGTGTTATGTCTAACTCAATCAAGCTTGTCATTAACACATGTTGTTTTGCATTATAGGACACACATTGATGAGCTCAAACGGGACATGCCTCGTGCGACAGATAATCAAATTCGGCAGTCCCATTTTCAATCATTTCACGATTGGTTCAAGAATTATGTATGTATAGATATGGTTGTATGTGTACATATGGTTGTATGTGCTTCAATTTGTTCTTATCATATTAGTTTTACATAGCTTTATTCAATGATTACTTTAATTCTGTAGGTGTACAATTTACGACGAGCGAGTGAAGGTACTTTGACTGATGAAATGAACCAACTGGCTGATGGTCTGTTTATAACAGCATGACATTACACAACTTGTGATGTCAATGGGTTTCAATTTCACGTCAAAGAAGTAGATGAGAAATGAGCAACACAAAATAGTGGTCTAGGGTGTCCTTCTATCGATGCAGGTTATTATTATGGCCAGTTGAAAGATATCATTGAAGTTATATACAGTCATGGATTAAAATTTTTGTTATTCAAGTGTGACTGGGTCGATCCAATCCGTGGGACTAAAGTTGACAAGTATCAATTTACGTTGGTAAATTTCAACAATTTGTTATATCGAGATGAGCGAGTAAGTAATGAACCCTACATATTGGCTAGGCAAGCTGAGCAAGTTTACTATGTTATGGATCCCATGGATCCTAACTGGCAAGTTGCAGTTAAAATGTCAAGGAGGGGGGTGTATCAAATTGAAGATAATGAGTCAGATATTGATGCATTTGCTCAGCAAGTTCTTGACCAAAATGTAATATTTCAACGTGATGAGGATGTCAACTGGGTTAGAGAGATCGTTGAAGGAGATACTATCGACTTGCATGACCAGTGAACTGTTCTCCTTTTTTTCTTCACAATTTTTCTTAATAATATGTTTGACTTTTTGTTTACGAATGGTTTTAGTTATTACTTGCAATTTATTTATCTTATGATACGTTAAAAAGATATGTCCGGACGTAAGAGGAGAGAGCATCCACACACGATGGACGAGTTTTTACATCATAGCCAGGCTTGTTCGCCGATGAGGGACCCTAGTCGACGGATGCCTACGGACCATGATCCACAGACACCTGCACCGGCACGATTTAGATCTCCCAGTCCATGCCAGTAGGGCCTTCTCCATCTACAGTTGGTGCATCGACCTCCACACATACTGGTATAATTTTATTTTTATGTTTAACAATTATATAAAATAATTTTAGTTTTATTTAACTAATAAGTTTATTGTTTATAGCTTCTACTACGACGAGTTCATCTTCCAGTAGGGGTAGGGGCCCAGCTAGAGGGATTCCTTCATGGAATATGATGTGCAATTTGACGACACATTTCATCCTGTTGGAGAAGGGGCTCGCCCGTTTATCAGCCAGTTGGGGCATATGGTTCGAGACCCACATAGATTTTCCCTGACTATGCTTGATTGGACTACTTTTCCTCAGGATACGATAGATCGACTCTGGGGGGAGGTTAAGGTAAGCCGCTGAGTTCTATCTTAGCTTCAACGTTATTATATGATGTGTCAATTTAGTACACCTTGACTACTAAAATTTCTTGTCCTACGCAGGACAATTTGAGGTCATGTCCTGATGATTTTCGTCCAGTTTGCTTGGCAAAGTGTCGAAAGTTATGGAAAGACCACAAGAACAAGGTAAAGAAAGAGCATTGGGAGAAGAATGTGGATGACCCAGACCTTCTTCAGCGAGTCCCAAGGGGCATTCTCCCCGCACAGTGGCCTGAGTTGGTCCGGTACTGGTCGAGTGAGAAGGCAAGGGTGAGTAGTTCAACCTATTTTTTGTTAAATTCATATGAAACATTCGGTGTAAACTTATAAACATGACCCAAAATGAATGCAGGAAGAGGCAGAGCGAAATTCTCAAAATCGCTCGATGCAGGGCCCTACTCACAAGCTTGGGACTCGACACGTTACGCAGATCCGGCACGAGGTAAACTATCATGTTAGACCATACGTATTTTGATTGTTGATGTAGTGTGTATTCATATATGTAGATGACATGATTTATCCTTCGACAGTTACGTGAGGGGGTGCACCCACCGACCGGATGTCTGTATGGATGGCGAGTCGCAGTCTCGACCATCCTGAGGTTGCAGCTATTGTAGTAAGTATTTACCTTTACGCAATAATTTTTTTAACCTATTATGAGATTTATTGATTTACTATTCTAATTTGGTTGCTTTCTTGCACACAGGCCCAGTTTGAGGCTCGATTGGCCGAGCTGCCAGAGGAGGAGTGACAGGTAGTTGCTAGGTGGGATGAGATATTCCACACCATCACAGGCTAGGATGGGCACGGATACACACTTACATACGGCACGGGCATACCATGTTCGACTATCATGCGAGCGGAGTCATCCGGATGTAGTTCATCCCAGGGCTCACGCATGCGAACTGACGAGGTGGCTGAGCTGATCCAGTCTCTTCACCAGCAGATGGATGCGCATGTCGAGGATCTTCAGGTAAGGATGTAGGTTGCGATGCAGGCCGAGGTGCAAGCTCAGGTACAGGAGTAGGTGCAGGCATTTAAGGCGGAGCTACATCATCGACTAGCTCAGAGTGGTGTCCCTATAGCTGATGATTCAGATCCACCGATTCATACTCAGGTTCATAATTAAAGACATCTGTATTTAAATTTAATTTAATTACTTTTAAAATATATATTATTTATTTCTCTTGTTAATCATATACTGTAATATTGTAGGTCCCAGACGCTGGCAGTGGTCACCAGGCGAGACATGAGTCAGTTGGTGAGGGCATGCTTGATCCAGTAGGCTCAAATGAACATAATCGGGTATGAGTTTATGAATATGTTTTAAGTTTATTAATTTCTAAATAATCTTAGTATATGTGGAAGAATGTATCGTACTCCATTTTCACAATTAATGTAGTGCCAATGCAGCACTGATAGAAGAATACATATGTTAATTGTTGGCACAGTAGAATTTGGTACAATTAGGTATATCACAAACGCAGGCCATCTTTGGAAAGAGTTGCAGGCCTCGTTGATGCCAGTGTTGAAAATTTTGGATGATGCATCAAAACACTCAGAATTTTGTTAACCAGAAATTTTCTGAAGATGAAGAGGTCACTTACTATTTTCATTTATTTTTTCTTGGTATAGTACATTGATAAAGGGCATTTCCAATGTAACTTAACTTCAGCTATTTACTTGGGACTACAAAGGACTCTTTGACTTCTCTTAATTAACACAAATGCATAGATAAACTTAGAATTAAACTAATAAAAAATTGCTGCAAAAGCATATTACATATCAACATTCTTCTCCTTAATATGCTGTTCTTGAACTACAAGTAGCTCTCTAAAATGCTGAAACTTGTTTCTTGGAAATGCCTTTGTGAAGATAATTGCAATTTGTTCTTCTTTAATTATATTTATATTTTATTAACTAATAAATTTAATTTTTTGTTTCAGGTTGATTGACTGGTGCTGCATTTGGACAACTGTTTTCTTTATGTTTTTTTCTTGAAAATTGTATTAGATCTTTTTTTTTTTTGGATTGTAAATCAAAGACGTTGCAGATTTATTAATATAGATAAATTATTTTTTTATTAGCTTATACTTTTATTGTGTGTGTACAATTTAATTTTAATATTTAGTTTATATAATTTTGTAAAACAGGTATAGGTACCCAAACAAAAAAATCCAATAACCAAAAACAAAATGAATTAGAAAAATAACAAAATCCAGTATTAGCGACTGCCTAAGCAGTCGCAAATGGCTTAAAAGGACGTCGCCAATGCTCCTTCAGAACAGAAAATAGAAAAAAATAAAAAATATATAGTATTAGCGATCGCCTAGGCGGTCGCTAAAGGCCTTCAGCGGTCGCTAATAGTCAGAAAATAAAAAATAAAAAAAAAAAATATATAGCATTAGCGACCACCTAGGCGGTCGCTAAAGGCCCTTCAGGCAGTCGCTAATAGTCAAATTCTACCCCCTCCCAAGCGGTCGCTAATACTATAGCGACTGCCATTGGCGGTCGCTAAAAGTCTTTAGCGACGAGATTCTGGCGGCCAGCATGTGGCGGTCGCTAAGCGGTCGCTAAAAACTATTAGCGACTGCTTTTTAACTTTTAGCAACTGCTTGTTAACATTTCCCGGGATGTCTAGTACCGTGTTAAATATGTTATCAAAGAAATTTTTCTCAATATGCATAACATCCAAGTTGTGCAGGATGAGATTTGTGCTCCAATACAGAAAATCACAAAAAATGCTCCGCTTCTTCCAGTTATGTTCTTTACATATACAGCCATTTATTCTATCTGCATCTAGTTCCCCAGCATACCTCAACCCCAAATGCTCTATAGTATCAAATATATCAGTGCCAGACCTAACCGGTTTGGCGAATTTTGTGACTGCTTTGTTCTTCCGGAAGGCGATCAAGTTCCGCCTATAAGGATGATTCGAAGGCAAGAACTTTCTATGATTATCAAACCATGACTGCTTACCACTCTTCTGCAATGTAAATGCATCTGAATCATACATGCAATGAGGGCATGCCAGATGCCCAGAAGTGCTCCAACCGGACAACATTGCATATGTCGGAAAGTCACTAATTGTCCACATCAAAGCAGCCCTCATGATGAAATTTTGTTTTATAGAAATGTCGTAGGATATGACTCCTGTTTCCCACATCATTTTCAATTCGGCTACCAGCGGTTGTAAGAAGACATCAATCTTCTCTTTTGGATTTGATGGTCCTGGAACCAAAACTATCAAAAACATTGCAGTATCTTTCATGCACTTCCATGGTGAAAGATTATATACAGTCAGTATTACAGGCCAACATGAATATTGTTGCTCCGCTTGACCAAATGGTTGGAAGCCATTAGTACAAAGACCTAATCTAACATTCATTATTTCTTCTATGAAATCAGGATGATTTTCATTGAAATGTTTCCAAGCTTTTGAATTAGATGGATGTCACATTTCATCTTCTTTAGATTTATGTTCTTCATGCCATCTCATATCAGTAGCTGTAGCCTCAGATCTGTATAATCTCTAGAGGCATGGAGTAAGAGGGAAGTAATGCATCCTCTTGTAAGGCACACTTTTCCTCCTACTTGTACTAGCTCCCCCTTCGCTGTTTTTGTACCTTAATTGCTCGCAAATCTTACACCATCTCAGCTCTGAGTCTTCACCCCAATATCATACAATTGTTCAAGCAATAATCGATCTTATTAACTGGGAGCCCAAGGCCACACAATAACTTCTTCGTTGAGTAGAAACTGTATGCTACAACATTATAATTTGGCAAAACTTTCTTTATTAACCCAGCTACAGCATTGAATGCCTTTTCTGTTAATCGATGTTACACCTTAATATTCAACAACCGAGTAGCCATAGACAATTGGGAATGACTCCCACAACCAGGATACAATTCTTGATTTGCAGAATACAACATATCATAAAATTGTTGTGCAACTAAATTTGGTTCTTCCATAAATGTATTCTAGTTGAATTCGTTACTCGATGCATTCATCACCATTTTTTCATATATCTTTAAATTCACAAATGATTCATCAATGGGATTTGACACTTCTTGGCTAGTGACAGCTGGAAACATTTCCTCAGTTTCACCATGACAATTCCAAACATTGTACCCAGGAACAAACCCCTTTTTACACAAGTGCACCTTCATAGTTTCAACATCTCTATAGGCTTTATTCTGACACTTGCGTAAGTTGCAGGGGCACCTGATCCTAGGCCCATCCATCCATTCGGGTTGACTACATGCAAATGCTATAAATTCTTCCAATCCATTCAGAAAATCTGGATTAAGCAACCCATCTTTTAACCTTATATACATCCACGAGCGAGCCCCGCTCATTTTTGACCAACTTATACAATTCCTGGTAAACCATTAAAGGAGACAACAATTTAATTTTACATTAGTCATTATAGCAATACATTAATTCTTTTACGCATCTAAGCTAAATAACAAATATTGTGCCTCTTTAATTATACCGATAAATCAAGGCCGGGCCATGGCTAGGATCCTTGACGTGCTATCCAGGACCGAGGCCCAGGATCGGGGTCCGTTCAATCATTAGACTTCACAAGTAATCAAGTGTCCTAAATGAATTGCATTTTTACTCCACTAGGACTTAGGTAAGGCCCTATCCCATTCAAGATTATTTTATGCGATATGTTATTCTGCTCGAAATTATCATCGTTTACGTTGAAATTTTGGCAGCAATTTCCCTTATGTTCTCCTAAATGTGTGGCTTATATGCCACACTAGGAGAACATATGAGGATATACAAACTGCAATCTCAACTAACGATGACGAATAGCAGACAAACATATCGCAAAAAATAATCTCAAACTGTCCACTAGGACAATTTGAGAATTTGCAAGACTAAGTCTTACAAAGTCTCAAACGGATCTAAAGGCTATAGTGCTATGAGAAATAATATAAAAATCAAAGAACGAACTTGAATCTAAGTTCGCTATATCAGTACTTGAATCTGAGTTCACTATATCAAATTTAATATTCTTGCATTAAATTTAGTTCTAAATGAGCTATATCATTTTTCCTTCATGATATCGAATTTATTTTGATTGGTTGGTTTAGAATTTGAGGAATTATATCAAATTATGGTATGCTATATCAAATTTCTTTCAATTGAAGAACATGAATATTCTAAATTTTTTTCTAATTTGCTAAGAAAATGATTGTGATAATATTTAAAAACTAAATATTTAAAATTTGCTAAGCTAAAATATAACAGGTAATAAAGAAATATAAATTCATTAAAAAGTTAATCATCTAAACTATCAAAACCATATAAATTGCATGATAAGCATTCTAATAATAATATATCATGAACAATATTTCAAGAAATAAACAGATTCGATAACACAAGACATTTATAAATCTAAATATATAAATTTTAAATATATCAATATTATGCAAATATCAAATTATGCATTACAAGATTATAGATTACATGCAAATTGCTCTAATATTACATGTAAAATTGAGTTCATAAACATAAATAAATTAAAGAAACAAAAATTTAAAAAAATCCCACCCTGCCATTTTTTTTAAAAAAACGGGGGCCTGGTCACCGTGGCCAGCCCACTGCCGGCCACGCCGCCACCGTGGTCGTGGCCTCAGGGGCGAGGGAAAAATCCCACCCCGACATTTAAAAAAAAAAATGATGGCCTGGATACCGTGGCCAGGCCACCGCCGGCCACGGCCGCCGCCGTGGCTGTGGCCTCAGGGATGGGGCAAAAACCCCACCCCAAATTTTTTTTAAAATACGGTGGCCTGGCCACCATGGCCAGGCCACCGCCGGCCATAGCCGCCACCGTGGCCGGCGCCTCAAGGGTGGGGGAAAAACCCCACCCCGACATTTTTTTTTAAATAATGGCCTTGCCACCGTGGCCAGGCCACCGCTGGCCACGACCGTGGCCGTGGTTGTCATCTCCGGCCATGACCGCCGCTGTAGCCGGTGCCTCAGGGGTGGGGGAAAAACCCCACCCCGACATTTTTTTTAAACGATGGCCTGGCCACCATGGCCAGGACACCACCGGCCATGGTTGCGGCCGTGGCTGTCATCTTCGGCCATAGTGCCACCGTGGCTGGCACCTAAGGAGTGGGGGAAAAACCCCACCTCGATAATTTTTTTTTAAACGGTGGCTTGGCCGTCACCGTGGCCTAAGACGATGGCCACGGCTGCCACCGTGGCCGACGCCTCAGGGGTGGGGGAAAAATCCCACCCTGACAATTTTTTTTTTTAAACGGTGGCCTGGCCACCGTGGCCAGGCCACCTCTGGCCACGGCCATGACTGTGGCCTGAGACGACAGCCACGGCTGCTGCCATGGTCGTGGCCTTAGAAAAATGGGAGGGCAGGGGGGGGGGGGTCGGGAGGGGAGAGGGGAGGGGGGCTTACCTCGGTATAGGGGACACCGCCGGGGGGGGGGGGGGGGGGGGTGCTGCTGATGGTTCCTAGCGCCGGGGGAGAGGGCGGGGGGAGCCGGATGAGGGGATAGCAGCGGGTTAGGGTAAGAAGAGGAAGAAAAAGAGGCCGCGACTAAGTTTATATATTAGGGATTAGCGACACAATTATGTGTCGCTAATCCATCGCTAATTTTATTTTTTTATTATTTTCTGGGAAAATTAGCGACGCAAATAATTGCGTCGCTAATGAGTCGCTAATTTGCAGCAATATCTGGTGGAAAATTTTTTTCTGCAAAAATGCATCGCTAATGCGTCGCAATATTTTTATTTGATAATTATATTTGATAAAAATTATTTTTTTTGAAAATAATTGCGACGCATATGGTTGCATCGCAATGTTTTATTTTTAATTTTTTTAAACATTTATTTCTTTAAAAAATATTACGATGCAATACATGCGTCGTAATTTTAAATATTTTTTTTAATTTTTTGGTTTATTGCGCCGCTAATGCGTCGCTATTTAACATAATTTATTTTTTAAAAAAATTGTGATGCTCCAATTTGCATCGCAATAATTTTATTTGATAATTATATTTGATAAAAATTATTTTTTTCTAAAAATAATTGCGACGTAAATAATTGCGTCACAATGTTTTATTTTTAATTTTTTAAAAAACATTTATTTTTTAAAAAAATATTGCAACGCAATACATGCGTCACAAAATTAAATCTTATTTTTTTTAATTTTTGGTTTATTGCGTCGCTAATGCGTCGCTATTTAACATAATTTATTTTAAAAAAAATTGCGCTGCACTGATTTGCATCGCAATAATTTTATTTGATAACTATATTTGATAAAAATTATTTTTTCTAAAAATGCGACGCAATTGGTTGCATCGCAAAGTTTTATTTTTAATTGTTTTTAATAGCATTTATTTTTTATAACATTTATTGCAACGATCGATCCAAGCCATGATCCCAGTCGGTGATGATCCGATGGTTGGATTGATCCAAGCCATTATCGATCCCGGTCGGTGATGACCGATCTCGCACCATTGCGATCGATCCGATCGACGATGATCCGATAGTTGCAATCGATCCAAGCCGTGATCGATCCCGGTCGGCGATGACTGATCTAAGACCGTTGCGATGGATCCGATCGGCGATGATCCGATGGTTGCGATCGATCCAAGCCATTATCAATCCTAGTCGGCGACGACCAATCTAAGACCGTTGCGATCGATGCGATCAGTGACGATTCGATGGTTGCGATCGATCGAAGCCATGATCGATCCCGGTCAGCGACGACCGATCTAAGACCATTGCGATCGATCCGATCGGCGACGATCAGACGTTGCGATCGATCCAAGCCATGATCGATCTCGATCGGCGATGACCGATCTCACACCATTGCGATCGATCCAATCGGCGACGATCTGATGATTGCTATCGATCCAAGCCATGATCGATCCCGATTGGCGACGACCAATCTAAAACCATTGCGATCGATCCGATCGACGACGATACGATGGTTGCGATCGATCAAAGCCATGATCGATCCCAGTCGGTGACGACCGATCTCAGACCGTGGTGATTGATCCGATCGGCGACGATCCACGGTTGTGATCGATTGAAGCCCTGATCAATCCTGGTCAGCGATGACCGATCTTGGACTATGGCGATCGATCCGATCGGCAACGATCCGATGGTTGCGATCGATCAAAGGCATGATCCCGATCAGCACGATCGATCTTGAACCATTGCGATCGATCCGATCGGCGACGATCTGACGGTTGTGATCGATCCAAGCCATGATCAATCCCGGTCGGTGATGACCGATCTAAGACCATTGCGATCGGTCCGATCTACGACGATCTGATGGTTGCGATCGATCCAAGCCATTATCGATCCGGTCGGCGATGACCGATCTTGCACCATTGCGATCGATCCGATCGGCGATGATCCGACGATTGTGATCGATCGAAGCCATGATCGATCCCGGTCGACGACGACCGATCTCGGACCGTTGCAATCGATCTGATCGACAACGATCCGATGGTTGCGATCGATCGAAGCCATGATCGATCCCGATCGGCGACGACCGATCTAAGACCGTGGAGATCGATCCGATTGGCGATGATCCGACAGTTGCGATCGATCCAAGCCATGATCGATCCTGATCGGCGACGACCAATCTAAGACCATTTTGATCAATCCGATCGGCAACGATCCCATGGTTGCGATCGATCGAAGCCATGATCGATCCGGTCGACGATGACCGATCTAAGACCGTTGTGATCGATCCGATCGGCGACGATCCGATGGTTGCGATCGATCCAAGCCATGATCGATCTTGATCGGTGATGACCGATCTTGCACCGTTGCGATCGATCCGGTCGGCGATCGATCCGACGGTTGCGATCGATCCAAACCATGATCGATCCCGATCGATGATGATCCAATGGTTGCAATCGATCGCCATGATCGATCCCGATCGACGACCATCTCGGACCATGGCGATCGATCCGATCGGCGACGATCTGATGGTTGCGATCGATCGAAGCCATGATCGATCCTGATCGGCGACAACCAATCTCAGACCATGGCGATCGATCCGGTCAGCAACGATCCAACGGTTGCGATCGATCGAAGGCATGATCCCGGTCAACGATGATCGATCTTGCACCGTTGCGATCGATCCGATTGGCGACGATCCGACAGGTTGCGATCGATCGAAGCCATGATCGATCCTAGTCGGCGATGACCGATCTAAGACTATTGCGATCGATCCGATCGGCGATGATCCGATAGTTGCGATTGATCCAAGCCATGATCGATCCCGGTCGGCGACGACCGATCTTGCACCGTTGCGATCGATCCGATCGGCGATGATCTGACGGTTGCGATAGATCCAAGCCATGATCGATCCCGGTCGGCGACGACCGATCTCAGACCATTGCAATCGATCCGATCGGCGATGATCCGACGGTTGCGATCGATCGAAGCCATGATCGATCCTGGTCGGCGATGACCGATCTAAGACCGTGGCGATCGATCCGATCGGCGATGATCCGACGGTTGCGATCGATCCAAGCCATGATCGATCCCGATCGGGGACCCGATCTTGCGATTGATTCGATCGGCGACGATCTGACGGTTGCGATCGATCCAAGCCATGATCGATCCCGGTCGGCGACGACCGATCTCGAACATTGCAATCGATCCAATCGGCGACGATCCGAAGGTTGCGATCGATCCAAGTCATGATCGATCTCGGTCGGCGATGACCGATCTAAGACCATTGCGATCGATCTGATCGGCGACAATTCGATGGTTGTAATCGATCCAAGCCATGATCAATCCCAGTCAGCGATGATCGATCTCGCACCGTTACGATCGATCCAATCGGCGATGATCCGACGATTGCGAACGATCCAAGCCATGATCAATCCCGGTCGGTGATGACCAATCTAAGACCATTGCGATTGATCTGATCGGCGACGATCCGATGTTTGTGATCGATCCAAGCCATGATTGATCTCGATCGGCGATGACCGATCTTGCACCGTTGCGATCGATCCGATCGGCGACGATCCGATGGTTGTGATCGATCCAAGCCATGATCGATCCCGATCGGCGACGACCGATCTCGCACTATTGCGATCGATCCGATCGGCGATGATCCGATGATTGCGATCGATCCAAGCCATGATCCCGGTCGGCGATGATCGATCCGATGCATGTACCAAAATTAATTTTTTTAAAAATAATTGCGATGCATTTCATTGCATCGCAATATTTTATTTTAATTTTTTATCTTTTAATTATATTTTATAAATTTATTTTAAAAAAAAACTCTGCGATGCATTATTTGCGTCGTTAAATTAAAAATTAATTTTTTTAATTTTCTAATTAGTTGTGTCGCTAATGCGTCGCTATTTAATATAATTAATTTTTTAAAAAATATTGCGATGCACTAAAATCATCGCAATATTTTTATTTCATAATTAATTTTTAATTTTTTAAAAAAAAATTATTTTTTAAAATATTGCGATGCAATACTTGCGTCGCTAAATAAAAAATTATTTTTATTAATTTTCTATTTTATTGCATCGATATTTAACATAATTAATTTTTTTAAAAACATTGTGACGCACTGAATTGCGTCGCAATATTTTTATTTCATAATTATATTTTATAAAAATTAATTTTATTTAAAATAATTGTGATGCAATACTTGCGTCGCTAAATAAAAAATTATTTTTAATTTTTTGATTTATTGCATCGCTATTGCATCACTATTTAACATAATTAATTTTTTAAAAAACATTGCGACGCACTGTGTTGCGTCGCAATATTTTTGTTTCATAATTATATTTTATAAAAATTAAAAATTATTTTTTTTTGATTATCTGGTTTATTGAGTCACAAATGCATCGCTAATTGCGTCATAATTTTTTGTTGTCACGGAGGCGTTGCAATGTGGTCGCAATTTAGCGACGCAAAGATGCGCTAAATTTGCATCGCTATTTCAGTATTTTCTTGTAGTGAATTATGGTTTGTTCCTTCCTATAAACGTAAATGCTCCAAGAAGCTTTCCTTTTAATTATTTTTAAAGATATCTTTTTCTCATATTAATTTTGGGAGGGTCGCCTCTCAAGCACGGAAGTAGTAGTTAGCCGCTAAGGGGGTGCCACGGATCTCTCCGTGGCCATAAAGTTAGGTTCTCTTATTTTTAAGGATCTCTAACCCTTTGTATGATCAATAATTTATTATTTTTATATTATAGAATAATGATTAAAATAAAATAAAAATACTAAATATGCTCATTTTGTCATTGTATAGCGTATTGATCCTAGCATCAAAGTTGATGATTGATTAAGCAACATGTTGAGCTCTGACTAATATTACCTATACCTATGTACTGCATTATTTCCATACGCTACATTGGATCAATGGATTGAGTAGTAATCAAGCAAATAAGTAAATGGATCAAAGCATTACTTGAATGAAAAATTATAATTTTATCCATTAAAATTATTATTCAATAGATAAAAATATATATTGATACTATTGCGAGGAAGTATGTAGGTGGTATGGATTTTATACTATTTTGAAAGGATGAACCATCAGTATGATAAACCTTAAAACAATAGTTCTCCCTATCTTTCTCTAAACATTTAAGTTTAAAAATAAATCTTCACTTAAATCAAGAGCTCAAAATGGACAAAGGATGATTGTTTTTGGTTGTACCTGGGTATTGGCCATAAATAAACAAAAATGAAAGGGCATATAAGGAGGTAGTATAAGAGGCTAAAAGCTTTGAATGGGACTTTAAATGATACAATTGAAGGCTAGCTTCTAAAAAACAATTAGTACCATAGCTAAACCTAAAACACAATGGTATTCTTGTAGTGCTTACTTTAAGCCTTTTGTTTATCCTGCATCTGAATCCATGCCGTTAGCTTCTACTTCAGTATTTGCATCCATGGTATATCTATGCAATTCTTGATTCATGTCTGTTTTGTCTGCACTCTGATCGCCATCTCCATATCTAGTTTTCTTGGAAATAAGTCTCCCAAGATTAACAATTTAACTTACTACTTGAATTCCTCTTAGTAATCTTGTAGGATGTCCAGCTCTGATATGCTAGGTCTTTTCTTCCAAAAGTCACCTCTAAGAAGTTACTGGAATCGAAGAAAGGCATCAGCATATCAGCTTTCCCAATAGCATATCATTGAAGGAAAATACATCTTAATTTTTGTAAAGCATATCTAAGAAACTAAAATCTAAATAGAATAATATTTGATAATTAAAATGCATGGCATAAAATCAAAAGTAAAAGAATTAGAAACAATATAATATTGAAGATAATAGTTGATGGCCAATTGAAGATAATAGTTGATGGCCACTTTTTCTAGTTTCATGCTCCTTTAAGTCGGTTACCAAAGATTATTGATGATAGAAATATATCAAAATATCTTGGTCAGCAGGCCAAAGCCATGGACAAATATCCAAAAACAAGCCCCTAATCTAAGCATTCTATAAGCAAATGGAGTTTTTTTCAAAAAAAAAATGTTGGAACACCTGCATGCAAGAGGATCTATATCTATGGGGAACTAATATGCTTGCTTTTGAAAATATCATGAAGTTTAAGCAAGTATGCTATTAAAGTCTAACTCAATAAATAGTTAAGCCATTAGTTATGGCCTTACCTCCATAAAACCATTTGAGTACTAAGTTGCAGGCTTTATGGCCTCACCAAGACCCACTACATTTCTGCACCCACACCCTCAAAAAAAAAAGAGGAAAAAAAATTTCAAACACATCCCACTTGGCCATGTTTTCGCTCTACAATCCATTTAATAGCAAGGTCAAATTAGAATTTAAGTTTAAATGGAAAGGGCAACGAAAGGACCACCTTCAGCGCTACATAATCTAAAGTTATATAGTTAGCATACAAATCACATAAACAGAGGAATGAAGCATATTGGTACTTTGTATCAAATGTGATTGCTTGGGTTGTTGCTAAAACAAATGCTTAATAACTTGACCAGAGCCCTTTTCTCCTATAAAGATTAGTCTGCTTTCAATGAATTCCTACCTCAACAAACTTTTTAAAATAAATTTTAAAAAAGGCTTCAATTTGAATTATGATAAATTTGGAATTGCAAATTTATCTCTGATCATAACCTTGATGAATGATGGTCCAATCCAGTTCCTTTTTCTATATCAAACTTCATTTTTCTTTACCACCCACTATATCTAAATTTCTCCATCACACTAGTCAATTGCCAAATGCCTGAAAGCTGAGGTCCCTAAAATCTCTATCAAACTTTACCATACCAAAATTGTTAATTTAGATAACGGAGGTTAGTGTTGTCTTACCAACAAAATTTAAAAAATAAGAAATCAAATTTTGTTATCCTACCATCTATGCAGTTTCTCCCTCCCCAATGTCTCCTTGTCTTTCTCCCTTCCTCTCTCCTCTTCCTCCCTCCCTTTATTTGTTTCTATGGGACCTGGGTAGGTGTGGTGGAACAGGGGATAATCTCCCTAGGTCACACCATCCCCCTCTCCTCCTATTTTTCTTTCTTTTTCTATCTCACCTCACTTTCTCTCTCTTCCCCTTCTCTCTCTATCCACTTTGTCTCTAGCTCCTCTATCTACCCTCTCTCTAGTCTCCATTTTTATCAATAGCATTGCTCTAATCAGAGTTAATTTATTAGCATAAATGGCCTATAGCCTGATTCCAGAGAAGCCTAACCTAGATCACTTGATAGAAGCAAAGTTTTGTCTCTTTTTATTTATTATTATTATATTAATAGGCTATAAATAAGTTATAAGTAGTATCAAAGTTGAAAAGGCTAATTTAAAAATTTTGTAAATTAAAATTAATATTTATTTATTTAGAATTTGCAAGTGAGTTAAGCATTGGGTTTTATTAGTTTAGAATAAATTTGGGTGCAATAAGCATTCCTCCAATTTGAGCTAACATTTTTTATCAATAATACTTATATTTGAGGTAAAAAATCCTAAATACAATCTTTTGCATTTTTGTGTCTTGTATTATGCATAATTGCCTATATTATTATAAATTTTTCATAAAATATTATTATCACAAGTTATAAAATTATAAAATTTGATTTTTATTTAAAAAAATGATGATGATGATGATAAAGCATGTGTTATTAATAAATAAATTATAACAAAATATAAAAAGATAGGATAATTAGACTAGCTCTGTAAGAGCATTGCTTAGCATGTCGATAATTATTTTTTAATATGCCATTGATTATGGGTTTCGATGGTGATTGACACATAATATTATGGGCTATCAGTATGCCATGAGTAATATAAGGTTTGCTCACCATAAGCTTGAGCTTAGTCGCGATTAGTCTATTGTCAAAATATGATGAGTTAATTAAACAAATGAGATATAATGTGGAAGGAGGGTATGTAGACTCATCATATGGGAGTATTGCCTATTGTAGCACTAATTATTGTTGTTGGTCATAATAAGCGCATAATATTATGAGTAGCCGGCCATGGGTAAGAGTGTGGCCATGATTAGTTCTAATGTTAAAGTATTAGATCCAACATGTAATAATAAATCATAAATATGAAATTATCATAGATTGATATTACTATTTAAATCATCAAATATGGCATATATGGCATTATTATTCAACCATGAGCTATGCTATGAGTCATGATGAACACCATACTATTTTTATTAAATTAATATTGGTTCATGAATTACTTAATATTGAGCAATATTGTTGGCCTTACGATTATAAAATGATATATTTACCATTTTAATTTATGATGAAATCCAATATTTCTTATACGAAGCTTTTAACTCACATCATTATTATTACTTTTTCTTTTTTTCTTATAGAGCCACAGACACCTAATTCTAGGTTAATGGTAAGAAATTTTTTATAAGAGCATAGCTAGCATTTTTATATTTGATGCTGGGAGTGTCAGAACACTAAATTTCAGATTGTTAAAATATTAATGAAATATTAAGCTTGATTTTGGTTTAGATCTGAAAATCTTACCTACTTTTTAGGATTGGTTATGCATTGGGAACGATTGTGCAGCTATGTTATGTAATCAACTCCAATCAAAATTCAAGGCGTGGCGAGCAATAAAGATTTTGAGGAAAGCATCGATGGCCCATTGATTTAATCAACTAAAGCTGCTAGTATTGAAATAATTTACAATTTAATTTACATTCTTACCTTAATTATTACCAAATACAACATATCAATCAAGAAAGTGTATATGAACAATCCAATCAAGATAAAGCGACATCTCATAATGTCTATATATCCCCATTTTTCATGCGATATCCCACTGTATTCTAAATTTCAATGGAGGCTTTATCAGGTACAATTTGTTTTCTCATGTATAAAGATATAATTTTTTGGGTGTACATTTAATAATTAATTAAATTGCTTAGAGTTGTTAAGTCCTCCCCCCCCAACCAACCACACACATTTTAAAATTTATTAAATCAATAAATTGGATGAAGACTTGAAATCCTGCCCCTTTATTTATAAAAACCATGTAATCCGTATATTTTATAAAAACCATGTAAAAACCATGTTATACTAGGGATTCGAATCATAGAACATCTGAAGAAATAATATTATCTCAATTTTATTATATTAAAAAAATATTAAATAAGTTTAAAAAGTATGATACTAGCCTGGTGAAAATACTTGTAGATATTAATCTATATTTGGTCAAGTATACTGGAGAACCCATATCTCAGTTAAAATATTCATGTATAATTGGCAGTTTAATGTATGTCATGAATTGCATTCATCCTGACATAGCATATGTTGTCAATAAGTTGAGCAGGTTTATAAGTAATCCAGGTCCAAATCATTGGATAGCTCTAATAAGGGTATTAAGATATCGATATATCCTAAGTTATGGATTAATTATTCAAGATATTCAGCTGTACTAGAAGGATACAATGATGCAAATTGGATATCTAATACAGAAGATATAAAATCCACAAATGATATGTATTCACCTTAGGAGAAGGTGTTGTGTCATGAAAATCTTCTAAGCAAACATGTATAGTTCAATCCACTATGGAATCTAAGTTTATTGCTTTAGAAAAGGCTATTGAAGAAGCAGAATGGCTTCAAAACCTTTTAAAAGATATTTCATGTTGGCCAAAGCCT
The DNA here is from genome assembly GCA_900491605.1 of Calamus simplicifolius. NCBI lineage: Eukaryota > Viridiplantae > Streptophyta > Magnoliopsida > Arecales > Arecaceae > Calamus > Calamus simplicifolius. The sequence goes on along the minus strand of UESW01004974.1, from coordinate 386,389 downwards.
ATGTTTGCAATATGCATACATTGTGATAGTCAATCGATAATTTACAGAGCACAGAATAAGATGTATAATGGTAAGTCTAGACATATATATCGTAGACATAATACCATTAAGCAGTTGCTTGAAATTGATGTAATTTCTATTGACTGTATTCAGTCAAAGAAAAATCTAGCGGATCCACTAACAAAAGGATTACCAAGAGATCAAGTAAACTGTTTATCGTGGGGAATGGGTTTAAAATCTATAACTGAAAAATCTTCATAGTGGATACCCAACATAGCTAACTGAAGATCCCAAGATCTAGGTTCAAAAGGGATAACTAAATTATGAAGATACTTGCATAGCACTAAGGATGTCCAATCCTACTCATTCCTATGATAATTAGTGCTTTTAATTATTCTTATGACATAAAAACCATGTTGGATATAGCAGGATACTCTTAATAAGAATCACCTATGTGAGTGCGAACTGGGCCAATTCTATAAGAATTTTAAGGTTTAATTCTCTAAAGCACTCATGAAATCAGAAGATATTCAGGGCCAAAATGAACACAACCATGAGAACCAAAAGAATGCTCGGAAAGAAGTTGTGTGATTATTATTATTTTGGTTTATACAAAACGTTGAAAAGTTCAAGACATCATGTTCACTTTTTAGCAAGTAAACTCGATAACAACTAACTAAGGAAGGTTCAAAGCCACAGGCTACCTATCTTGATATAATTTCATCCCACTATACTCTCTTTAGTGTCTGCATATTCATTTGCATTAAAATCCATTTATGTGGGGGATCGCCTTTGCTAACCTTTGATCTTTGATCTAAGACTAATTTTCATTCATGTGGGGGATTGTTGGATAATGGGCCTAAAGGCCTTGAATACCCTAATAGGCCTTGAAAGCCCATTACCTCCTCCTTGTGTGTAAATGAGAAATTGTGAGGACATTTTGTCCCACATCGAAAAAATTAAAAAAGAAATATTCAATTATATGGAAACCTCTTCCTTCATGCTTAAGTTCCTTAGGCTCACTATAAGTGAAGAACTTGAGTGTGATGCTACGCATCATCCCCGCGCATGCACCTATGCAAAGGGCGCAATGGGCGCTTTGTAATAGCTAATCAAATTAAAGAGCATTTTTAGCTTGCATTCTTATATGTAAATGGTGAAAATAATTCCACTATGATCAATATTGCTAGTATCTCCAAAGGCCACATATTTTTTAATTCAATTTTGCCTTAATCTTGAAACATACCTATGAAAAAGAGTTAAGTATATATTTTTGGTAACCAAATCCTTTTAAATCCAAAAGGGTTAGTATTTTTAGACTCTTTTGAATATAGATTGCTTCCGGTACTCATACCATCTTAGGGTTAGTGCTTAGACTCTTTTGAACGTATAGGTTTTTTTGGGTGCCCATACCATCTTAGATCCTAAAAGAATTTTTTTTTTCTAATAGGGTATGTGTGCAAGATATGTAGCTTTTTAACATAATAATGATTTGTAATAAATGATATGCCTCTTTTTACCCAATAGCTAGATTTTTTTTGAGATGAAAAATTATAAAAAATATTTTCTATATTTAAAGAGGCCCATAACTTCCTTTCCCACCAGATACAGCTCTTCATCGCTCCACTTCATGACACAGTGTTTGCCTTTGGACGATCCACCAGTTGTTTTGCCACTAAAGACATCAACATTAATGGAAGAAAGAACCATTTGTGCCTCTTCCCCCTATGGTAGAAAGCTTGATTTCATCCTTTTAAGGTGTTTTGCCTTTTGATCATGCTATTTAAGTTAGAGAAGTTTTCCTTATGGTGATTCTATAATATGTTGATAGACTTGCCGATGATGTAGATGAAGAAGATAACTGTATTAATTTTTTTTCTAAGAATTAAAATTTTAATTCTATAAATATGTAACATTTTTTAATATTTTTATAATAATATAATATTATTAATTCTTTTTTTTATTGAAGATAGGATCCTATTTCTTTGATTGTTATCTACTGTTTCGTCTAGTTCCTACCACTTGTCTACCATCCATCGCCTCTTTCCATTGGCATCAAGATGGGGCCGAGTGCCTGAGCCCTCGGGGTTAACTCCACAACGACAGGGTGGAATCAGGGTTCAGGGATGGACGGTGAAGGGAGTCAGTGGCACATTAGGGAAGAGAGAGAGAGAGAGAGAGAGACTAGCAAGCTCTGCCATCGGGAAGGTGATGGATGGTGATGGAAATGGGCCTATAAACTCTAGCCTTTGTAAAAGAGGAAAGAGGAAAGAAAACCCTTTGTCCATGTAGAAAAAGTCTTTATACACCTCCTCCAGTTTAGCAAGTTCTACGTGGGCTGCACCACCTCTCCTTATTGATCCACGTGGATCCTACGTGGTCTGATGATGTGGGATGAGATAGCTCTGATACGATATTACGTTTTGATCGTGACGTCCATTAAATGCGCTTTCCCTTTATTTTAAAAATGGTGTGCAGACAAAAATGCCCTTTTCATCCAGCCTACTTCTATCGCCATTTTTTTTGAATTATATCTGATGCAAAAAAAAAAATTCCAATTCTAAAACATTCTTTCCCCTCGCTCTGGTTTTTGGGTGCAAGAGATCAATCCAAGGTTTAAGCAAGATCCTTTCCTCTCGCTCTGAAAGTTCGGTCTAAGTATTTTCTTCTATTTTGATTTTTGGTCGAAAGAAAATATTTTAGCTTCGAGGCTGAAATACCTAGCTACTGAAGACTTCTTCATAAACTTCTGAAAAAAATATCATCTACAACACGAAGTAAAAAGTACTTATTCCCACATCTTTTTATAATTCCTTTATTACACCAACTATTTTGATCGTTAGAGGAAGTTAATGCATTAGAAAACCATTTAATGGTTAGGTAACATCCTTAGACCAAAACAGTTATGACATTATGGGAGTCATAACTCAGTCCTCTAGCGAATGTCAATACCTTGAGTTTAGTATTTTTTGCACGAATGTCGTAGTCTTTTGACTAGGATGTTATACCTTGTGAACTAGGGTGTCGTTAGAGTGTTTCGGCTTATATTCCTTGTTATTCCCTGTCTCTATAGCTCTAGTATTATCATTTTACAACTTGGGTGTCCTACGATATTTTCTGGGGTATCGTAAGTTTCTGCATTCAGTGTCAGCTAGGGTATCGTAATATGAGAACTGGGGTGTCGTAATATGAGAGCCTGTGTGTGTGTGTGTGTTAGGTTCGCCTAATCTTAACCCAACTCTTTGGGACTAATTAACCTAAATGAGATAACTAGTCATGAGGTATATGGCTTAATTTTTGAACTGCTAGAAATCACCTTAAAATAAACTGTCTTAATTTCTTCCCCTTTAATTTCTGTTCAAAAATGCATATTTTTGGAGAGAAAGAAAAGGAACACAAAGAGATCCAGGAGTTATTCATCTATCCTTTGCTATTCTCATCAGATAGAGAGAGAGAGAGATGTGGCTTAATTTAGATGTAGTACTGTAGATAGAAAACTTTTTTGTTCTTAATTAATTGATCAGCTTTAATTTGACCAGCTAGCTAGCGAAATCCCTTGAGATCGATCTTTAGGCCAGCATCATACATCATCCGATAAGCTGCTGCTTCTTCTTCTTCCCAAAATTTGTGCATTAATTCCCTTCCCTTCAATTCCCCGTAGCTATATATGAATCACTGGCTCCCGACTTGATTTACTTCATGTATATAGGAAAACAAGTAATTAATTAATAGTACTGGGGCACCTTATAATTAAGGATGCAAATTAAATTAAGACTTCCTGCTTGCTAATAAGATCTAGAACTCATATATACACTACTAATTATAGGTATATACCATGCACTATATATACAACATTTCCGGACATTTGTCTTCTTCATTTCCAATCTAGCTAAGAAACTTAAAATGGATATATTAAATTAGTTTGTTCTTTTAATTAAGAATACAGTCATGTATATTATTCATTTAGAATTCCCAAATAATAAAAAATTTAAGCATGTATGTACGTAGATTTTAGCTAGGAGTACTGGTCATTCCCTAGCCATTAAATATTAGAATGATTAGAGACTGGTTTCCCATCTTCCTTTTCTCTTTACTCTTGCCACGTACAAGATCGACTTTAATTACACCTTTAGTTTGACACAATAATTAAGTGCATATTCTGGGCAATGGATTAATGAGAATATTAATTGATGGCCTGTATTAATTGTTTAATCACCAATTAAAAAGGTTAATTAGGGAGCCACGCATGCATATATGCATGCAAGCCATGTAATTGTGTGCAAATAAACTAATCAAACATGGCTTAATTTAATTTGCCGACTGCAAAGATGGGCCGGCATAAGTCAATGACAAACTATTATAATTTATATAATGAAATGTTTGCTGCGGTCCAATAAATATTGAGTGCTCCAAGAATTTAAGGCAAATTAATTAATGCACTTGATATTATTAATTGACGCAACAAGTCATATATGATCAGCTGAAGCATCGCACTGATCAATCCTTTGCTTTGTCTTTCAAGCAAAGTAGATGTTGTAGGAATTAATGAATTAAAGGATAGAATTAATTCAGCTGTAAGAGCCAGAGGGAAAAGCACTAATGTAATTTGACCAAGTTCAAATACTTTGGAGGCACCACCCGTACTCAATCAAGACACAAAGTTTGAAGTCTTCTCCAAATGTAATTTGATCAATTAAGTTCGTCAATTAATGTTCATCGATCCTCTCTCTACATACATTCAGTACAGAATTAAGTACACATTAATAACTCCAAATTAAGCAACATCCTCCATCCTCCAAATTAAATACAAGACAACCAGCCCACTCATGTGAGTCCGCACGCCACACCCTCAATGGCTGATTAATTTTTTATCACCTTCTTTAGGGGCCTAGAAATACTTAAACAAGGGGAGGGAGTAAAAATGATTACAGTAGGTATGAATCCATTGATTTAATTTCAGATATATTCTTCATTCATGTGCTGGCTAAGCGTAAACAACACCATTCAATACCTTACCTTTCATACTAGCAGGAAAAGAAAAAAGATAGAAGAACCCAACAAAAATAATTGAATGTATCTACAGTCCCCCCCCCCCCCATTGACGAAGCAGCAGGGAGGAGACTTGTACAAAAAATGCAACCAGGAGTTGAGGATGGGTGGTTCAGTGCACAACAAACAACGAGAGCACTGCAGCTCCCTATAAAGCCATTAGATTAGAAGATATAGCTGCCAGGGAGCTTGGCTCATAGCCGTGCACCCTAAAGCGATAGATGCATGTATGACCTGAACTCCCAGGGTTGGAGGTGAAGTCTAGTCGCACCTTGTTGACCACCACACCCAACTCATGAGCTGTCTCAACGTTGAAGGTCTGCACATTGCTCTTCTTCAAGTCATAAGAGAACTCACTCAAGTGGTACACCTTGGCTTGGCTAGATGGGTCATCATCATCATCATCTAATTCAAACCAAGCAGAGAGCCGACAATCCTTGGGGGCACTGCTCCTGTCATAAGCCACGCTCTGCGCACATACCACATAAAAAGAGGCATCAACGATAATTAGGCATTATATGAATTAATAGGAAAGAAATAGTTAAAAGAAACAAGCGCTAAGTTCCAAATGCCTCAAAATATAGCTATAAAGGAAAAATGAAAAGAATAATTGGAGCAAAAACATACCTTAGATACATGCTCTAGTGTGACAGCCTCAGGTATAATCCCTGTTCTGAGCTTAATCTCAACAAACCCACTACTTCCTTGCAGGGGAAAACATTGGCCAGGCTCCCCATAACTTGGCTCCAGCATTTTGTGAGCACTAGGGTGAACTCCATTTTCAATTATAAAAGCACGAAGTCAACTGTTCACCTCCTGAAAACTATGAGGCTCTGAATGACTGTCCACCCTGGCCCCATCAGAAGCTAAAGCATAATCAACCCTTCCAAGTCCATCGGCTGCATGCCTTTTAATCTCTTTCTTAACAATATCCCTAGCAAAAGACATAATTTGGTCCAAATAAACATCACTATCACTACCATCTAATTTTCTAGCAAGCTCATCCTGAAATATTTCAAATTCTTTCTTTGAAAGCAGACCCATGTCCTTGAATTCAGTCGAAGACTTGTCTAAACCATCAGTGTTAACTTCCAACTTCTTCAACTCCTTCTCCAACATTGCTACTTTCTCTTCAATTTGCTTTCTAAGTTCCCTTGCTTGCGATCCATCAGTCTTAACTTCCAACTTCTTCAACTCCTTCTCCAACATTGCTACTTTCTCTTCAATTTGCTTTCTAAGTTCCCTTGCTTGGGATTCATCAGTCTTAACTTCCAACTTCTTCAACTCCTCCAACATTGCTACTTTCTCTTCAAATTTCTTTCTAAGTTCCCTTGCCATGATCCCAAGCTCATTTCCAATTTTTCGATCTACGGCTTCTACCTGAACTTGCAACATGTTAGCTATTTTCTTTAAAGATGCCTCAATTTCAGAAACCCGACCCTCATAATCCAAAGCAAGAAATGGTGAGTTAGTATTGTCTCCAATCCTACCAGCCAATCTCCAAACTGTCTATCCCAGCCATAAAAGAGCTACTAAAAGCAGACAAATCTTGGTTAGAATACTAAGAACAGTTTGCCACTTTGCTTTTCGCCACTTCAGAATAGCTCTTTTATGCCGTGACAAGTTTTTAGATCTCTCAACAACAGATTCTTCCCTATTTGTATGGCTTAGATCCTTTCCATTAACAATCTTCTTATCCTCATTAACTCCTCCTTCAGTAAGCACATAAAGCCTTGATTTCTTCTCTACAACTTCCACCGTTCTTCTACTAGCATTTGGCTTTGAGTTTGAATCCAAGGTCAAAGATGCATTATTATTGGCAAGATTTGCTTCCATTGCAGCAATGGTAGAAGCAGACACAAGAAGTAATCTAAGAAAGATGGAAATAATAAATAAAGATTTTGAGTAAAAAAATATTGAATATCTCTCATAACTAAAGCTAAAGAAACAATGAATTAAATTGAAGGAAAAAAGAAATAACTAATAACAGATTCAACTGTCCGTAAAACTAAAATATATACATTTCCTAAGAAAAATAAATTTGCAACAAAAACTCCTTTAAAAAAAGATCAATCAACCAACAAACAAAATGTTAAGCTATAAAATCTGCAAATAAAACCAAAAAACTAAAAAAATGGCTCAATAAATATTTCTTTAAATTTGTTTACGATATGGATCCAACTTTTCATCATTAAAAAGATGTGTTAATCTCCAAAGAATTGAAGGAATCCGATGGTGGCCACCAAAACTCACTGATGCATCTTTTCCTAGTTTTTAATCTTTTTTTCAACCATTATCTAAGTGCATCTTAGAGAGGTACATTATTGCTATACATACATAATAAACGTATCACATAGTTAACTAATAAATTAAAGAAACTTGATATAATAAACTAAATGTTTATTTCTTTAAAAAATTTATATGATGCAAATATAAATAATCAACAAAGAGATAGAGAAAAAAATCTCATCAGATCCTTAACATCACTGCAAATGACTACATTAAAAGCACTGATAATAAATTTTTTTTTAAGATTTTAAAAGAACTCTCCTTAAAAAAAAGCTACTAATAATAAAATTCTTTCTCAAGATTCTAAAACAATCCTTCTTAAAAAAAAGGACTGATAACACAACAGAATGGATTGATTAAAAAAAAAAAAAAACCCATGAACAAAGTTTGCGTCAATTAATAAAACCAATGGAGCATAACAATTAAAGGACACATATGCTTGACTACATGATAAAATATAAATTATAATGTTATCTACAACCCAAAAAAAAAAAATAAGAATTCGATCAACCGCATACAGAAGTAATTAACAATAACCAGCTTATAGAACAAGTTCATCAACAACCAAAATTTTTTAAAGGCTGGTTATTAAATATTTCTTTTAAAATCTACTCTTGAGATGATTTTTCCTTTTATTAATCAGCCTTATCAACTGCCGGGAGAGGTCACCAAAAAAAAAATTGGTGCAGGGCCACTTCGGTAAAACCGGCAAAGCGAGGGGGTTCATTCCGGCCAAGTCATCAGGCTTTGCCACACGACCGACCCCATGGACTTGGGTGCAGTTCTTCCGTTCTTTCACCAAAAGAGCCACAAATATCTCCAAGAATCCCTTCTTGCCCTTTCTCCTTCATTTTTTTTTAAAAAATCTTAAAATAAGGCAAAGGAGAACTTTTTTTAAAAAAGAGAAGAAGAAGAAGGAAAGCAGAGCACTAGAGCTCCCATTCATCTCAATCGATCAACCTTTGAAACTGTTGTTGCGATAAAAATAAAAACAACAAAGATGGGGAGGTGGAAGTAAATTACTAATTGGGATCCACCATTAGTACATAAAAAAAAGCGATCTCAGCGTATCGGTGTAAGTAAAGACTGATCACAGGCTCCACGTGGTCGTCGAGGAGATCAAGCGCCAAGGCTCCGCTTGATCTTGGCATACGGGTGTGAAGACCGATCGAAGGCTTTTGCGAGGGGAAGGAAGAATTTACAGAAGGGGGCCGCCGATTCATTCGTTTTCGAGTTCTAAAGGGATTGTGTTTTTCTTTTTTATAAGAGGGATGCCAACGCGTGCGAGCTCAATTACTGCATGAATTTATGGTATATAATTAATATATATTATATATAATAATATATACACAAAAAAAAAGCTTGTTCGCATTCAACATAGAAGCGTAGTGACCTTCCCTTCTTATTTTATTAAATGCCTCTTAACCTTTATAAATTTTTTTTTTCTTATTCTTTGTGGAAGCCCGAGTATGCTGGTTAAGGAATACTTATTAATAAAACCCTTATTTAGAATAAGGTTTAAATCTTGTGGGATATCAATCTCCTTATTTTTCTCTTAAACAAAGGTTTCAATCACTTTTTATCAAAAACAAAAATAAAAATAAAAAAAAGAAAGAAAGAAGAAAATTAAATGCTCAAAGGATAATAGGATTCCTATTTTTTTAATAAAGGGAGAAGATAAAGATGAGTTTATACATCAAAATTTTAAATATTACTTGAAACTATTTACGTGACCATAAAGTCTTCTATGCATGCACCCATCTTGCACATGCCCTTGGAGTGATGAATCAATTATGGCTTGTTCCTTCCTATAAATGTAAATGCTCCAAGAAGCTTTCCTTTTCATTATTTTTAAAGATATCTTTTTCTCATATTAATATTGGGAGGGTCGCCTCTCAAGCACAAGAAGTAGTAGTTAGCCGCTAAGGGGGTTCCATGGATCTATTCATGGCTATAAAGTTAGGTTCTCTTATTTTTAAGGATCTCTAACCCTTTGTATGTAGATCTTCACACAATCTTTAAGGGCCTCTTGCACCCTTTGTATGTAGATCTTCACACAATCTTTAAGGGTCTCGCACTCTTGGCAAGAATCTAGACAAGCAACAATAACAAAATATTAATCTAAAATTATTTAATTATTTTTTCATCTTATTTGATTTAAAATTATACTTTAATTACAACTAATTATTTTTTAATATAATTTTTAATATATATTTTTTTTATATATACCATACCATTTATTTACATTGATGTATTTATAGGTTTACATTAAAAAAATAGATTTATATTACATTTATCTAGGGGTGCAACTTGGGCTCATGAAACTCGGATTTTTCTCAACCCTAACACTAACCCTATTTATAAAATATCAACCCTAACCCTAACCCTAACCCTATTTTTTTTAGATTTTAAAAGAACCCTCCTTAAAAAAAAGTTACTAATAATAAAATTCTTTCTCAAGATTCTAAAACAATCCTTCTTAAAAAAACAACTGATAACACAACAAAACAAAAGAACGGATTGATTCAAAAAAAAAAAAACCCATCAACAAAGTTTGCGTCAATTAATAAAACTGTTGCCACCGGGATCTGTCCTCCGAGTCAGGCGTGGCCGGTCTCCTGATCAGGGCTTCCTCCTGAGCGGACCTGCACAGAAGTCCTCACGCGAGAGGCGTTGGGGGTGGCCCTCCGCGGAAGACCCTCCGACGCTCAAGTCAGCAAAGATCAGCGATCAACAGAAAATGGGGAGAAGGATCTCTCTGGGGAGTCCTTCTAGGGGTGGACAATCGGGAGCTCCAGGGGAGCACCGACGAGCAGTGAGAGAGAGAGAGAGAGTGAGCGAGAGTGAGAGTGTGAGTGAGCCGGGGGCTGTCGATGCATACCTAAGAGAATCTGGGAATGTCATATTTATAGGCAATCACCTGGATCTTGAGCGCCTTCTGGAAGGTTCGAAGGTTGTTGGGATTCGAATTAAGTTGTTACGAAGCCGGTGGCATCCGTATCTTGTCTGTTAAAAGATTGATGGCTGGGAGGGCCACCTGATGGCCTGAGATCTGATGAGTGCGTAGGTCCTAGGACGTTATTCTAGATCCTAGACCACTCCTCAATATAATTTTTTGTTTGGGATTATGTTACGATAGGCCTAGGCTCTCCTATGCCGGGTTCCGCGGAGGTGAGTATCGAGTCATGGATCGCTCAGGGGAGCTGAACTATGAGAAGCTCGGGGGAAGCCGAGCTGTGGGAAGCTCGGGGAAGCCGGGCCATGGAAGCTCGGGGAAGCCGAGCTTATGGAAGCTCGGGGGAGCCGAGCTATGAGAAGCTCGGGGAGGCTGAGCTATGGAAGCTCGGGTAAGCCGAGCTATGGGAAGCTCGTGAAAGCCGAGCTATGGGAAGCTCGGGGGAGCCGAGCTATGGAAGCTCGGGGAGGCCGAGCTATGGAAGCTCGGGAAAGTCGAGCTATGGGAAGCTCGTGGGAAACCGAGCTTATGGAAGCTTGGGGAAGCCGAGCTATGGGAAGCTCGGGGGAGCCGAGCTGTGGAAGCTCGGGGAGGCCGAGCTATGGATGGCTCTGTAGAACCGAACCATAAGTTGCTCGGCCCGCCGGACCACATTAGTTTGGTCGTCCTTCATAGGCGTAACGTAGCGGGCGGGGGGATGGGGCTGATCTTAGCCCCTTCGCACGGTTATCAATGCAATGGCGATTTCACCCCTCAACACATGCCCCCCACTCCCTAGTTTGAAGCGTAGGTTCGGGTGTAGGGAGTATAAACTTGGGTGGCGCATTGCGAACAAGGGGACATCTAGTTGACAGCCCACGCAATGATGCCCTAATTAATGCGGTGGGGTCGCTTTGCTTTTTCGAGGTGGATTCGTCATTCCTTAGGGGCAAAGGTAACGGTTGGGGACGTGGGAAATCTCGATTTTCACGGTGCCCGTAGTGGTGGTTCCGGATGCCTAGGTTGAGATGCTTCTCCCTCACCCTGAGGCAGTTTCTCTTGGAAAAATGGAGTCGTGGCGGTGCTATCTCTATTCATAGTGCCCTTTTCACTTTCCCTTAGAGAACTTCATCGTACCGTTTTTACTGCGATCTTGCTCAGCATCTCCTATGATTGAAGATATGGTGAGCCCAAGTGATCAGGCTTTGGAGGTGACCTTGGTGGATTTGGAACGGATACGCCAGCTGTACAAGATCCCCCAGGATGTTGTCTTGTTGCTTCCGACGGCTGAAGACAGGGTGACATCCGAATTAGGGGATGGGGCATTCTGCTATGAGAAAAGTTTGAGGGCAGGTCTTCGGTTCCCTCTTCATCCGTTGGTGCGGGAGGTGATGAAGTTTTACAACATATGCTTCACCATGGTGGCTCCCAATAGTTGGCGCAACCTCATCGGGTTTATCTCATTGTGCAAGCGCCTCGGGGTGACCGCGACCCTTTCGATATTCATGGTGTGTTTCAATCTGGTTTCCGGAAGGGCCTCAGAATGGCCTTACATCGGCCCCCGGAGATCCTTCAAGATGATATCGGATAACCCGTCGTCGATAAAGGAGTGGAAGTCGCGATTCTTCATAGTCGAGGGGAATATTGGTTTGGATTTCCCTCGGGTATGGGGGCAGTACGTGAAGGATCCAGAAGCACACCCGAACTTAACCGAGTCAGAGAAAAGGGATCTGATCGTGCTGCGCGGCAGTCGAGCGCTTCCAGCCAGCGTTCTCCTATCGGAGGACGCTCTCTTCGTGGCCGGATTGAGCCCCATCGATCCTCGCGGTGAGTATCACTCCATGGTCAATAGTTTAGCGTGGCTCCGTCTTTGATTTCTATGCAAACTAACGGGCGAATCATACTGCCCTCACAGCCGAAAGATCGGTGCTCGCAGATCAGATGAGGGAGGAGCTGGAAAAGCGCCGCAGGAGATCTGGCTCCAACAGCAAGCATCAGTCCGAGAAGAGGTCTCGCCTTTTCTGGCTCCCGCTCTAGGGGGATCGAGGGAGACGGTGATGACCGGCGCTCCTTGTCGCCGCGGGCCGAAAGTACCGAAGTTTCGGCGGCGCACGATCTTTCGGCGTCGGAGGAGGGTCTGTCCGGGGGCGAAGACCGGGAAGCTGCGGGGGTTTCGGAGGAGGCTGCTGAGATTTCCTCCCCTTCCGTTGTTGTTTTGTCTGACGATGGCGAAGGAGAAACGATGGTTGGCTTGGGGGCCCCCGTGGGCGAGGCGGTTCGGCCTCCCTCATTGGAGGCCAGTGGCTTGGCGAGGTTACAGGAGGAGGTGGGAGCGACCTCCGCTTCCATCGAGGCGGGGGAAGAGGTTGCGGCTGCTGAGGTTCGGCCTGGGTCGCTGGTAGGAGAGCCAGCAGGCGATGAGGAGATGGCCGAACCTGCTGAACCAACGACCGAAATTCGCGGGGGGCTTTCTGGTGAAGGGCCTTCCGCCAAGGCACAGGAGGCTCCGGGGGGAGCCGAAGTTCCTGAAGAGTCTGTTGTGGGCAGGGGGATTCCTGAGGAGATAGAAGCAGAAGAAGAGGAAGAAGGAGAAGGAGGGGAGCCAGCGAGCAAAGGGGATGCTCCGGTTGGGGCTCTCCTCGCCGGAGTCGAAACGCCCGAAGCTTCTCAAGCGAGGGCCCTGGTGGCAGAAGCTGGCCTATCGAGAAGCTCATGGGTCGCGGGTGTCCAGGCTGGCTCCCTGAGCGTAGACTTCCACTCATGCGACCCGGAAGTGAGCACTAGGTTCTCCGCTCTGATGCGGTCCGCGTTCCAAGGGGACGAGAGTTCCTCAACAGGAGGGGGTCATTCGGAGGACCTTGTTGAGATAGCCTTCCGCCGCACCGGGGTGCCGAGTGAGGCTTTTCTTCTTCCCGAGATTGACGATCTTGCTCTCACAAGGATCGCCATAGACTACGCGTCTCGAGTAGGTTGTCGCACCGAAGTTGGGTCTTTAGTCGGTTAGTTCGACTATGTCTTTTATGCGTGTAATCCTTTTTTACAGAATGCCCTGATTATAAGGGCACTGAAATGGCACTTGCATCTGGCTGTTGGAGCTTGGGCTCGGGCCCGCTACGAGGCTGATCACTTCAAGGAGAGGGCGGGTTCGACTGACAAACTCTCTTGAGCCCTAGTGGTCCTCCAGAGGGAGCTCGGGGAAGCTTGCAGAATCCTTGCAGTTGAGAGGGAAAGAGCCCCTCAGCTCGCCATACAGGTTGGTGAACTCCAGAGGGAGCTCGGGGAGGCTCACAGGATTCTTGCAGTTGAGAGGGAAAGAGCCTCTCAACTCGCCATACAGATTGGCGAGCTCCAAAGCCTCCGTGAGCAATCCGAGAAGGCTAGTCTGGAGCATGCTCAGGCCAGGGCGGAGCAGGAGAGCAAGGTCAAATCCATGCAACTGTTCTTCGATAAGAGGTGGGACCAGCTGAAAGCCAGCCATGCCGAAGATAAAGTCTGCTAGAGCAAAAGGCTCGAGGAGGAAGAGCATAAGTGCCGGCGGCAGCAGGACCACCTCACCCGCCTAAACAAAGAGCTCGCCGATACAAAGGATCGGCTAAAGTGGTCGGATGAGCGATCTGCTCGACTTTCTGACGAGCTCGACTATGCTCATCAAGAGACCAGGGATGCTCAGCCCCGGGTGGATGAGCTAGAAGAGAGCCTTCATCAAACCCAATCGGCCAAGTCTAGGGCTCTAAATAGGGTTCACGCGCTGGAGGGCGAGCTAGCCTGGCGGGACGAGCAGGTAGGGCACCATTTGTTTTACCCATCTTGGTCTCTCGGCTTTCACTTTATTTGGCTTTTTTTCTGTAGCTAAACAGGGCGAGCCAGGAGTTTTAGGGGCGGTTGGCGGCATTCGGAGAGGATGCGGCCTCGAGGCACCGAAGGATCTCCGAATTGGAGAAGCAATTAGCCGAGGCCAACGCGCGGGCCTCTTCGGCAGTGGAGGAGTACAAGAAATCCACCGAATTTACCGACGAACGTAGGGCAGCCTGTGCCGATGCATTTCAGCTTGGCAAAGATGAGGCGCGGGCTAAGGTTGCCCAGGCTTATCCTGACCTGGACCTGTCTTGCCTGGAGGCCAAGCATTATGAAGCGTACACCCTGGGGGTCGAGGAGGACGAGTATGAAGAAATATCTGATATCGATCTCAAAGCTATTCTGGGAGCCGATGCAGCTACCGAGGTATCCCGTCGTGACACCTTCGAGAAGGGGGGGCCAAGCGATGCCCCTGCTGATGCTGCCGCAGGAAGTGCTGGGTCTGACCCCAAGTCGTGACTCCTTGGGGGTCCGTATGTACTTTTTCTTTCTCTTATTTTGTAGTTTGACTGAAGACTGAGAAATGGATCAGTTGCTTGTCATTCATTTGTCCTTCTTGGCCGTAGTTTTCTTGCCTTTAATTTTAGTCCTGACTACGAGTGTCGCCTGGTTCATTTTCTGGAAGGAACATCTTGGTCGAGGCCAAGGCATAGGGATAGTCCTGTCGAGAGAGTCAAGTGACAGCGTAGCTTGGTACAAAAGGTGGAGGTTAAGAGAGGTTGAGAGATGATTTAGCTCGGCTTAAGATGAATGATGCAATGACTCGGCTAGGGCCGGAGAATGAAATAGCTCGGCTGGGACTGAGGGTCGGAGTAGCTCGACTAGGGCCGAGGGACAAAATAGCTCGGCTAGGGCTGAGGAATTAAGTAACTCGGCTAGGGCCGAGGGACAAAATAGCTCGGCTAGGGCCGAGGGGCAAAATGGCTCGGCTAGGGCCGAGGGGCAAAATGGCTCAGCTAGGGCCGAGGGACAAAATGGCTCAGCTAGGGCCGAGGGGCAAGGTAGCTTGGCTAGGGCCGAGGGACAAAACGGCTCGGCTAGGGCTGAGGGGATTTACATCGCCAGTAGCCAGACTGTGGTCGTGCCTTCGACGAAAAGAGAGGGGGGGGGTTTGTTGAACCTTCGCTGTCACCCTTTTATTCTTCCTGGCAGAAGAGTGGGTTTGGCCTTCGCATCCATTTATTACCCCTGTCAACGTTTTGTCTTTTCCAAGGCGGGCCAATTTTCGTTTCACCGAAGTGGGTGGTATGGCTCTGCGGCCAGCAAAAGGTCGCTCAAGACTTTCTGGCGAACCAGTGCTGTGTTGATCTTACCCGACCTGGGCTGCTTTGGCGTGCAGCGTAAGTGTTTATTCGCCATTGGAGGACGTCGTTTTTGTAGGACAATCCCCGAGGTCCGCTAGAATCCGCAAGATCGGCGGACGATCTTCTGCATTTAAAGCTTGAGATCGGGGGTCAGAGGTAATCTTTTGCCATGCGTCATGGCCAGGGCGACGCGCTCGGCATGCATCGTGGGATGCTATTTTTTATTTCAAGAGGTCACGTTGTGGCGTGGGCTCGGCATTTCGAATCTCGGGGTTTTCCACTCTGATAGCTATTCCTGGTCCATCTTCTCCTATAAAAAGGGGAAAAGAGGGCTGCGTTGGGCCATCCCAAAGTTTTTCTTTACCGTAAACCGTGGAGGCGCACACAATGCCTGTTTATTTAGGGCTTAGAGCGGGAGGACCGAGCTTTTCTCCCGCGAGTCGTCGTCGTCCTCCGGACAGTTGGGGTGACGAAGGAGCCGTCGGGGGGTGGCTTTCCCTCAAGGAAGAAGCTCCGGAGATCGTATGACTGTTGCCGCCGGGATCTGTCCTCCGAGTCGGGCGGCCGGTCTCCTGATCAGGGCTTCCTCCTGGGCGGATCTGCACAGAAGTCCTCACGCAAGAGGCGTTGGGGGTGGCCCTCCACGGAAGACCCTCTGACGCTCAAGTCAGTGGCGATCAGAGATCAACAGAAAATGGGGAGAAGGATCTCTCAGGGGAGTCCTTCCAGGGGTGGCCAATCGGGAGCTCCAGGGGAGCACCGACGAGCAGTGAGAGAGAGAGAGTGAGCGAGAGTGAGAGTGTAAGTGAGCCGGGGGCTGTCGGCGCATACCTGAGAGAATCTGGGAATGTCGTATTTATAGGCAATCACCTGGATCTTGAGCGCCTTCTGGAAGGTTCGAAGGTTGTTGGGATTCGAATCAAGCTGTTACAAAGCCGGTGGGATCCGTATCTTGTCTGTTAAAAGATCGATGGCTGGGAGGGCCCCCTGATGGCCTGAGATCTGATGAGTGCGTAGGTCCTAGGCCGTTATTCTAGATCCTAGACCACTCCTCAATATGATTCTTTGTTTGGGATTCTATTACAATAGGCCTAGGCTCTCCCGCGCCGGGTTCCACAGAGGTGAGTATCGAGTCATGGATCGCTTAGGGGAGCCGAGCTATGAGAAGCTTGGGGGAAGCCGAGCTGTGGGAAGCTCGGGGAGGCCGGGCTATGGAAGCTCGGGGAGGCTGAGCTATGGAAGCTCGGGAAAGCGGAGCTATGGGAAGCTCGGGGAAGCCGAGCTATGGAAGCTCGGGGGAAGCCGAGCTATGGAAGCTCGAGGAGGCTGAGCTACCATAGCTCGGGGAGGCCGAGCTATGGAAGCTTGGGAAAGCCGAGCTATGGGAAGCTCGTGAAAGCCGAGCTATGGGAAGCTCGGGGGAGCCGAGCTATGGAAGCTCGGGGAAGCCGAGCTATGGAAGCTCGGGAAAGCCGAGCTATGGGAAGCTCATGGGAAACCGAGCTTATGGAAGCTCGGGGAAGCCGAGCTATGGGAAGCTCGGGGAGGCCGAGCTGTGGAAGCTCGGGGAGGCCGAGCTATGGTTGGCTCGGTAGAACTGAACCATAAGTTGCTCAGCCCGCCGGACCACATTAGTTGGGTCGTCCTTCATAGGCGTAACGTAGCGGGCGGGGGGATGGGGCTGATCTTAGCCCCTTCGTACGTTTATCAATGCAATGGCGATTTCACCCCTCAACAAAAACCAATGGAGCATAACAATTAAAGGACACAGATGCTTGACTACTTGATAAAATCTAAATTATAATGTTATCTACAACCAAAAAAAATAGAATTTGATCAACCGCATACAGAAGTAATTAACAATAACCAGCTTATAGAACAAGTTCATCAACAACAAAAATTTTTCAAAGGCTGGTTATTAAATATTTCTTTTAAAATCTACTCTCGAGATGATTTTTCCTTTTATTAACCAACCTTATCAACTGCCGGGAGAGGTCACCGAAAAAAAAAATTGGTGCAGGGCCACTTCGGTAAAATCGGCAAAGTGAGGGGGTTCATTCCGGCCAAGTCACCGGGCTTCGCCACGCGACGGACCCCATGGACTTGGGTGCAGTTCTTCCGTTCTTTCACCAAAAGAGCCACAAATATCTCCAAGAATCCCTTCTTGCCCTTTCTCCTTTGTTTTTTTTTTAAAAAAAAATCTTAAAATAAGGCAAAGGAGAACTTTTTTTTGAAAAAAAGAAAGAAGAAGGAAAGCAGAGCACTAGAGCTCCCTTTCATCTCAATCGATCAACCTTTGAAACTCTTGTTGCAATAAAAATAAAACAACAAAGATGGGGAGGTGGAAGTAAATTACTAATTGGGATCCACCATTAGTACATTAAAAAAAAAAAGCCTAATCTCGGCGTACCGGTGTGAAGACCGATCGCAGGCTCCGCGTGGTTGCCGAGGAGATCAAGCGCCATATCTCGGCGTACGGGTGTGAAGACCGATCGCAGGCTCCGCGTGGTCGCCGAGGAGATCAAGCGAGAGCGGTTTGAATTTCTTTTGCGAGGGGAAGGAAGAATTTATGGAAGGGGGGCCGCCGATTCCTTCGTTTCCGAATTCTAAAGGGATTGCGTTTTCTTTTTTTATAAAAGGAATGCCCACGTGTGAGCTCAATTACTGCATTAATTTATGGTATATAATTAATTTATATTTATATATATAATATATAAATATGCAAAAAAAAAAGCTATATTTTTATACAGATGACGTGTCCATTCTTTTATTATATTTATCCCTAGGGATAGCAGTCTTTCCGTCTCCTGTTTGGATTAGGATTACTGTATTAATTTATGGTATATAATTAATATATATTATATATATAATATATAAATATGCAAAAAAGCTATATTTTTATATAGATGTTCGCATTCAACATAGAAGCGTAGTGAACTTCCTTCTAAAGTTATTTTCTTCCCTTCTTATTTTATTAAATGCCTCTTAACCTTCATAAATTTTTTTTTTTCTTATTCTTTATGGAAGCCCGAGTATTCTGGTTAAGGAATACTTATTAATAAAACCCTTATTTAGAAATAAGGTTTAAATCTTGTGGGATATCAATCTCCTTATTTTTCTCTTAAACAAAGGTTTGAATCTCTTTTTTTCAAAAACACAAAAAAAAGAAAGAAAGAAGAAAGAAGAAAATTAAATGCTCAAAGGATAATAGGATTCCTATTTTTTTAATAAAGCGAGAAGATAAAGATGAGTTTATACATCAAAATTTTAAATATTACTTGAAACTAGTTAGGTGACCATAAAGTCTTCCATGCATGCACCCATCTTGCACATGCCCTTGGAGTGATGAATCAATCACTACAAAAAAATTAAAATATAGCAATGCCCAAATGCGTCGCTAATGCATCGCTATAGCTTGTTTAGCGACGCATTAGCGATGCAATTAAGGCGTCGCTAAAAGGATCGTCGCAACCTCAATTTGTCACAGTTGCATCGCTTAACAACGACCCTCTGCGATGCACTAATGCGTCGCAATATATTGCGATGCAACCAAATGCGTTGCAATATTGCGAAGCATACTAAATGCATCGCTAATTGAAAAATAATTTTTTTAAAAAATAGTTGCGATGGACAAAATTAATCGCTAATTAATGAATTTATATTTTAAAAAAATAAAATTAATTAATTTTTAAATTTTAAAAATAATAGCGATGCATACTAATCCGTCGCTACATTAAAAATAATTTTTTTAAAAATATTTGCGACGTAAAATATTGTCACAATTGCGTCGCTAACTAATTAATTTATTTTTTAAAAAAATAAAATAACATAATTATTTATTTTTTAAAATTAATTGCGATGAAAAATAGCGTTGCTAATTAATTAATTTATTTTTTAAAAAAAAAAATAAATTAATTTTTTATTTTTAAAGGAAATTAATTTATTTATTTAAAAAAATTAAATAATATAAATTAAACTTGCTAATACAATGTAATTGACCAAAACAACCATTACAAAATTTTCAAAAATAGATAAAAATTTATTTAATTAATTATTAAAAATTTTCATATACAAAACAGAAAAAATAAAAAAATATCAAGTAGTGAAAAAAAAAACATCATGTGTCTGCAGGCGGCTGTGGAGGCTGCGGAGGCTGGGATGAATCCTGCGATAGGTGATGAACTAAATCCTGCAACTGACGCATCTGCTCTCTCATCTCTGAGAGCACCTCCCGAACCTCCTCGCGAACTTCCTCCTTGATAGATCTCAGGATGTCGTCTATCTGTTCGGGAGGAATATCGCCAGAACCACGCGAATTGGAGCCTTGATGGAGAAAATATCTAGAAGCTTTGGTGCCTAAACCATAGACCCTACGGTCTCGCGGCTGGGCACCAACAGCCTCCAAAAACACACGTCGACTCTCCTCTGGTGAGAGTTCGATGGGCGGCCCCCCATCAGTAGAGTCGACCTGCGAAGCCTGAGACTGCAGCTCCTCGAATCGTGCCTTTGAGTTATAAAATCAATGACAAATGAATCAATATATAAAGCTAAATAAAATATTAAAATTTAAATAAATAAAATATAAATCTAATTTCTTACCCCAATCTCCCATGATCGTGTATCGACCTAGGAACCGTCCTTCCTTGTGTGTGTCGCCTGAATAGACGAAACTCACCAGGATCTCTGCCCTCCTTCTCGGACTACAAAAGTAGAAGAAAGAATATAAATGCAAGTATTTGTTAATGACTAAATTAGTATTTAAATTGTTTATGATTTCTTACCATACGATGCATGTGCTCCTCAATAGAAATGGAACCAACAGTGTGACAGGAGAGGCCCATGCCACGACCGCCCTTCTCAGATCGGTGGTTCGTGCTGGCTGATGTGGACCTCTTGATCCATGCCTCGGACTGCCATGCCTGCTGCCAGCTGGCCCAAATACCCTCCGGCACATGCCCTGGACGGTCACCCAAACTACTCCAACGATAAAGCATGTCGGAGTATCGGCGTGCCGCAAGAGCATTCCATGCTACCCTAATGGCATCATGGATGGAAGGGTCCTACGTAAACTTTTTCTGCATTGAAATAAACAGTTAGTTTCAGAATATATAAAGATAAGAAAATTTTATATCAGTTATAAAATGTATTTAAATAGTTTACCTGAAACTCTGAAAAATAAAACTCCCTCGTGGCCGCAGATACATGGTGCCAATCGTAGCCACTGGGATCATCACGGCTCTGAAATATAGAGCTGATTCGGCTCATACAATATGCTGCTCAATAAACCTGTTAAAAAAATTAATTAAAATAAGTAGTTAACTTAAAAACATAAACATATAGTTACAATTAGTATATACTTACATCCCATCGGCATCCAATCGAAGTACGGTGCGATCGACCATAGAAGAACTCTCAGAGGTCTGCGCCGATCGGGTAGAGGAAAATACAGGATGAGCGTCGATGTCTGGAGAGGCGGAAGTCCGTGCGTTAGGCCTGGTAGTGGGATGTGATGCAGCAGGGCTATGTCCGTCAGGGGTAGATCTACCTCGGTCCGTCATACTATAAATACTAAAGGTTAATGCAATGCAATATAATTATGAATAATTAATAAACATACAAAAATTAAACACTTATAAAAATAATTGAAATTGAATGAACCTATATCTTTAATCAGTGTCATTTATTTCATGAAATATTGGTTCAACATCCGATATTGTATCAGACTATGATTCAGTTTCATTATCATCAGAAGGAAACCGAACGTTTGCATCCTCAATTTCTTGGACATCACCATTTGGATCTCTAAGTGATGTTTCAGGAGCCCTTGTGTCATCCTCAATTGCATGCATTTCCATCTCATCATCTTGAAATGCTGGGCACTCAGTTGATTGACTTGATGAACTCTCATCTAATATGATTGTTGAATGTAGAACGATTTTAGAAATAGCCCTCCAATCTCACTTGTCGTTGCACAAACTTGGATATCTGCAGTAAAACACTTGCTGAGCTTGGGATGCACGAATGAATGGGTCATATTTCTGCAATCTTCGTCGATGGTTTACTTCAACTAGATTGTAGTCGTTATGAACCCTTTTACCGACAGGAATTGTCGGATCAAACCAATCACAATGAAACAATACAGTTCGTTTCATAGGCCAACTGGGATATTCAACTTCGACCACCTCTACTAACTTTCCGTAATAATCCTGCATATTTGTTCCAGTACTTTCTCCTTTAACACATACGCCCCAATTATGAGTCCCTCTTGAAGATGCTAGTTGTTCAATTTAAAATCTGTATCCATTAACAAAATAGCCAGTATAGGTAGTTACGGTCTTCAATGGCCACTATGCTAGGCATTTAATGAAAATATTGTGGTTGTGAACCATTGACCGTTTACCTATAAATTAATAACCTATTAACAATAAATTCAAAAAATAAAAGCCATTATTGTAATTGATTGAGTAATAGTACTCACAAATTTATAAAACCAATAGGCGAACTCTGTTTCTAACTTCTGCCCAATGGCAATTTGACTGATGCTGGGATCCATCTGTCGTTGTCTATCACAATACAAAGGATTATAACAATTAAAACTTATGTTAGCAATTAAATAGTATGGTATTTTATAATTTAAAGTAGAAGTTCTAATTAAGCAATTAATGAACTAAACATATACTTACTCAATGTATGGGTCGACTTCTCTACAATTCATTAGGATGTAATAATGTGCTGCATTATACTCCACATCGCTTAATTATCTTGACTTCTGCCTCCCAAATGAACGGACAATACTTTTAAATATTGATATTCTACCGTCAGAAGGTTCTCCTTCGTCCACACATATGTCATCATTACGACCAAGATTGCGGGTCCTCATATGAACGTGACCCTCAAAGTAATGCGAGGCAAAAGCTGAAACTTCTTCAACCAAGTGTGCATTGCATATAGAACCTTCAACCCTTGTCTTATTCCGCACATTATTTTTTAACTTCTTAAGATACCTATATGTAAAGTTAAAAATATAAATAAACCAACTTCCTCGCATAAATAAAATAATATTTGAAATGTCAACATGTATTACTGATTTGGGTGTTTACCTCTCGAAAGGATACATCCAGCGATACTACACGGGACCAGCTATACGTGCTTCGCATGGCAAGTGAACCGGCAAATGCTCCATTGAGTTAAAAAAACTTGGAGGAAATATTCGCTCCAGCTTGCATAAAATAATTGGAATTTTCTCCTCAAGCCTTTCCATGGATGCAGAAGTAATGACTGCGGCAGTTAACTCCTTAAAGAACAAGCTGAGCTCTGTCAATGCCTTCCACACATGTTGCGAAAGCAACTCACGAAAAGCTATGGGCAATAACCGTTGCATGAAAACATGACAGTCATGACTCTTCATGCGAAACAACTTGAGCTTATGCATGTCCACACACCTACCGATATTTGAAGCATAACCATCAGAAAATTTTAATCCTCTAATCTAGTTACATAAAACTTCTCGTAGATTTTTGTCAAGAGTGTAACAAGCTTTAGGATAGGTCCCGTCAGCATTCCTTCTCAAATCACCTCTTCTGCACTACTGATTAAGTTCTTCTCTCGACTTTGCAGTGTCTTTGGTTTTTCCCAGGATGTTTAGTACCATGTTAAATATGTTATCAAAAAATTTTTCTCAATATGCATAACATCCAAGTTGTGCCGGATGAGATTTGTGCTCCAATACAGCAAATCCTAAAAAATGCTTCGCTTCTTCCAGTTATGTTCTTTACATATACGGCCATTTATTCTATCTGCATCTGGTTCCCCAACATACCTCAACCCCAAATGCTTTATAGTATCAAATATATCAGTGCCAGACCTAACCGGTTCAGCAAATTTTGTGACTGCTTTGTTCTTCTGGAAGGCGATCAAGTTCCGCCTATAAGGATGATTCGAAGGCAAGAACTT
The DNA here is from genome assembly GCA_900491605.1 of Calamus simplicifolius. Classification (NCBI taxonomy): domain Eukaryota; kingdom Viridiplantae; phylum Streptophyta; class Magnoliopsida; order Arecales; family Arecaceae; genus Calamus; species Calamus simplicifolius. The sequence continues at coordinate 363,004 of UESW01004974.1, read as the reverse complement.
TCTATGATTATCAAACCATGACTGTTTACCACTCTTCTGCAATGTAAATGCATCTGAATCATACATGCATTGAGGGCATGCCAGACGCCCAGAAGTGCTCCAACCGGACAACATTGCATATGCCGGAAAGTCACTGATTGTCCACATCAAATCAGCCCTCATGATGAAATTTTGTTTTATAGAAATGTCGTAGGCTATGACTCCTATTTCCCACATCATTTTCAATTCGACTACCAGCGGTTGTAAGAAGACATCAATCTTCTCTTTTGGATTTGATGGTCCTGGAACCAAAACTGTCAAAAACATTGCAGTATCTTTCATGCACCTCCACGGTGGAAGATTATATAAAGTCAGTATTACAGGCAAACATGAATATTATTGCCCCGCTTGACCAAACGGTTGGAAGCCATCAGTACAAAGACCTAATCTAACATTCCTTATTTCTTCTGCAAAATCAGGATGATTTTTATTGAAATGCTTCCAATCTTTTGAATCAGATGGATGTCGCATTTCATCTTCTTTAGATTCATGTTCTCCATGCCATCTTATATCAGCAGCTATAGCCTCAGATCTGTATAATCTCTGGAGGCATGGAGTAAGAGGGAAGTAATGCATCCTCTTATAAGGCACACTTTTCCTCCTACTTGTACTAGCTCCCCCTTCGCCGTTTTTGTACCTTGATTGCTCACAAATCTTACACCATCTCAGCTCTGAGTCTTCACCCCAATATATCATACAATTGTTCAAGCAATAATCGATCTTATTAACTGGGAGCCCAAGGCCACGCAATAACTTCTTCGTTGAGTAGAAACTATCTGCTACAACATTATGATTTGGCAAAACTTCCTTCATTAACCCAGCTACAGCATTGAATGCTTTTCTGTTAATCGATGTTCCGCCTTAATATTCAACAACTGAGCAGCTATAGACAATTGGGAATAACTCCCACAACCAGGATACAATTCTTGATTTGCAGAACACAACATATCATAAAATTATTGTGCATCTGGATTTGGTTCTTCCATAAATGTATTCTGGTTGAATTCGTTACTCGATGCATTCATCACCATTTCTTCATATGTGTTTAAATTCACAAATGGTTCATCAATGGGATTTGACACTTCTTGGCTAGTGATAGCTGCAAACATTTCCTCAGTTTCACCATGACAGTTCCAAACATCGTACCCAGGAACAAACCCCTTTTTACACAAGTGCACCTTCATAGTTTCAACATCTCTATAGGCTTTATTCTGACACTTGCGTAAGTTGCAGGGGCACCTGATCCTAGGCCCATCCATCCATTCGGGTTGACTACATGCAAATGCTATAAATTCTTCCAATCCATTTAGAAAATCTAGATTAAGCAACCCATCTTTTAACCTTATATACATCCACGAGCGAGCCTCGCTCATTTTTGACCAACTTATACAATTCCTGGTAAACCATTAAAGGAGACAACAATTTAATTTTACATTAGTCATTATAGCAATAGATTAATTCTTTTACGCATCTAAGCTAAATAACAAATATTGTGCCTCTTTAATTATACCGATAAATCAAGGCCGGGCCATGGCTAGGATCCTTGACATGCTATCCAGGACCGAGGCCTAGGACCGGGGTTCGTTCAATCATTAGACTTCACAAGTAAGCAAGTGTCCTAAATGAATTGCACTTTCACTCCACTATGACTTAGGTAAGGCCCTATCCCATTCAAGATTATTTTATGCGATATGTTATTCTGCTCGAAATTATCATCGTTTACGTTGAAATTTCGGCAACAATTTCCCTTATGTTCTCCTAAATGTGTGGCTTATATGCCACACTAGGAGAACGTATGAGGATATACAAACTGTAATCTCAACTAACGATGATGAATAGCAGACAAACATATCGCAAAAAATAATCTCAAACTGTCCACTAGGACAATTTGAGAATTTGTAAGACTAAGTCTTACAAAGTCTCAAACGGGTCTAAAGGTTATAGTGCTGTGAGAAATAATATGAAAAATCAAAGAACGGACTTGAATCTAAGTTCACTATATCAGTACTTGAATCTGAGTTCACTATATCAAATTTAATATTTTTGCATTAAATTTAGTTCTAAATGAGCTATATCATTTTTCCTTCATGATATCGAATTTATTTTGATTGGTTGGTTTAGAATTTGAGGAATTATATCAAATTATGGTATGCTATATCAAATTTCTTTCAATTGAAGAACATGAATATTCTAAATTTTTTTCTAATTTGCTAAGAAAATGATTGTGATAATTTTTAAAAACTAAATATTTAAAATTTGCTAAGCCAAAATATAACAGGTAATAAAGAAATATAAATTCATTAAAAAGTTAATCATCTAAACTATAAAAACCATATAAATTGCATGATAAGCATTCTAATAATAATATATCATGAACAATATTTCAAGAAATAAACATATTCGATAACACAAGACATTTATAAATCTAAATATATAAATTTTAAATATATCAATTATTATGCAAATATCAAATTATGCATTACAAGATTATAGATTACATGCAAATTGCTCTAATGTTACATGTAAAATTGAGTTCATAAACATAAATAAATTAAGGAAACAAAAATTTAAAAAAACCCCACCCTGCCATTTTTTTTAAAAAAATGGGGGCATGGTCACCGTGGCCAGCCCACCGCCGGCCATGGCCGCCACCGTGGCCGTGGCCTCAGGGGTGAGGGAAAAATCCCACCCTGACATTTTTTTTTAAAAAACGGTTGCCTGGCCATGGTGGCCAGGCCACCGCCGGCCACGGCCGCCGCCGTGGCCATGGCCTCAGGAATGGGGCAAAAACCCCACCCCAAATTTTTTTTTTAAATACGGTGGCCTGGCCATGGCCAGGCCACCGCCGGCCACGGCCGCCACCGTGGCCGGCGCCTCAGGGGTGGGGGAAAAATCCCACCCGACATTTTTTTTTAAACGGTGGCCTGGCCACGGTGGCCAGGCCACCGCCGACCACGGCTGCCGCTGTGGCCGGCGCCTCAGGGGTGGGGGAAAAACCCCACCCCGATATTTTTTTTTTAAGCGGTGGCCTGGCCGCCACCGTGGCCCCGTGGCCAGGCCATCGCCGGCCACGGCCACGGCCGTGGCCTAAGACGACGGCCACACCTGCTGCCATGGTCGTGGCCTCAGGGAAACGGGAGGGCGGGGGGGGGGGGGGTGGGGTCGGGGAGGGGGGATGGGGGCTTACCTCGGTAGATAGGGGACACCGCCGGGGGGGGGGGGGCTGCCGCCGATGGTTCCTAGCACCGGTGGAGAGGGCGGGGGAGCCGGATGAGGGGATAACGGCGGGTTAGGGTAAGAAGNTCCTGCTTGAACAGGCAACTCGGTCATGCCGATGATTAGTAAGCAACATCTGTTTCTTTTCACTATTTTTGGTGATATAACTTGTGATGATTTATGTCATGAATTATGAAACATTGTGCTGATAAAAATTTATGGAAGCAAGCCTGTAGAGGGCGTACCCTACTGGTAGTATTTGCAGAGATTGTCCGAATTCCACGTCCGAGGGATGAATCTTTCGCTTAGATCTTGCAGCTTGTAGGTCCCTGGTCCGACGATCTCCACTACCTGGTAGGGGCCTTCCCAGTTTGGTGCCAGCTTTCCTTGCTTCAGCGGTTTAGAGACAGATGCTTTCCGGAGAATGAGGTTGCCTGGCAGGAACGCTTTCCCTTTGACTCTGGAGGCGTGGTAGCGGGCCACCCTTTGCTGATAGGCAGCCACTATGATTCGAGCTTTCTCTCTAATCTCCTCTATCAGGTCAAGGTTGGTGCGGAGCTGCTCATCGCTGGCTTCCTCCGAGTAGCTTTCCACCCGCAGAGAAGGGAGCCCTATCTCCATGGTGATGATGGCCTTTGTGCCGAAGGCCATCCGAAATGGGGTTTTGCCTATGGGTACTCTCGGGGTGGTGCGGTAGGCCCACAGGACATGGTGCAATTCGTCTACCCACCTGCCTCGGGCCATGGAGAGCCGAGCTTTGATACCTTGAAGCAAGGTCCAGTTGGTTACTTCGGCTGCTCCGTTGGCCTGCGGATGCCCGACCGAGGTAAGGTGGTGGCGGATTCCGTGCTCCTCGCAGAACTGGCGTAACTTCGGATTGTCGAATTGCCTGCCGTTGTCAGTGATGATGGTGTGCGGGAGGCCGAAGCGGCAGATGATGGACTTCCATACGAAATCCCTAGCCCGAGCCTCGGTTATTTGTGCAACTACCTCCGCCTCGACCCATTTGGTGAAGTAATCTATGGCGACGAACAAGAACTTCCGTTGCCCCACTGCGAGCAGGAATGGGCTGAGAATGTCCATCCCCCACTTGGCAAAGGGCCAAGCGGAGGATATGGGGACCAGGCTGGCGGAGGTGAGCCTCTGAATGCTTGAGTGCCTTTGGCATGGGTCGCAAGTTCGGACAAGGTCGTCTGCCTCCTTCTGCATGGTCGACCAATAGTAGCCTTGACGCAGCACCTTGTGACATAGGGACCGGCTTCCCAGATGGTTGCCGCAAATCCCCTCATGCACTTCGCGGAGGGCATAATTTGCTTCGGACGGGCGAAGGCACCTGAGCAATGGCATGGAGAAGGACCATTTGTAGAGCTGATCGTCGATCAACACATAATGGGTGGCCTGTAGCTTTAGCCTTCTGGCTTCCCTTCGATCGGCCGGGAGTGACCCCTCTTTGAGGTACTTCAGGATGGGGTCGAACCACGATGGTTTGGCCTCAACTTGCATTACATGGTCAGCTTCCGCGATACTAGGCATTTCTAAAGTCTCCAGGTAGAATTTTCGTTCGGCGTCCATTGATTCCGCGGTCGCCAGTCGAGATAGCAGGTCGGCACGGGCATTTTCAGATCTAGGAATCTGAATAATCTCAAATTCGGGGAAATGAGAGAGTAGGCTCCGAACCTCTTGGAGATATCGGATCATGTTCGGCTCCCGGGCCTCAAACTCCTCTCGTACGTGACCCGCCACTAGCTGGGAGTTGGTGAAGGCATTCAGTTTCTCCACCTTAAGGATAAGGGCGATCCGGAGACCGACTAGCAGGGCTTCATATTCAGCTTCATTGTTGGAGGCCGGGAAGGAGAAGCGGACGCCATATTCAAAAGTCACCCCCTCCGAACTGGTGAGAACCAAGCCCGCACCGGAGCGATGAGCGTTGGATGACCCGTCGACATGGAGGAGCCACCGGGTGCCAGATTTTGGTTTCTCGGGGGAGTCAGGGGTGGAGCCGTCCTCTGGGATGGTACACTCGAGGAGGAAATCGGCTAGCACCTGAGCTTTAATGGCTGGGCGAGGCTGAAAACGGATGTCATGCTCGCTCAGCTCGATGGCCCACTTAGTCATTCTCCCTGATGTCTCCGGGTGGTGGACCACCGCCTTGATGGGTTGGTCAGTCAGGACGGTCACGGAATGCGCCTGAAAGTATGGCCGCAACTTCCGAACTGAGGTGATCAAGGCCAACACCATCTTCTCAATCCAGCTATACCTCGTCTCCGCGTTACGGAGTAGCTTGCTGACATAATAAATTGGCTTCTAGACCTTGTTTTCTTCTCTGACCAGCACCGAGCAAACGGCACCTTCCGAAACAGCCAGATACAGGAATAATGTCTCCCCATGATTTGGACTGCTGAGGAGCGGGGAAGAGCCGAGGTACTTCTTGAGATTTTTGAATGATTTTTGACACTCGGGGGTCCACTGGAAGTTCTTAGCCGACCGGAGAGTTTTGAAGAAGGGGAGGCATCTTTCGGCTGAGCACGCCACGAAGCGGTTGAGAGCCGCTATCCTCCTGGTTAGGCGCTGGACTTCTTTAATAGACGCCGGGAGTGCCATCTGCTGTAGAGCTTGAATCTTCTGGGGGTTTGCTTCAATACCCCGCTGAGAGACCATGAAGCCAAGAAATTTCCTAGAGTTAATACCAAAGGTGCACTTAGACGGATTGAGCTTCATCTGATACTTGCGGAGTATCGCGAAGCTCTCCGAGAGGACCTCGACATGCTGTGATGCTTCTTTGCTTTTGACCAGCATGTCGTTGACATACACCTCCATGTTCTGGCCGATTTGCTCCTTGAATACTTTGTTGACCAACCTTTGGTAGGTGGCTCCTGCATTTTTAAGACCAAAAGGCATAACATGGTAATAGTAAGTACCTCGTCGGTTATGAAGGCGGTCTTTTCCTCATCTTTGGGGGCCATCCAAATCTGGTTGTAGCCGGAGTATTGTCCATGAACGTCAGCATTTGATGACCCGAGGTGGCATCCACAAGTTGATCAATTCGGGGGAGAGGGAAGCTGTCCTTCGGGCATGCTTTGTTGAGGTCAGTGAAATCAATGCACATCCACCACTTGCTGCTCGACTTCTTCACCATGACGACATTCGACAGCCAACTTGGGTAGTTCACCTCCCGAATGAAGTCCGTCTTGATGAGCTTATCAACCTCTTCTTCAATAGCTCTCTGCCGCTCAGGGGCAAAGCTCCTCTTCTTCTGCTTGATGGGCCGGTGCGTCTCGTTCACATTAAGGCGGTGGACGAGAACCTCAGGGCTGATTCCTGGCATGTCGAAGGCGGACCAAGCGAAAACATCGGTGTTGCTCCGGAGGAAGTTGATCAGCTCCTGCCGGGACTCGTCTTTTAGCAGTGACCCGATCTTTATGGTTCGGTCGGGACGGGCCTCGTCCAACGGCACTTCCTCCAGTTCTTCGGCTGGTTCTCCCCGTTGCTCGACGAAGTCCTCTCGAGTGTCCAGCCCATCAACTTCCAGCATTCTAGACTGAAGGCTGGTGACGAAGCACTGCCGAGCCATGGTTTGGCTTCCCTGGACAACTCCAACTCCCCGCCCAGTGGGGAATTTCATATATAGGTGTGGGATGGAGACAACATCTTTGAGGGACATCAGGCCGGGTCTCCCAAATATTGCATTGTAGGGCAACCTGAGCTTAGTTACTAGGAAGTCCGTGTGAACAGTGGCCATAAGGGGCCAGGTTCCTGTGTGAACCATTAAGGTTACGACCCCTTCTGAAACGATAACATCGCCTGTGAATCCCATTAGGGTGCAATCCACGGCTCGAAGGTTTTCCATGAGCAATCTCATCTTGGCAAACACATCGAGGTACAAAACATTCACAGAACTTTCACTGTCAACGAGGATCCAGCTTACATCATAGTCATTTAAATTGAGGGATACAACCAGTGCATCGTCATGGAGGAACTGTATCCCTCAGAGATCATCATCGGAGAAGGAGAGCTCGCTCGTTCGTGCTTTCTTTGGCGCCGATCCTTTGTCATCATTTCTGGAGTTCGAGTCACTGGCTTCCTCGATCATGTTGATGTGGCCGATCACAGGCGGATTTGGAGGAGGAGGAGGCTGCTGAGGCTCGGGCTGGCGGTCGCCCCCTTGTCCTGTCTTGGGTGCCCTCCTGAACTGGTTCAGTCGGCCCCATTGAATCAGCCTCTCAATCCCATTCTTCAACTGCCAACATTCCTTGGTGTCGTGGCCATGCTCTCTGTGATAGCGGCAGTATTTGGTGGGGTCCCTCCGAGTTGGGTTCCCTCGGAGAGGAGCTGGCTGGGAAGCTGGCACTCTATCTCCATGAGAATTTGTGCCCTGGGTACAGTGAGCGAGTGTACCGGTCAAATCGCCTGGGCGGGCTTCGGGAGCGATTTCTCGATGGCGGCGGGGGAGCTTTTTGGCGATGAGGCGGGCTTGGTTGACGGACGGGTCGGTGCCTGTCGGAACCTTTAGGTTCTTTCTTCTTCGCCAGCTCGGCACGGATAACTCTCCGCGATTCTTCGACCCTAGCGTATTTGTCTGCCATGGCCATCATATCGGAGAGGTTCGGGGGGTAGCTGACTTCCATTGCCAGGTAGAAGTCGCTCTCCTTCAAGACTCCCCCTGCTAGGGCAGACATGGCCACCTCATGATTAAGGTGGTCCACTTCCAGCATGGCCTTGTTAAAACGGCCAAGGTAATTTCTCAAAGACTCCCCCTCTCTCTGCTTAACTTCGGAGAGGGAGTCGGATCTCCGCCGGTGATGGCGGCTACTGACGAACTGGCCAATAAAAAGATGGCTCAGCTCGTCGAATGAATCAACGAAACCTGGTTTCAAGGCGTTAAACCAGGTTTGGGCGGATCCTCTGATGGTGGAAGGGAAGGCACGACAGATGATTACGTCGGATGCCCCGTGGAACATCATTATTGACTGAAAGCTACTAAGATGATCATCCGGATCAGAAGAGCCATGGTAGGGCTCAATGGCGGGAAGCTTAACATGGGAAGGAATCACTTCCTCCATGATCCCTTTGGAGAAAAGGATGCCCTGCTCTGCCTTGGGCTGAGGCGGATGGGCCTGCTTGGTGGCGTCCAACTCCTGACGCATCTCCCAGATTTATCGACGGATCTCCTCTTTAGATGTAAGAGGAGGAGCTGGGCGAGGAGAGTGCGGGGACGGCATCGAATCATGGTGGGAGGACACCGGAGAGAGGGACCGGGCTCGCCGAGATTTGGGAGGATCCCTGTTGAAGCCACCTCGTGGGACCGATTTGTCCCCTTTGGGTCGGTGTGGGGGGTCCGTGGCTTCAAGCGGACCAAAAGAGGAGGTGGCCGGAGAGAAAGGAACTGCGGCCTCCTCATGAAGGCATGGAGCAGGAGGAATTGCGAAGCGCTCCTGAACCAGATAGGTCAGGGCTTGGACCTGCTGGACCAGCATAGCGAACTGGTCCTGGGTCACCGGGGTGGCTGGCGATGACGAGGTCTCGACTGGCGGCGGCTGCGGCGCCGCGTTGCTTGTCGGATCAGGCCTTTGAGAGACGACCTGGTCCTGGGCTTCAGAGGTTGCTCTTCTCCGATTAGCCATTGAAGAGGTTCCACTCTAGATCAAGATCCTTGTCTCCTTTTTCAAGTTTTGACGGGACTTGAGGCCCTTCCTCTAGCGCCAATCTGTAGCCGCCGGGATCTGTGCTCCGACTCGGGCGCGATCGGTCTCCTGATCTGGGTTTCCTTCTAGGAGGACCTACACAGAAGTCCTCACACGAGAGGCATTGGGGGTGGCCCTCCGCGGAAGACCCTTCGACGCTCAAGTCAGTAGGGATTGGCGATCAACAGAAATGGGGAGAAGGATCTCTCTGGGGAGTCCTTCCAGGGGTGGTCAATCGGGAGCTTTAGGGGAGCGCCGATGAGCAGCGGAGGAGAGAGAGAGTGAGTGAGAGTGAGGGTGAGCCAGGGGCTATGAGCGCATATCTGAGAGAATCTGGGAATGTTGCATTTATATTCAATCACCTAGATCTTGAGCGCCTTCTGGAAGGTTCGAAGGTTGTTGGGATTCGAATCAAGCTGTTATGAAGCCGGTGGGATCCGTATCCTGTTTGTTAAAGGATCAACGGCTGGGAGGGCCCCCTGATGGCCCGAGATCTGATGAGTGCGTAGGTCCTAGGCCGTTATTCTAGATCCTAGACCAATCCTCAATATGATTCTTTGTTTGGGATTCTGTTAAGATAGGCCTAGGCTCTCCCGCGTCGGGTTCCACGGAGGTGAGTATCGAGTCATGGATTGCTCAGGGGAGCCGAGCTATGGGAAGCTCGGTAAGAGCTGAGCTATGAGTGGCTCGGTAGAACCGAGCCATAAGTTGCTCGGCCCGCAGGACCACATTAGTTGGTTCATTCTTCATAGGCGTAACGTAGCGGGCGGAGGGATGGGGCTGATCTTAGCCCTTTCGCACGATTGTTAATGCAATGGCGATTTTACCCCTCAACAGTGGGTTAGGCGGGAGGGCATTTTCTGAAGTGCTCTAATTAAGCTCCTTTTGGACTAAATTTTATCATTGGAGGGGTGTTCGTATTCCTCCCGCTGATGGAGTTTTGCGATAATTTGGGCTACCCGTTGGGTTAAATGGATTCTTGACCCGCCGAATTGACTTGGAGGCTCAATGAAAGACAACAGGATACGGTGGAAAACATAAAATTGGCACCCAAACCAGAAAGCTGGAAACTCTGAGAGGACGGAGCTCAATTGCAGGTAATATGCCAGCATTGATAGCATTCGGCTGTTCCGGTAGATAATATCGTATTATTTATTTAAATCCAGCTTACAAGATTTTGGGCTTCATTTTCATGTTTCCGCTGGCTAAAGGGTAAAATGCTGGAACACTTGGAATAGAGAGGCGAATGCAATCGTGGTGCTTTCTTTCCGCCTTCGGGCAAATCTACGGTTTCTTGCTCCGGACTGCTGGTGGCGGAGTTATAATCGGAGGGCAGACAGGTGCGGGGTTCGTCTCAGAACATTTTGCAACAGACATTATAAGGCACCAGATAACGAAATCTTGTTGCTGTCGAACAAGATTTTTTAATCTAATAGCGAGATTCCAATCATGCCCGTCACCATATATATATATATATATATATATATTACTGCAGTAAAATGAAGGTGCTATTTCCCATGTTCAGCTTCAACCAGATTTATTTAGAACAATTATTTCTACTGAAAAAGGTGTGGTTGTGTTACCCAAAAAAAAAAAAAGTGATGATTGTAATAATAGAAGTTGATAATCGTGATGCTATTGTTTACTGAATATAATTACTATTTCAAATATAAACAAATCTCAAGTAAAACAAATTCAATGCCTTCGTGTACATAAAATGAAAAAGGTTTGAATAAATTTAAATTTATTAGATTCCGAACATTATACCATATGAATTATTATATTGTACTTCTAAAATCATTTGTACCTACTTATTAATTAGGTTGAAGAATATCAAGAATACCAAAACATATAAATTATGGTTTTACGCTTTTTTTTTTGGTAGTATAGATCATGTTGAATAAGTTAGATCTTCAACTTAGATAATCTATAATTCATTTTGAATTAGTAACTCCATTTTCAAAGTGTTCATATAAAAGATAATGCATATTTGATACATAGAATTAATAGGAACTTTCAAATCATATGAATTTAATAGCAATAGTTGAGGGATGGCAGGTCTCTCTCTCTCTCTCTCTATATATATATATATATATATATATATGTATTTATGCATGTATTAATTGAGCACAAATAACTCATAGTGATATAACTAATAAACTATAAAGGACACGATACATGCTATATAAATTGCAGTTCAAAATCATTAGACTTCATCTAAATGTTTTAAAATATATAAACATAAAATTTCTATTGATTTTAATGTCTCTAAACGATAGATCAAATAAAGAAGCATGATGCTATCAAAATTCTTTTTCTTACTGATTCGATGCATGGTATATATAATAAAAGAAAATCTAAAAAATACAAGACTTCTTTCTTGTTATTTAAGCATTCTGTGCCATGATTGATAATTTCAATTTGGTTTTGAGAGATTTATCATTGACTTCCACTAGATAACACTGGAGTTCGTTTTGGTCTATGCCTCCGTCTACATAAAGTGAGAAAGGTTTGAATAAATTCTATTGAATAAATTCTACGTATCAAATTTATTGACCAAAATATCTATATTTTTTAAGAAAAGAAATATTTTAAAGAAAATAGATTTAGATAATAAGTTGGATATAGAAAATATATTGTATCAGAAGGATAAAATGGGATGAAGATTGTCCATAACATGAGAAAATACGAATGCTGTTTATGAGATTGACAATCGATATGGCTGTTTTTATTTCCCATCGGTGATATTTTCAACCTACTAATATAGAAAGACTCTAAAAAATAAAATATTTCACAATTATTGTAACATACGTGCATAATATTAATATGATTTTAATGGACATATAACGTTGGTATTGTATCAAGTCTCAACACAACTCCTTTGCCATGTAGAGAGGAGAGAGAGAGAGAAAAAAAAAATCAAACTTCTCCCTTGTTTACTACTTTTTGTATGCAACAAAGCATTTCTCAAGCCAAAGAGGATGCCTAACGACCCCAAAGAACCCCTAGCTAGGAAGGTTCTAATCATATCAGTCTTAGCATTCCTTATCGTCCAGACAAATAGATTAACGTATCAAGAGGATAAAATGGGATGAAGATTGTCCACAATACGAGAAAACAAATGCTCACACCTGGTGTACCGTTGCTCATGGCCGCTGGGATGATGAGAAAGCCTCCAGACACCACAAGCATTATGAATACGAGAAGAGCCTTGAAAGCCATATCGTCTTTGGATGGTACGAGCAGCGATCATGTCTACTCGCATATATAAAAGGCACGGATGGCGAGTGAACAACACGTCCGGGTCTCCCTGGAGGACCCTTTTGGATGATGGGCGGTCACGGACGGTGTTACCGCGAAGTTGCCCAGGGTGCTGGGTGAAGCTGCGATACTTTTTACTTAAATATATATGTAATTAAGCATTTGAAAGTTTTACACCTGATTTTTTTTTTTGGAAAATATGAATTAGCTGGAGTATAAAATATCAAAAAAAAAAGTCTTCTTAGGATTTTGTTTAGTTAGGAAGCATTGTAGAAAAAACCCTTTCGGTCCTGCTCCATAACCTCGATCAGCAATCGTATGAACTAGCATTTATTAAGAGACCCTCATATTTCTTCCCTCAAAAATAGACAAACCCTCCTGACCTTCCTCTGGCACGTACCTACTACTCCATTACCCTGACTTGTACGTGGAGGTATGAAAGCCTATTTAATTTCATCTTCTACGTTACTTGGAATGGCACTGGATCGAAAATGGGCACCTGCTGCCCAATCCTTGCTTTCTTCTTCCTTTTCTCAAGACTTGGATGCGGGGACGGTATAGCTTGAAATTTTCTGAGACACAATGTCATGGCCTGACACGCATGTATCGCTTTCCGCAACACCTTGGGTTCCAATCAAAGTAGCACAAAATCATTGTATAAAAGCACAGGGAAAGTTCCTTTGGCTTGCTAAAACTAATTAATTTGGCAAGTCCATACTGAACCAACTCCCACGTTGGCATAGCAAAAAAACTTTTAAGCACCCGTAAAGTGCATGGAAAAATTTATAGGGCCGATAATACTTGACCTGGCAACATCATACATAACCGCGCTTCTAGTTCTTGACAATAATTCTCTCCAATAACACCAATATAAACTGGTAACAAAATATATAGAGAAAATTGTATGTAGACGGAATGGGCTTGCCATGACATTGCTCTGTTTTACATGAAGCAGTACAAATACAGCACACTTTACAGGACTGTGAAGGCATAACATCACCCTCTGATGTTACCACATCTCTTGCGAGGGTAAGCATGGTCGATGGTATCGGCCATGACTGCATGGTTCCATTTCAAAAATGTGACTTTCTGATTTAAAGTAACATTATGCTTATATGGAGCAACATTATACTTGGTCCGATATAATAAACTAAGAGGAATGATTAAGTTATTATTTTGCAAATTTTGTATAAAAATTCAATTAAATATTGATTTTGGAAGAAAAAGATTAATATTTTTGTATAATGGTATTTATTTAGAGTTTGGAATAATCTTGCTTTTGCCTGTAAGAAAAGATAAATGATACATAAATAGCTGAGTATATATTTATTAATATCCAACACATATTCTTTTTAAGATTTACTGCTCGAATTATTCTTGTATTTAGGAACAAAATTATAAGGAATCCTCCAAATATGCATCATATTATAAGAAAAAATGGATATAATCATTCCTAGCAAAGTTAGCAATTAAGTAAATTATTTATGAAAAATTACTATGCAACTAGCCTATTGCCATCAAATACGGAACCAAACGGTATAAATTTTTTGTGAACACATATTATGCTATGCATTCTTATTTAGAGCAGTAATAATGTTTAAGTCAATATCTCGTGTTCGCCTTGTGATTCTATTTGTCCAACCCTCTTTTCCCTTTTCATTTCGCACGTATACCATATCCTCCATTGGCAGTCGTATGGAGTGGGACCCTGGCATTTATTGACAGACCCTCATTTTCTTCCTCTATCGCCTATTCCACCACTGAATTAAGAGTGATAGTAAAGTTCAATCACCATCTTCGTCGTCTACATGACTTGGAAGGGCAATGATGTGAAAGGGGCACCTGCTAGTTGCTGCGAAATCTCGGTTAATTTTCTTTATCATTCACTGAAGACTTGGACTTTGGAATGGTAGCTTGAAATTTTCTTCGACCCAAAGTCATGGCCTGGCACATCATTATCGCTTCCCGTTATAGTTTGGGCTCCAGTCAAAACAACACAAAAGTCATTTTGGAAAAGTACTTTGGCCCATATTTTTAAAGGTAAGGACTTTGAGGCCGAGAGAGTTTCTTTGGCTTGCTGATTTTGATTGGGCAAGTCCACCGAACCACCTCCCGCAATGGCGTAAGACAATACTAAAGCGCTTCACGTTCTAGATAATAATTCTCACTAAACACATTAATTCCCTTGGAACAAACTGTGTGGGGAAATACATGACGTTATTTTTTTTTTTTTTTTGGTACAGCCGGACGATTACACCATTTTAGGGTGAATCAAGCCTGATATATTTGGAATAAAATAAAATTTGGAATAAAACAAGCGGACAAGTATCACCTTGATTCCAGCTCCAGAAACCAGAATGGTCGGTAACCCTGGCGGCAGTCCAATCGGCCGCAGAGTTGGCTTCCCTGAAAACTTGCCGAATGAGGGCACAATGAACACCCTGAAGACTAGCACGAATGTCGATGATCAAAGGGTTGGATGGCATGCAGACACCAGGGTCTTGACGGAGCCATCGGATAACAGTGATGGAGTCATCCTCAATGATAAGACTGCGGGCGCCCAGGACACGGATATCATAGGAGATACCTGCCAAAGCATCAGCCAACTCCGCTAGGGGCATAGATGAGTCAAGCGAACTGAACCCCCCAGCAGCCAGCAACTCACCATTCGGCCCTCGTATAATAAAAGCTGAGCTAGCAGATCTCCCCCTAACACTCTCGTCAAAATTGATTTTGATAAACCCAAGGGGAGGGGGCTCTCAGGAGATGAGACCGTATGTCGGTGCGCTGCCTGGGCAGTATGGGAGCTTCAGAGTCCAAGGCTATCAAAATCGAGAATAGAGTGATGGGATGAGTACTCCACAGCTAAGGATAAAGCAGTCCTGACAATCCTGTGAGAAGGAGCCAACTCCTCAGTAAACACCAGCTGATTATGAGATAGCCAGATCTAGTAAGCAATGTAAGCTCTCATTGTAACCCTCTGATGGAATCGTCTCTCCATATCCTGCCTGATCAAACCCAAAAAGGAGATTCGAACATTAGAAGAGTCAGTATCCCAGGGCAGATCGCCAGAGCTCTGCCATATCTGTCTGGCCCTAAAGCAAGTGAAGATAGTATGGTTAATCGACTTCTCCTCAAGACCACATAAAGGGCAAGTGGGCTGGATGCTTAGCCCACGCCTAGAGAGAAGAGCATAACTGGGGAGACAGTCCCTGGCCAGCTTACACACAAATAGCCAAACCCTCGGATGGATAGGAAGATGCCAGATCCAAGCCACATCTAACTGCTGCTGGGCTTGAGGCCTATAAATTCACAGGAGGTCCCTCATAGGAGCCTGAGGCAAACAGGATCTCCTCCAAACCCTGAAGTCAGGGGTATGACCTTGAATGAGAGGAATGGACAGAATATGCCGATAGAGGTCATCCCCAAAGAGAGTAGACAACAACGAGGTGTGCCAAACAGAGTGCTCCTGGACGATTAAGTCAGAAATAGTTATACCACTGGGGATAGCATTGCTTACAAAGGTAGGCCACAGAGATAGGGGGAGATCAGCAATCCACGTATCTCGAACAACAGCCACAGAGACTCCATCACCAATCATCCATGATATACTACCCAGGATGTCCGGTGCATGCTGACAAACCTCTTTTCAAAAGAATGAATGGCCATGGAAGACTGAGGCTCCTCAGAAGAAATCCAATCTCTATACTTAGCATGCATGAAGGAGCTCCACATACAATGCGGTTCAAGCATAAACCCAAAAGGTCATAGGGAAAGAGAGACTAAAATTTAAAATTTAAATTTAAATTTAAAATCTTTTGCTTACAAAATAAAAAGTCATAGTGAAAGATAAAAAATAATATTTTTTAATTAATTTTTTTCTACAAAAAATAAAAAATTACTTGTAGGAAAAATTATCTAATAATAATTTTAATAATCTCTTTTCCTATGAGAAATGCCAAAATCATAGAAAAAAATCAAGAAAAGTATTTTTTAATCCGCATTATTCCCTACGAGAGTGCTTAAAATCGTAGGAAAAAGTGGTAAAGTCTTAATATTTGTTCAAATTTTTTCCTACAAAATAACTCTAAAATCAAATGTGATGCATCCCCATTAGAGGTAGAGGCAATACTCCTATGTCGAGGTCTCTTTGCTGCCTTCATTTTAGGAATCGATTTTTAGCCTTTGTGATAGTCATCAATGATCGATGTCACCCTCAGTAATATTTATACTCCCAGAGCCATCTTTCTAGATGGATAACAATATGCAACGTTCGAGCATTTCTTCCAACAAATAAAATAATTAAATAATATACACTCTAAAATTAAACACAATAATAATAATAATAACAACAAAATAATAATAATAACAACATATTATATATATACATATATCTCCATTATGCAACATTGTTGACCCACCCAATTGATTGACTATAAGTTTATAATGCATTACCTTGACATGTTCTATAGGCTTGAGCATTTTTTTTTTGTCTCTTAAAAACATTGCTCTATTCTACGGGGTTCATCATAAAAACATAAGATACAGTATATGATGAAATATAGAATTGACTTTATTATCATTCTTGAGTTGAGAGAAATTACAAATTTGCAACTGATACAACAACTATGATTGGCTTTCAAGGTACAATTATTTCATCTTTTTCTAAAAAATTCTTATAAAAGGAAAAGGAGGAAGATATGGATTGGTTCATCTGTTATGGAATGGAAGGAGCGGGATTTTTTTTTTTTTTTCCTTTCTCTTTTCTTGAGAAGAAACAAAAGACGTGAAAGTTGTTTCAACAACAATATAAACTTTGGTCTTAGACAATGAGCCAATCATCAACATTTCTTACAATTCATACTTTGGATTATGGTACCTTCCATGGACTAAACCAAAGCAAATGCCATGGACCAAATCTAAGTAAACCATTAATCAACTTGAAAACATTTTTGATGGAAAATCTGCAGCTTGAAAATTAGGCTACTTCAACTGGATGCTAAAAACAGTGCTGCTGCCATTTTATGCTCGATTATCCAATTCCATTAATAGCCAAGAGTTGGTAAAATACATGAAGATATGTCCGATCAGACTGGCATTTCGACAGCACAAATAATTTAGTGCATAGTGGAATATAAAGGATTTTCTATCAATGCACTTTCTAATTTTTAATTTTAAAAATTAAAATAGAAGCTGGACAAAAAAATAGCTTTTGGTACAGTATATTTTTGATTTCATGAACTCTATTCTAATTTTTAAAAAATAAAAATATAAAAGTGATACTTATTTTTTGAAAGATGAGTAAATTATATTTTAAGTACTCCTTCACTATCATCTAAATCATCACAACATGGTTACCACCACTTACCATTACTTATATATATATTTATACTTAAACATAATTACTAATAGTAAAATGTATTTATATTTTTAATTTTTAAGAACAAAAAATAGTTTTAAATTAGAGGAAATAGAAAAATTAAAGCAATGCCAAATTAAATCTTAATTTTAACATATACTAGCCATAAAAGACATATTCATTGCAGAATTCCTGTGTTTGGACAAGGCTGGCACGCACACACACCAAGAATATACTAATGCATGGATGATGGTATGATTTAATTTTCAAAAATAAAAATAAAAAATATTGTTTAAAAAATAAATTTAAAATAATAATTTTTGAATTATGTATTACTCTTATTGTAAAAAAAACTTTTTTAACAAAATATTTCATGTATTTTTTAATCTATGATTTTAGTTTAATTTTTTCTTTAAAATTATAAATAATTTAATATGATACATGAATTTTATTTATCTTATTTTTAATTTTTAACTTAAAATAATAATTTTAAAATAATAATTTAATAATATAAGTTATGTTTCTTGAAGAACTTTCTGATCAATTACTACCTTTAAGGACATCCAATATACTATAGATCTAGTCCCAAAAGTACTTTGCCTAATCTTCCATATTATAGGATGAATCCAACTAAGCACTTCCCACTTAGCCACTTTGATGCCTCCAAGATGACCAAACTTTTTTAGATGAAGTGGTTAGGTTACATGGCTGGTATATGATAGGGATGTCTGATTCACGAATTATTTTGGAAAACCCTCTGGCACATGTTAGGGATTAAGCTCAAATTTTTACTTTCTACCACCCTCAAACCAATTACTAGACTAAAGTAGTGAACCGAATCCTTGAAAACTTGTTGAGATGTCTTGTAGGTGAAAACATTAGAAATTGGGACATTTTGTTACCTAGAGCCAAATTCGCCTACAATAATTCAGTTAATAGGACCACAGGCAAGAGTTCATTTGAGATTGTCTATGGTTATAAGCCTAATAGACCTATATACCTAATCCTTTGCCCATACATACACGAGTCTCAAAGTCAGCTGAATTATTTGCACAAGTTAGAGATTTGCATAAAAAAATTATCAATAAGATTAATTTAAGCAATGATACTTATAAAAACATGGCTTATATGAGATTAGTTGAGGAAGATTATATGATGATTAGGCTTAGATCTGAGCGGTTTCCTTTGGGGATATGAAAAAGTTATATGCCCATGGAGCTGGACCCTTCAAAGTAATAAAGAAAGTTGGACCTAATGTCTATGTGCTCGAGTTACCATCCAAATTCGGTATTAGCTCAACCTTCAATATCTTAGATCTAGTTGAGTATAGAGAACAAGCAATGATACCTAGTGAGCCGTTTGGACCCAACCCTATTCTTGAGAGCGAACCCATACCTGAGTATCCACCAAAAAATTTACCAGGGAGCGTAGAAAGGATTGAGCATATCCTGGATGACCAAGCTATTACGGTTGGGAATTATGTCCTAAAGCCAATCAACTAACATATAGATGATTATACAAATTATAAATATATATAAATTATTAATTAATAAAATATTTATTTGGTGGTTCATCATTGCATCTTCTCAAATAAATTCTTTTGTGATGGAGTCCTTAGAACCATAATCAATTCAATAAAGAGAGGGTTTATTGAGTGGTTCTTAAAATAGTCTCGACTAAATGATATATAGTTATAGGACAACTATATATCAAGTAAAGATCGTTGTATGTCATATGGATTGGTTGTCCTCTTTACCAAGAAGTGTGGTGACACTGGTATGACATGCAAGTGAGGTGTATGACATCTCACTGAATGTGATGGAACACTCTTCTGCCAAGAAGTGTTCGTGAAGGGATATAGATATAAGTGTTCCTTTAACCTAAATCACCATGGTAACTTGCAAGCAACCTATTGGTGCTAGACGACCTGGATTTTTAATACAGTGATAGAAGGTTTTTGGGTGCAGTAAAGTACTTGTAGAGCATGAGTTGATCAAGACGGAATTGATCCCTCCAAATAGTTTGGTGTGAATGTCTCACTATGGTTCAATTTAGCAAAACCTTGGTCAGAGTAGTCATTGTGAGAAGTTACAGGACTTGCGAAGATTGAAATATTTTATGGATGAGCTGATTAAGGGTTGCAGTTAAACCCTAGTCATCTTAAGCATTGAGGGTCAAAGGGATGAATTATATGATAACCATATACTAAAGGTTCTTGATTGTTGCTCTGCAATCTTCGGCCTATCCGGACATCGGGTATCATTGCTAGATGGCAACTTTGATTAGTATTGAAAGTGTTCTAGTGCTACCGGCTTAGTGTTTGAATCTACGGGGTCACACACCATAGGGATTCTGCCTGATTGGATGATTGAGAAACTAAATGTTAGTAAATTAATTGGAGGATTAAATTGGCAATACGATTGCTAGCTAGCTCAATTTGATTGAGCTATGAATATCTGGGTCAAATCAAATGGGATTTAGTTTGGGCTCAAATTTAGGTAAGCCTAATGTTAACATCCTTACCTGTTTAAATTTAAATTATAAATTTCAAATTTCAAACTGATTTTAATTTCAAGTTTGAAGTTTGAATTTTGAATTCAAAATTTTAAGTTTAAATTTAAAATGGATGTTAATGACCTCTCCCTAATTACTCCTCATTCCTTATCTTCTAACCTTCTTCGATTTTTAATTAACAAAGAAGATGAAGGGTTTCTTCCTTAACTTTTAACCATTTTTGATTTTTGGCTAAAAAGAAGATGAAGGATTTCTTCCTTATCTTCAAAGAAACGTTGGAAAAGAAAAAGACAGAAAGATGAGAAGTTTTTAGGTGAAAGGAATTCTAGCAATAAAGTCAGGGGTAAAAGGTTTCCTCGATATCTTTTAGACAACTCCAAGAGTACCTTGGTGTTGAAAAGAAAAAATCTTATCGTCGAAGCCTTAGAGAGGAGCTAGCACTTCGAAGAGGCTGGTCAGGACCAGAACCCAGTGTGGATCACCTGTAGAGGCCATATACCTTTGTATGACTTGTAGAAATTATACCTACCATCGCCTTTTATTGCTGCGAGAGTCATTAAGCATCCAAAGGTAAAAGATTCAATAGTTACTGGTGACTTAGATATGATCTAAGATAGTAGGCTACAAACATAGATATGATCTATGTTATTTATATTTACATAGATTTGATCTGTGTACTTTTCTTTTATATCTTTATATATATAATTTTTATATATTGATCATATTGTAGGCTGATATTGGATTAGATCCAATATCTTATTGCTTCTGTTGCTTATTTATTTTAAAAATTTTAAAATGCATACCTATAGCCTACAAAAAGATTAACTAACAATGATATCAGAGCCTGGTTTGTGCTCTTAGTTTCTATCGTGCTCTACTCTGAGATGATCCAATAGGAGAGGCTATTGGTAGCATCCCGATCATTATGCCCAACGAGCGTCTGGTAGGGATATCAGGGATGCACCAATAAGGAAGGCTACTAGTAGTACCTCGGTGCGTAGTGCCAACTATCCATGACTCAGAGAGTGCAATAGGCTATTGAGAGCACTTGAAGGCTGATTTGGTAGGAAGCCAAGTACTTGGATTTGGTGGATTCACCAGGCCGTCTGATCATAGGAGAGAAGTAGGGTTTTCTCTTCCCATTCATTGGGGTCTCCTATGGCGTGTAGGGGTGCCACTTGTGTCTTGATCCATGAAGAAGAAAAGTGAAAGAATATAGATTAAAACTATTTTAATCTTATTTTTGGATGGTATGATCATAAATTATTTTAATTTTTGTGCAATTTATTTTATATGTTAAATTGAAATTGTTTCAATTTAAAAGTTTGTTGAATTTAATTGAGAAATTAAATTATCTTAAATGACAAAGAGATCTAGAAATATGATTTGAAGATCTTAAGTCAGTTGCATAAGTTTTAAGAGTCATGGGTTAGCTTGAGTTAGGTCCTTAATTGGGTTAGACCTAAGTTTAGATTAATTGAACTAAAAAGAGAACTTAAATCTAATCAAAAGTTGAGTTAGGTTACATTCTCTTTAGATCTCTCTAATTAGTTAAATTGATCAGTTCATAAATCTAAATGGACCTAATTTGTGGCTCAGTGGTGAGCCCAAGTCTTTAAGCTAATCTAATTAAATCTTATGAACCCATCCCATGATCTCACCTACTTGGAAAATGTGGTCGATCAGAATTGATTAGGTAGCTCAATGATTCGAGTTAGCCCATGTCACCTAAGGTGAATCAATATGACTGATTTATGTACCCATGGACTAATTGTTCATGAACCCTTCTACAAGTTAGTGGGAGGATTCTTGATTATGGTCCATGTGTTATCTTTTATATGTCATACTTTAAAGCGAAACTCTCTAAATTATTTGGTCCTTAAAAAGATAAAGTTATCGAGATAACTAAGTCTTAGCCTCCCATTAATTGGATGGTAATGGGTCTAATAGATTGGTGATTATTGCAGATCCAAAGGTTGAATGTTTATTAGGCTATTGGAATTGCCAATCCTAATATGATGGCTCAATATGACTCTCTTAACGATGGTCAAGTGGGCCAACCAAAGTCGGGCTTGACTATTCGTTGGTTAGAAGCATTGAATTTTGTCATGTTAATGGTTGGACCTAACTAGGACCTTCAATAGGAGGCCCAAAGGCCGATTGAAGTGCATTCTGAGGCAAAATTAATTACTAGAAGTTAGTTGGAGAAGAAATTGGTTAAAGAACCTACCTTTAGATGTACATGGATGGGCCGACCAAAGTTGGGCTCATGTATTGTCGATTGAATTCTAGTACCCACTGAGGGATTAAGAGTAACTCCTCGGATTGGAGGTAGAGGCTACCAGTCTGAATAAAATAGTGGGAGGGCATTTAAGACTAAAGTCCATGTCTTAGGTTTTTTATTTTCATTTCAGATAATGTCTACCAACTTATCGCTCCAATCGTTGCTGACAATGAAAAACTTATGGGTCCCAACTTTGATAGCTGGTATCGAAGGCTCAGGATTGTCCTAGAGCATGAATGGATCCTTTATGTGATAATGGATCCAACGCCTGAAGTCCCTGCTCCTAATGCTCGAGGTTGGTCTGTGATACTTATCAAAAGTGGCTCTCTGATCAAACCATTGTTCGATGCTTAATGCTAGCAGCGATGAACGACGAGTTCAGTCACAAATTTGAGGAAGCCCAGCCAAAGAAAATCCTTCAAAAGTTGAAGGAATCCTTCGGCACACTAGACGATGTTGAGAGGTACAAGGTCTATTGTGCCATCTACAATGCGCAGATACGTAATGGAGTCTCAGTCACTGATCATGTATTATACACGATCAAGATGATTGAGCGCTTGGGCAAACTTGGTTGTTCCTTGCATGATCAACTTGGGAAAGAAGTGATACAGAACACCCTGCCCCTTTTCTATCTCGACTTTCTCGATCGTTATAGAATGAATAAGCCCGCAGGAAACTACTATGGTCTACTTGGTTTACTGTAGACTTATGAGAAAGATCACCAGCTCAATAAAGGGATGATGAATTTAGTGGGAGGTTTTTGGGAGGTCATCGTCCCTTTAAGAAGATACAAAATGCTGGGACCAGTCAGGCTAAAAAGGTTAAAGCTAATCAGAGTAAGATGAAGTACTTCTTTGCAAGAAGTAGGGTCATTGAAAGAGGAACTATCCTCTTTATATTGCATCCCTTGATCTGAACATGTCCAAAAAGAGGAAGTAGCAAGGAAATGCTGAACAAGGTATTTATATGATAACGCCTTGTAATTTTTCTATCTATGATACTACTAATTGGATATTAGATACCGAAAGTTCAATTCACATATGCAATTCTTTGCAGGAACTTCAAGTTAGTAGAAGATTCGAGGACGGTGAGAGATTCTTAAATGTAGAAAATGGAAGCCAAGTTCCAATCCTAGCATTGGGAGTCATCAAACTTATTTTTGAGTCTTGTACAATCTTTTTAAATGAATGCCATTATTGTCCATCTTTCATTTTAAATGTCATTTCTGTAGGCCAATTGGCCATGTCTGGTTATGAACTATCAATAAAGAATGACATTTGCAAAATAATTATGAATGGTTCTATTGTGATGAATGGATATATGAGTAATGGCATATATGTACTATCCCAACTTGTTAGTGTAATGTATACATCTAGAAAATGCCCTAGGATAAATAATATCAGTAATACTTACCTTTGGCACTGCTGGCTAGGTCATATTAACAAGAACATGATAAACAGGTTGAGATAAGAAGGTCTACTTAAGGTTAATGATTTCAAATCATTACCAACCTGTGAATTTTGTCTTCTAGGTAAAATGAATAAACTATCTTTTGGTGAAAAAGGTGAACGGGCCAATGAAATTCTAAGTCTGGTACATACTGATGTATGCGGATTATGAATGTCAGTGCCAGGGATGGGTATAATTATTTCATTACGTTTACAGATGATCTTTCGAGGTATGGTTTATATTATTGATGAAACATAAGTCTGAATCATTTAAAATGTTCAAATGATATCATAATGAAGTAGAAAAACAAACTAAAAAGTTTATCAAAACCCTTCGATCAGATTGAGATGGTGAATATCTTTCCAGTGAGTTTCTAACATAGCTTAAGGAGAATGAGATTCTCTCTCAATGAATACCTCTAGAGATACCTCAGTTAAATAGAGTGTTTGAAAGGAGGAATCAAACCCTGTTAGACATAGTTCGATCCATGATGAGCTTTGCTTCTCTGCCGATCTCCTTTTGGGGTTATGCTTTAGAGTCAGCTTGTTATCTTTTAAAACACCATATGAGATATGGACTTGGCATAAGCCGATACTCTCACACCTTCAGGTCTGGGGCTGCTCGGCTTATGTTAAATGTTTGGAAATAGATAAGCTTGGACCTAGATCTGACTGATGCCTATTTGTAGGGTATCCAAAAGAGTCTAAGGGGTATTACTTTTACTTACTTGAAGAACAAAAGTTGTTTGTCAGTCTTAGGGCTATCTTTTTAGAAAAGAAGTTTCTTAGTGAAGGAACTAGAGCCACTAAGGTTGAACTTATTGAAGTTCAATGGTAGAAAAATTGACATACTTAAGAGACAATATAGAAATGGTTTTGACTAGATCAAACCCAGAGCCTATACAGAATCATTAAGGAGATCCGATAGGGTATTGCGTCAATCGGACAGATACTACAGTTTCTTGATCCGAGATGGCAATCATATTGAACTCGATGAAAATAATGAGGATCCAATCACCTATATGGATGCAATGTAGAGGTTTGACTCTAAGAAATGGCTAGAAGCCATGAAATTCGAAATGGAGCATATGGAAATCAACAATGTATGGACATTAGTTGATCCACCCGAGGGAATAAAATCCATTGGGTGAAAATAGATTTTCAAAAGGAAAAGAGGCGCAGATGGGTAGGTAGAGACCTATAAAGCCCATCTGGTTGCTAAGGGATATCATCAACGTTATGGTATAGACTATGATGAGACATTTTCTTGTGGCAATGCTTAAATTCATTCGGATTATGCTTGCTTTAGCAGCACACTTTGATTATGAAATCTGGCAAATGGATGTCCGAACAGCTTTCCTGAATGGTGAGCTGGAAGAGGAGGTGTATGTGATACAACTTGAAGGGTTCACATCCACATATGAGTCAAAAGTGTGCAAGCTTCAAAGATCCATTTATGGATTGAAGCAGGCATCTCGGAGTTGGAACATGTGTTTGATAAATGTATCAAGACGTATGGTTTCGTTATGAACAGAGATAAACCTTGCATTTACAAATGGGCTAATGATCCTGGGGTTGTATTCCTTGTGTTGTATGTGGATGATATTCTCTTAATCGGGAATGACATCCCAACACTATAGGGAATAAAGGTATGGTTATCATCTCATTTTCTATGAAGACTTGGGTGAAGCTTCTTATATACTTGGTATGAAAATATATAGAGATAGATCTAGGAGGCTTCTGGGATTATCCCAATCTATGTACATAGACATGTGCTGAAACAGTTCAGCATGAGAATTCTAAGAAAGGCTATCTCTCAATAGGTTATAGAATTTCTCTCTCCAAAAGGATTGTGTGATAACTTCTAAGGAAAGAGAGCGTATGAGTAGGATTCCATATGCTTCGGTAGTGGGTTCTATCATGTACGCTATGACATGTACTAGACTAGACATGGCATATTCACTAGGGGTAGTGAGCAGATACGAGTCTGACCCAGGTGAAGCTCATTGAAAAGTAGTAAAAACTATCCTTAAGTATTTATGATATACTAAGGACCAATGGATAATTTATGGAGAACCTGACTTAAACTTATGGGGTATACTGGCTCTAGTTTTCAATTAGATTGGGATGATAGCAAAGTGTGTCAGGATTTATTTTTACCCTAAATGAAGGAGCGATCTGCTGAAAAAGTTCCAAGCAGCACATTGTGGTGGACTTCGTTTGTGAGGAAGAATATATTGCGGCATCTGATGCAGCAAAGGAAGTTATATGGTTGTAAAAGTTTCTAGGAGAACTGGGAGTAACACCTCTAGACGGTCCTATTTTGGTGTATTGTGATAACACCGAAGCTATTGCTCAAGCCAAAGAGCTGAAGTCTCATTAATGTACGAAATATTCTACGTTGTTATCATCTTATGCGAGAAATCATAGAGCGAGGTGACATCGACCTTCAGTAGATTGATGGAAAGAAGAACTTAGCCAACCCATTCACTAAAGCTCTCAAAATTAAAGAATTTCATGGCCATAAATGGAAGATGGGTATTAAATACTGTTCTGAGTGGCTTTAGTCCAAGTGGAAGTTGTTGGGAATTGTGTCCTAAATACAGTCAACTAATATATAGATGATTGTGCAAATTATAAAGATATATAAATTATTAATTAATAAAATATTTATTTGGTGGTTCATCACATTGCCTCTTCCTAAATAAATTCTTTTGTGATGGAGTCCTTAGAGCCATAATCGATTCAATAAAGAGAGGGTTTATTGAGTGGTTCTTAAAATAGTCGCGACCAAATGATATATAGTTATAGGACAACTATATATTAAGTAAAGGTTGTTGTATGTCATATGGGTTGGTTTCCTCTTTACCGAGGAGTGTGGTGACATTGGTATGATATGCAAGTGAGGTGTATGACATCTCACTGAATATGACCAATCTGCGGAACACTCTTCTACCAAGAAGTATTCGTAAAGGGATATGATATAAGTGTCCCTCTGACCTGAGATCATCATGATAGCTTGAAAGCAACCTATTGTACTTTGGTGCTAGACTACTTGGATTTTTAATCCAGTGATAGAAGATTTCTGGGTGCAGTAAAGTACTTGTGGAGCAGTAAGTGGATCAAGGTGGGATTGACCCCTCCAAATAGTTTGGAGTAAATGTCTCACTGTATTTCAATTTAGCAAAACCTTGGCCAGGGTAATCCTTGTGAGAAGTCACAAGACTTATGAAAATTGAGACACTTTATGGATGAGCTGATTAAGGATTGACAGTTAAACCCTAAGTCATCTTGAGCATTGAGGGTCAAAGGGATGAATTATATGGTAACCATATGCCAAAGGTTCTTGATTATTGCTTTGCAACCTTCGGCCTGTCTGGACGTTGGGTATCATTGCTAGATGGCAACTTTGATTAGTATTGAAAGTGTTATAGTGCTACCAGCTTAGTGTTCGAACCTATGAGTCACACACCATAGGGGATTCTGCCTGACTGGATGATTGAGAAACTAAATGTTAGTAAATTAATTGAAGGATTAAATTGACAATACGATTGCTGGCTAGCTTAATTTGATTAAGCTATGAATATTTAGGTCAAATCAAATAGGATTTGGTTTGAACTCAAATTTAGGTAAGCCTAATATTAACATCCTTACCCGTTTAAATTCAAATTATAAATTTAAATTTCAAACTGATTTTAATTTCAGGTTTAAAGTTTGAATTTTGAATTCAAAATTTAAGTTTGAATTTAAAATTGATGTTAATGATCTCTTCCTAATTACCCCTCATTCCTTATCTTCTAACTTTTTTCGATTTTTAACTGAAAAAGAAGATGAACCTTAACTTCTAACCTTTTTTGATTTTTTGGCTGAAAAGAAGATGAAGGTTTCTTTATTATCTTTCTAGAAATGTTGGAAGATGAAAAGACAAGAGATGAAAGTTTTTAGCATGAAAGGAATCATTGCTATAAAGCCAGGGGTAAAAGGTTTCCTCGATATCTTTTAGACAACTCCAAGAGCACCTTGGTATTGAAAAGAAGAAATCTCGTCGTCGAAGCCTTGGAGAGGAGCTAGCACTCCAAAGAGGCTGGTCAGGATCAGAACCCCAGTGTGGATCATTTGCAGAAGTTGTTGCTACGAGAGTCATTAATCATCCAAATGTAAAAGATTCAATAGTTACTGGTGATTTATATATGATTTAAGACACTAGGCCACAAACATAGATATGATCTATGTTATTTATGTTTACATAGATTTGATCTATGTACTTTTCTTTTATACCTTTATATATATAATTTTTATATATTGATCATATGTAGGTTGATATTAGATTAGATCCAATATCTTATTGCTTCCATTGTTTATTTATTTTAGAAAATTTTAAAATGCATACATGTAGCCTACAAAAAGATTAACTAACAATTACTATCCGAATAAAGGCTACTAACGTTATTTAGTTCATTGGTGAGGATGACCAGAATCTAAGGATTTGTGGATCACTCGAGAAGATCTGCAATGCTTTAACCCAGACCTATTGGAGCGGACTAGAGCTAGATTGACCTTTACTCGATAGGATCGAGTTCCTTCCATCCTGGAAGAATTGGTGCGGGCACCAGGATCAGACAGAGGTTACTGAGCTCATTATGGATTTTTGATTGATGTAGTTAGACTTTTGATTCCTATTAATTCATTTGAGTTCAAAGTCATTATAAATTTCTTACTCTATGTTGGTTTGACTTTAAGTCCCGTAATCAAGTTTATCAGTATGAGTCCAGTAATTTTAGCCAGGTGAGTTCAGTAATTTTATTTGAGTTAAGTAAAGATTTATTGAGTCAAAGTGTAAGAAGTTAAAGACCCAAACATAAAAGGATGCAAACAAGCCCCCACATGGAATTTATTCAAAGTAGGTGACATCTACTCAATTAGAGCATCCCAAGATTTTCATTAAATCATCTCAGCATAAAAGAAAGCAAATAAGCCCCCTATGGAAGGTGACTTGTCGCCCACTCCTTATGGAAAGCATGATATGACGTCATTCCCTTATCACTTTTTCTCGTTTCAAAATGCTGCCTATCTCTTATTTGGAAAAATATTTCTTGATCTCTTTTCCTTGTTTCAAGATGCCGCATACTCCTTATTTGGGAAAGCTATCCCCTGATCTCTTTTTGTTGTTTCAAGATGGCACTTATCTCCTTATTTGAAACAATATGGCGCCCTTATTTTTTCTTTTCTTATGTAATTCAAGGGTTAGTGTTATTATAAAAATCCTTCCCTTCTTCTTGTAAAAAAAAATTGATGATTAATAAAAATGAGTCTTCTTCTTCTATTTTCCTATGCTCTTGAGTATTAATACTCCATGAAGGAGAGGATAAGAGGCCCAACAAATACCTATTCCAACACTTGTTCCAAGCATCTCAGCCCCAAGACGCTAAGGTGCTAAGATCCTTAGAGGAACTCCTTGTCTTCAAAACCATCTAAAAGAAAGCCGAACATCTATGGTAGCATAGCTTCGTCTTCTAGGCGCTCATCCCGAGAGCTATGTGATCCAATCTTTTAGGACAAAGACCATCATTGCCTGGTAATCAGACCTATCCAATCTCATAAGTTCTGTTTTGTTGAAGAAAGAGTATATTCTAAATAGTGGTTTCTTAACTCTTGGATTCTATTTTCTTTATTACTTAGTGAATCGTGTTCTGCGAGTAATTACCTTACTTTTTGCATATTCATTCTTAGTTTATTCTTACTCGTTTCAAAAGTAAAGCACCTTAAAATATGAATCATTGCTCTACGTTAATCTCTTGCATGGTATATCTTACATCATTTGACACTGAATCAGAATTTTGAGTGTGAACAAAAGCTCAAACTATTTATTTTAATCTCACAAAATCTAAGTATTCTCCATTTGGTAGATAGAATTTTACCAAAATAATTATTTTTTTATTTGCATAATTGTCAATTAATAATATACTTTGGGGTTGTTAATTAAATTTATATTTTTGTGCAGAAATTAGTCAATTAATTTTTTTTTGAAAGCTACTATCCTTGATTTCAGGGACGCTCGTTAGTTTGAAAATGTGCATGTGACAAATAATATCATCAGCATTAAATTCATGCAGACCATGTAAAGATATTAGTTACATCTATTATTTAAATAAGTGCATTTACTGACTTATAAATAAGTAATTAACCATTTGAAAGTTTTTCAACTAATTTTTATTTAAAAATACAAATTTGCTTGAGTTTAAAAAATCAAAAATAAGGTGGCTGTCGAGGAGAGGGAGTGCATCTTTTGATAAACCTGAAATATTTTCCATGAATCAGCGAGCGGTGGAGAAATAAGATCGTTTTTCTTCGGATTGCGACCTCATGTAGTACCGCATGGCAGAAGCAAAGGTATCTATCCGCCAAGAATTTATCGGTTTGATAACTAAGCTGGCATTTATTATGTTGAATTCTTTGATTTATGATTGATAAATGCCTACGAATGACCCATCCGCGCAGGTATCATGTCAAAGTATTTATTTGTATCCGTTTTCCTCTTCATTTCCAACATATATCTCCGACTAGCAGTGGTATGATGAAGTGGGCCACCGGCATTCATGCATTGACAGACCCTCATTTTCTTCCTCTTTTATGTGGTATGAAACGTAGGCATTCAACTTCTATTTTATGTTCAGACGTGACTTGGAATAGTACTGGTATGAAAGTGGGCACCTGCTGTCAAACGTTGGTTTCTTTTTCATTTACCGAAGACTTGGATTTTGCAATGGTAGAGCCTGAAATGTACGCTCTTGGAACCAAAGTCATGACATCACACGCCTTCATCGCTATCCGTTACACATTGGTTCCAGTCAAAGCAACACGAAAGTCAATTAAATTTAATTCTTGCTAGAAAATAAGGTTAACGTAACTTTCTTATAATCCAGTTTGCCTTAATTCATGTTTACATGCCATGGTTATAAAATCAACTAATCGTGGATTCGAATGACAGAATGAATTTAACTCCGCATATGGTGGACTCCCAACAACCGTAAGCTATGAGGCAAGGCCCAGCTGACTGAACGATCACCATGACAATGAGTTAGTAGGGAGGAGGAGAGAACTTTAATCGCATCGTTGCGCTGAAATTGTCTAAGAAAAAAATCTCAAGGAAAGATTCCATCATTTTGACGGTCTTCCTACACTATGCCAGACCGTAGAACTCCAGATTAAACCAGAAAAGAGAGAAAGAAAAACTGATAATCAAAATTAGAATTAAATGATCGTTTGCTTGAAGTAATGAATATGAATATGGTGTGCCGCAAGGCAGATAATTTTTTCCTTTTAATTTAGGTATATAAACAATTGTGAAAAAGATTTTTGGTATGTATATTGTAAATTTTATTTGCAAGTGGATCAAATAATAAATTTGATTGAGGCAAAATCCATGTTTTATGTTCAAATGAATGGATTGATTGGAGGTTTCGGAATTTGATCAAGTGGTCAAACTAGGACAATCTAAATAAGACAAAATAATATTTATTTTTTTGACCATTTGATATATAAGCTTGAGGATCCTCAAATGAAATAATTTTTAGTGTGTCAGTACTTTAAAAGCAGTGTGTATAAGTAATTTAAAAGTAGTGAATCAATCTAATAGCTAGGATTATTGATATTTGACTCCAATTGTCCACTTATGGCATGACTAAGAAGTGTATCTTAATCTATCTCTCACTTTTAATATGTATATAAATGTATGCGTTTCTATATGTACGTGCACAAACATATAAAAAGGTATGTACTCTTAATTCCAAAATCAATAATAAGATGTCAAATTAAAGATCATAATTTCGATCTAAATTTACACTCCTAAAGTTGCCTATGAATAAAAAAATTATATATATTTGTAATCTCTAGCATATGTATTATGTGGACACAACATCGAATGATCTCCATTATACTAATATGCTAAAATTCTTGATATATATACATTATAGAAAAATCTAGAGATAAAGAGCCAACACTACTACAGAAATTTAATTAGACTATGTCTAAAAAACATAGTCTTTATATATAGACTAAGGTTAAAAGTATTTTAAAAAACGTAGTCTTTTGGAGTGTAGTCAAAAAAATATGAGCGTAGTTAAAAGTCCATGGTTTAGACTACGTTTTTAGACGTAGTTAAAAGTCAAAAAAATGTAGTCTTTAAATACATTTAGACTACATTTTTATTAGAAATTATAATTAAAAGTCAAAAAACGTAGTCTTTAAATACATTTAGACTACATTTTTATCAGAAATTGTAGTTAAAGGTTAAAAAATCGTAGTCTTTAAATACATTTAGACTACATTTTATCAGAAACTAATTAAAAGGCAAAAATATGAAGTCCTTAAATACATTTAGACTACATTTTTATTAGAAACTGTAGTTAAAAGACAAAAAAATGAAGTCTTTAAATACATTTAGATTACTTTTTCATCAGAAAATGTAGTCTATTATGTACATTTAGACTAAGTTTATTGAAAACACAGTATAATATTCAATCCTATCATACAAACATATATTTTCAATTCTAGAAAAATTCTAAAAATATTGAATTGAAATATCCAATACTGTCATCATACAAACATATTCCAAAAAATCTCAAATATATTGAATTAAAATATCCAATTTTCTTCAATATTTTTTCGATTCTAAATCTCAAATACATTTAGTTTCAATTTTCTTCAAATGAAACCTTGCAAGTACTCGACCCATTCTCCACACATAATGTCGATCTCTTCTTGTTTATAAGTTTTCTTCTCAGCAAACTGCATATATACATATAAGTTACTAAGAAAAGAGCACTAAATGACACATGACACAAAAATCTAAAACCATAAAAAGTACTATTTATATATATGAATCTTGTATGCAATAATAACCTACCTTTTCATCAGTTGAAATGATATGATTCTCAATGATCTCCTTCATATATATGATGACATAATAGCTACATTCAACACCTGATGATTGCTTAGGACACTTGAAAGATAATTTAAAAGTTTTTATAAGACTTAAACAAATAAGATCTAATTTTATAAATTATAAAAAAGAATGTGCAAGTCAATATACCTTAACTGACTCCCAAGTAAGTGTTTTTCTTGCAACTCGTTCAGCTTTAGCGTTGTATATTTTGAGTGCACTGATATAACAAAGTATAATAATAGTGTCATACTCAAATGATATAACCCAAACAAATTACTATAAAATTAAAAAGAAACAAATACTTACGTATTAATAACACCTTTCAATTCTTTTCCAATTGAACGTCCAATAGAATCACAAAAATATACTTTGTCCCTATGAGGGTCAATAACCACCAAGGACCAGTGATCCCTTCATAAACATAATAACAATAATTAACATAATATCAAAAGTATTAATTTTCATTAAAAATCACTTACCCAGAGTTATAAGGAGCTAGAAATAATTGATCCATATTACAATGCTCTAATTTTAGCAATAAAATCTGATCGTACTCCAGCCGATCCAGAGTGTATAGATATATGTGCAGGGTCTACAAAGCACATCACCCCAAAAGCTTAATAGCTCATTGAAACTTGCATCGCTC
This sequence comes from Calamus simplicifolius, assembly GCA_900491605.1. Taxonomy (NCBI): domain Eukaryota; kingdom Viridiplantae; phylum Streptophyta; class Magnoliopsida; order Arecales; family Arecaceae; genus Calamus; species Calamus simplicifolius. The sequence continues at coordinate 329,612 of UESW01004974.1, read as the reverse complement.
CACCCATATTTTGTTTTAAATTTGTATAATCGTACCAAAACAGAAAGCTTAGTGAACCCACTACAATCAGTGTATAAAGGGCACTCAGCATCATCCAACAAGTCAACGAATTTCTTTGGATTACATTCAAATAGATCTTTGGTTGCTTCAACCATTTCCACAGCATGAATATCGTCATTGAATTGAAAACAACATTCTTCAGCATCTAAGGTACTCTTATCTTCCTCAACATTACATATGTTTTCGCCATGTCATATACATACGTCATAACTTGAGTCGATACCATTACAAAAAAGATGATCTTTAACCACTGTGATATCATGAACTTTCATATCCTCACATTTTATGCATGGACAGTGTATGAACTAAGGTCATCTAAATTTCTTTTAACATAATTCAAAAAACTTCAACACCATCCTCGTATCTTTTTGTACGTCTATCAGCAGAGTACCATAACTTATCTAGTCTGTTTAAATGCAAAAAATACTAGTAACTACTTAATTAAATCAAACTTAATTAAATCAATAAATATAATTAATTTTATCTAACAAACTAATAAATTTAAAAGATGACAAGTAAATAAAAAAGATAAATAATAACTTACAGTGGTTCAGCTTTCTTTACTTTGTCATCAATCTCTTTGTACCTACTTTTCATGCCCGATGAATCCACCATCTATGTTCCTAAAATGGAAAAGATATTATGTTCAAAAACATATAAACTATCTTTAATTTTTTTAAAAAAAGAAAAATCAACAATCACCTTATTTTCAAAAAGAAAAGAAAAGAAAAGAAAATTCAGATTGAATGGGCCGGACCGAGCCCAGGCCCAGCCCCAAATTCACGGTATACAACTTTTTTTTATTTTTTAAATGTTAGATTGGATTGGATTGGATTGAATTGATTTTAATTCAATCAAATTTAGCGATCTAAATGTTGCCTTAGAGACAATGTAACTTAAAAATAGGTGCATAAGAATCATGTGACTCTTTTGTATTACAAAATTAACTTGAGGACTTGACTGCAAAGCATTATGCAATTAGATTATTTTTATTTGCTTATGCAATTTGGTTTCTTATGGATGATAGAACTTAAATTGTTTAGCTTGAATGACTTAGTATTATGATGAAATTTTGATGTAGTTAAGCATTATGCTAAAAAACACTAGGTCTGAGCCAAACACGAGAGCCAGTTTGGCTCCCATTCTCATGAGCGGCGGCACGGCCGGCCTCCTCCGGCCGGCTGAACCCCACCGGACGCTGCACGGACACCGGTGGGAGCTGTCGCCCATGGTTATATACTTTAGGCTATGACATTAGGACTTCTGGGTACCTACAGCATCAATTTTCACCATCAAATCTCTAAAATTGAAATGATAAAGTATTCCCTAATTGCTACCCAAATCTATTCATGGGGCCAACTCTGGGCTTGAATATCTTTCCAAATAACAGTCCACATGGGGAAATAAAAATACCCCTAGAAACTATGATCAACGCTGATCCAGGCCCTATATTCCTTTTTCTGACCATGACCCATTACAGGGCTAAAAAACTCGGCCCAACTGGGCTTACAGACTGGCCTAACCTGGCCCAAACAGCCCAAATAGGGCTCCCATGTTTTCCCTCTCCCCTGGTTCACCCGAACTAGGGGATAACCGTGCCGATGGTCAGGATCGCTGCTGGCCAATTCCTAGGCAGACCGGCCGTCAGCGACCGGTCCAAGGCCAACCGCCAATGCGGCCTCCCCCTCTCTCTCCCTCTTTCTCTCTCTTTCTCTCTCTTTCCCTTACATGGCTCTTCACTGAGTCGGTGGCACGGCCGGCCATCACCGGCCCGCCAGACCCTCCCCAGATGCTCATCCAGTGCCGGTGGGGGTCGCCGATCAACCCTCAGGCCAAACCAATGCGGGAGCCAGTTTGGCTCCCGCACAGGAGAAGGGCCACCATGGCCCTCTCCTCGCTCTCCCTCGTCCGATGGCGGTGGCCCTTCTCCTCCGCTCTCCCTCATTCGGTCCCCCATCGGGTGCTACTCCAGGTGCCAATGGAGCTGCCGACCGCGGCTTGGGCCTGGCTGGCATGCCACCGGGCCCGAGCTAAACCCCATGCCGGCACCCCTCTTGCCCCTCTCTCTCCGATCGTTAGATTAAAAAAAAATTACCTACAGTTGAATCTCAGCCTGTGAAGAACAAAACCCTAATCCTGCCTAGTGATGAAGTCCTTGTAAACGAAATCCTGATCGATGGTGGTGGAGTCTCCTCAACTTTAATTCCACATGGTGGGCGGTGGAGTCTTCACAAATGAAACCCTAGAGCAAAACTGCGAATGGAAGAAAGAAATTTGATTTTGGGTATCACGAGGGTTTTGTTTAGGAAAAGGAGGAAAGTGAATTAGGAGGAGGAAAATTATATTAGACTATTTCTTAATTAAAATATATTAGACTACATCTTAATTAAAAATGTAGTCTTTTATATTATAAAATATTAAAAATAAAGTCTTTTTATATTATTAGATAATATAAGACTACGTCTTAATTAAAAATGTAGTCTTTTATATTATAAGATATTAAAAATGTAGTCTTTTTATATTATCAGATAATATAAGACTACGTCTTAATTAAAAATATAGTCTAAAATATATTATCAGATAATATAAGACTACGTCTTATTTTAAAACGTATTATTTTTATATTATCATATAATATAAGACTACATCTTAATTAAAAACATAGTCTTTTTATATATAAGACTACGTCTTATTTAAAAACGTAGTATTTTTATATTATCAGATAATATAAGACTACGTTTTAAATAAAAGATGTAGTCTTTTAATTTGTGAAAATATAAGACTCTATTTTTTACAAAAAATGTAGTCATTTTTCTAAAACCTACTATAGTCTATTTAACTTTTTGTAGTAGTGCAATATATTTTAATATTTAGATGGAAACAAAAAATAACTTTATATCATTTTAGTTATTCCTTTTTGCACCTACTTATATATAGTTTTTGGAGCAACAAAACATGTAATTTTGATATGCATGCATTTCTAACAATATAGATCATGATCTATAGTATGGGAATGCCCCATTATTGATTTTGAAATTAAGAGGAGTAGAAATATGCTCCTCTTAGTCTTGAGAAGAATAGTACACCTATCTCTCTATGCATGTACGTATCAAGAATTATTTTAAAAAAGAATTCATGTGCCACTTTTTATATCGAGAAAATCCCTTCTATTCATCTGATGAACATATATTAATTGTTACACTAACTTTCTTATTCATGTTAACAATCATATGCACTCTCTCCTTTCTAATCGATTAGATTCAGTCACTCTCTCCTTTCTTCATTTTGATAGTGCTAAGCATACTGGGACACTTTTAGCTCTTGGGAACTATTCTATAAAATCATACTTGAATACTTTTTTGTTTAATCGATATATTTAATGTCTCTTGAGTGTAAAATGTTATTGGTTTCCTAGTATTGTTCTATTTAACATAGTAAGTAACTCAAATCTAATTCATATTTAAAATGAATTATATTTTTTAATCCACATAATATCGATTTAGTTGGGGTCAAATCATTTTTAAACTAGTTCTACATCAAAAAACTAGTTTGTCCAACCTATTTATAGCCCTCTTACTACTTAGCTGCTATTTATATTAATTCTGTTAGCAAGTTTGTGATAAGTATATGCATCTCACCTTTTGGATTGCTTATATTCATGTGTACCATTCATATATAGTATTAGTGGAATATAATTGTGATTTCATAAAAAGTGCAATGAGCAGACTTTTATAAAAAAAATGTAGGGACAATATAATGGTCATTGTAAGTTTGTACAATATTTGTATTAAAATAAATGTGATATTAAAATATATTATTATAATATTAATATGGAGAGAGGCACATAATTTTTTTTAAAATAAATAAATATTTATTTTATTTGATTCTTTATAATTCACATTTTTTTAGGGAAAGGGAGGTACATCCATTACAATTATTAAGGTACAAATACTTGAAGGTGCACCACCTAAGATTTGAACCATGAATATTCTGATATCTAATTAAGAGGTGTGACTGTTCAGATGCCCTAATTTACATATTCTTGGGAGAAGAACTCACTCCATTAGCTCGAGCAATGTTTTGAGGAAAATAATGACATATAATCTAGACCTTATTCTCTAGATTGCTTTCTATATTATTGTCAACTTGAGGTATAGGCATGAGTAAGGCCTATCTATCTATCTATCTAAATATTTTTGAATTTAGGAGAGACTAATCTCAACTTATTACACAATACCCATTCTATATCACCAACATCTCTTGGTGTACGGAGTTAAAGCTCATAGAATTGAGGCTCTATTAATTAGGGTTAAAGCAAGGGATAAAGTCATTCAATGTAACCCTAGTTTACTTATCTTATCCTAGTATCGTACCATCCAAATGAGAGCTCAATAGTAAGACCCCTAATTTGAAAATGATTATTGACCTTGAAAGATAACTAGTGACATTTTTTTAGAACCCCAACTTAAAAATCCATGCATTAAAGCAAAACTTTACATATTGATGATTCAATCTTTATATTAAAAAAAAAATAAAAACTTAATTATCTATATATAAACATGCAAAAATATTTTTTTAATTTAATCAAGTTACACAAGAAAACAAAAAATTGAGCTCTCATTGTGTGGATTAAGTGTTTCTAAACACTCTTTTTGTGGAAGTCTTAAAAATTGATTTCCATCATAAAAGTTGACATTCATACTCTACTTAAAGAAGAATCTTTTGATTTTTCTTGAAAACTTCAAATTAATCTAAAGCCATGGTAGCATAGTGAAGTAGAGAATTTGATGACAAGGCAAACTAATTGGAAAAATGTATAAAAATAAGAAGTAGAAGAACTTAGGAAACATGTAGCTAATACTACAAACTCTTTTCACTAACAAGCTAGATATAGCGCACTTCTTTTCATTTAGGCAAGTGTGCTCCTTCTTTAATAATTTTATCTAAAGTTGTACATATCTGAACCTTCTTAAACCCCACAGTGTTGAAAGCCTTCTACATAAGGAGATGCTTCAATAATTTCAAATGTTTCTTTGATTGCACGAATTTCATTGGTGACATCTTGCATCCTTGGTCGTTCTTTTAGTGATTCTTTGGAGCATATGAGACCAATTTTGATCAATGAAATTGCACATCTCCTCGGTTGCATTTTACCAAAATTTCCACTCTGGTGTTGCTACTGAGTTCTTCATTTTCATCTTGTAGAATCCATCGATCCAAAAATTTATGACTTTTTCTGGAAAAGCCTCATTGACAAATTTATGAAGGTTTAAGCCGTCCTTAAACATGATATTTGTAGGCTTCTTTCCGGTAAGCATCTCTAGCAATAGTATTCCAAAGCTATACACATCTCTTTGTGTGGATATTTGGCTACCCATTGCATATTTTGCATTTTATTTATACATTTAATTATATGCTCATTAGGTATTACTTAAAAAAGAAAATAGATATATATGTATTCATGCAAGCATGCATACACACATACACACATATATTTGTAAAGTTTTGGTATTGCTCAAAGAAAGAAAATTGATAATTGGTCCAATCAATGTATATATTTAAAGAAAACTAATAATAACTTGTGGCAAAACATTCTCTACCCTACTTCTTATCATCAAACCAAAGCAACTTTAATTTAAATATGATTACCATGTTTCCAATGTAATAAAATATAATTTTGTTAAAAGAAAAATCCAACTTGACGAGGTCTATCTTGGAAAACAATATCATGTTGGAAGACTAAATGACGTTTTAGATAGATAATTCCTGAATTGATAGCAAAGTAAAAGCTAGCTAGTATGTTGAAGATGCAGCAACTATCATATTGATTCCAAAAAAATAGTTTTAGTTAGATCCTTAAATTTTGATTAAAAAATGTAGGCCTAGCATGGTACCACTAATGAATGGAATGAAAATAAAAGCTAGCTAGTATATTGAAGATGTAGCAACTATCATATTGATTCCAAAATAATAGTTTTTTTTAGTTATATCCTTAAATTTTGATAAAACATGTAGGTCTAGCATGGTACCACTAATGAATGGAATCAAAAATATTTCTATATGTAAACAATGAAAAGTCATGGATCACCATATATCAACTTAATTCTGCACATCATTTACTAATAATTATTGGGTGTGCTTCAATGTAATCAACTATGATTACGGTTGGATGCAGATTTAATGAACAATAATAATGGTGGGGATATGGATGACCTAGGACTAAGGATCCTGGTTACCTTTTCTGAATGAAGCCTTGAGTCATCGTTACAAATAGTAATAAAGTTGATCAACCTAAAGTCCATGATGGACTTCTCATTTTTTATAAGGGTTTAGGATGCTACTAAGGTTGACAATATTTGTATTTAAATTATACATAGTAAAATATCTTTTTAAAGAGAAATTATGGAGAGAAAAATAATAAGAAGAGAATACATGCAAATCTTACCTGGGGCAACATATCCTATCGTTCCTTTTATCCCCGCTAAGCTTGTTAAATTATTAGATGCCATGGAGCTAGAAGTAGAGGAACCTTGCAAGCCCAAAATCACCCACATGGGCAATCATGCCATCATCAAGAAGAATGTTGCTTGGCTTTAGATCGCAGTGGATAGCTGGCGCTGCAGTGTTGTGATGTAGAAAACATTGGGCAGAAGCAACATCAAGGGCAATGCTCAACCTCTGTGTCAGGTTTAGCTTTCTAGTCTGATGATACTCCTGAGCTCTAGGATGCAGCCATTCTTCCAAGCTACCATTAGGCATGTATTCAAAGATTAAAGCTTTAAATCATTTCCATTAAAATCAATACTTGAGCATAGGCTGATGATTTTGACAAGATTCTTGTGCCGAACATTTCTTATGATTTCACATTCGGCTTTAAAACTCTTCAGAGCTTCAATTTGGTGCATGTTAAATACCTTCACAGCAACGAGCTTCTCTTCGCAATCCAATTTCCCTTTGTATACAGAAGCAAAACTTCCAGTACCAACCAAATTGGCTAAAGCGAATCCATCAGTGGCTTTGTGATGCAGGACCAATTCACATGCAAGTAATTTTTTTTTCTTTTTTTACTGATTAATGATTGCAATTGATTATTCTTCCAAAGTAATAGCCTAAAAGGGATTCAGAAAATTTCACAGTAAATTCGCACGCGAAATAGTTCCTTAAAAAATAAAGAAGAAGGACCGCCGAGGCTAAGAAGCCCGGTAGGGCTTGCTCTCCTACAATAAAGTTACTAGTAGATTAGAGGAGTGTACCTGGTAATAGGAAAAGATCAAAGTGTTGAAGGGGTTGCTCTGCCTGACGGATGCGCCCTAGATGACCAAGCCTTGAGCCCACAGATCTGCGGCCAAGTATTCGTTGTCCTGGATGACGATCACCTTGAATCATTGATTCGTGGCTACCGAGGGATCTGCAAGATCACCATACAAAGATTAAAGAATCATAGAAAAATTTAGAATAGAGGCAAAGAACAAGGAAGGAATAGAGAAAAGGAAGGGCGGCCAAGGTTTCTCCTGAAGACTTGGGATGTTGGCACGCACAAAAGGAGGGAAACAAGAGCACCAGAGAACCAACTAACAAAAATCACAATAACTCAAAACTTGGATTGATTGATTAATAATAAAAGATACATTATTCATACAAGAGGGTCTCTTTTATAGAGAAAGAGACTCGGGGTCCAAGAAAATACAGAAATGGAAGAGAGAAAAAAAAAAAAAGGTTCCCTAATCAAATTTGGCTTGAAATTTGTAGCATCCAGATGAGTAAGGTGATCTTCTAGATGCAATCAGCGGCAGCTAGATTCGGCATGAAATCTGTGGCATCCAGATGAGGCAAGTGATCTTCTAGATATGATTGAGATGCAATCAGTGATAGCTTAATTTGGCATGAAATCTGTAGCGTCCAGATGAGGAAGGTGATCTTCTAGATGCAATCAGTGGTAGCTGAATTCGGCATGAAATCTATGGCGTCCGGATGAGGAAAATGATCATTCAGATCAGGAAGGTTGCTTGCTCTGCTAGGTGGCATGTGGGCTGCTTGAAGTAGGTGTGGCACCAACTTGAATTTAGCAGCTGCTCTGTCTGACTGTGATGGCCTTGTCTTCTGCTCCAATACTGATGTCTCCTCTTGTAAGCTGATGAACTTACTACAGGACTCACATTAAAATAAACTAAACTGGGTAGGACTCAATTTAGAATAAAATGAACTGGAATGAACTCAAAATAAACTAAACTTTATTTTTCAACTCAAGACTTGAATCATAACTAATCAGATATCCACAAAGGGTTAAGAATCCTCTGCTTGATCCTGGTGCCCGCACCAATTCTCTCGGGGTGGGAAGAACTCGACCCCATCGAGTATGGGTCATTCTGGCTCTGGTATCTCTTAGTAGGTCTGGGTAAGGAGTTGCAAGTCCTCTCGAGTAATCCATGAATCGTCAGATTCGGGGCACCCTGCCATCGGACCAGGTAGCGTTGATAACCGTTGTTCCGGATCGTAATGGCTTGATCATCTAGGATATGCTCGATCCACTCTCCTCGCTTAGGTAAAATTGGTGGTGGACACTCTTAGGTAGGTTCGCTCTTGAAAGGAGGGTTAGGTCCAAAGTACTCACTAGGAATCGTTGCCGGTTCCCTATATTCTACTAGGTCTGTAATATTGAAGGTAGAGCTAATGCCCCAATCCGAGGGTAGATCTAGCACATAGGCATTGGATCCTACCTTCTCTATTGTTTTAAAGGACCAGCTCTGCGATCATGAAGTTTCTTAACGATACCTAGTGGAAACCGTTCAGGCCTAAGCCTAACCATGTCATAATCCCCTACACCGAACTCTTTGGTTCTTCTTCGGGAGTTAGCCAGTCTTTTATAAGTTTCATTACTTAGATTTATTTTCTGGCTAATGTCCTTATGTAAGTCTTTGATATGCTGTGCAAATGCTTGTGCGGACTTGAGACTCGTGTGTGGAGGGGTAAAGGAATTAGATCAAGTGGACGATTAGGCTTGTACCCATGGACTATCTCAAATGGACTCTTGCCCGTGGACCTGTTCACTGAGCTGTTATAGGCAAACTCTGCACGAGGCAGTAATAAATCCCACATCCCTAGGTGTTCGCCTACAAGGCACCTAAGAAGGTTTCCTAGACTACGGTTCACCACTTCAGTTTGCCCATCCATTTGGGGGTGAAAGGCTGTGGAAAAATTAAGTTTGGTCCCTAACAGATGCATATCGTTTTTCAAAAGTAGCTGGTGAACCTAACATCCTATCAAAAACAATGGTCTTAGGTAGGCCATGGAGCTTGACCACGTTGTCTAAGAAAAGTTGGGCTACCCTATCGCGTCAAAGGTTTGCGAACAAGGGATGAAATGAGCCATCTTAGAGAACCTATCGACCACTACAAAGATGGAGTCATGCTTCTTCTGGGTTTTAGGTAATCCTAGAATGAAGTCCATACTGAGGTCTTGCCAAGGACGATCAGGCACTGCAAAGGAGTATATAGACGGTGTTCTGCTTCTGCTGTTTTGCAATGGCACAAGTTCGACATCAGGCTATTATCAGGGCAACGAGCCTTTTTAATCCTGGCCAGTAAAATTGATCCTCTATCGCTAGAATAATCTTATCTCTTCCAAAATGACCAGCTAATCCCCCAGCATGCGTTTCCCAGACTAGAATTCTCTAAGTGACGTCCTAGGGATACAAAGTCTATTGCCCCTAAAAAGGTAACCATCCTGGATGGTATAATCTCCACTGGTACTGGATGGCCCTAGCTGAAGGATCTTATAAATTTCACCAAAGTCATGACAGGTCTCATACTCATCTTTTATCCAATCGAATCCTATAACTTTGGTGCTAACAGTACTCAACAACAAAGACTTATGGCTTAGGACGTTTGCTACCTTATTTTCTATACCGGCACGGTGTTTCAGGACAAAAGTGTATGCCTGAATGTATTCAACCCATTTGTCGTGCCTAGAATTTAGCTTCTTTTGGGAGTTCAAAAATCGGAGTGCCTCATGATCAGAAAATAAGACAAACTCCTGGTAGTAAGTAATGTCTCCAATACTTAAGGGCTTGTACTATCGCATAGAATTCCTTATCATAGGTGGAATATCTAAGTTTAGCTTCATTTAGTTTTTCACTAAAGAAAGCTATGGGGTGATTTTCTTGGCTTAACACTCCACCTATGCCTACTCCCGACGCGTCGCACGCAACCTCAAACACCTTAGAAAAGTCTGGAAGTCTAAGTATGGGTGCATGAGTCATCCTATCCTTAAGCTCTAGGAAGGCCTTATTAGCTGACTTAGTCCACTCAAAATTACCCTTCCTAATACAATCAGTGATGGGTGCGATGATGGTGCTAAATCCCCTAATGAATCTCCTGTAAAAGGTTGCTAGGCCATGGAAGCTGCGGACATCGTGGACGTTCATGGGTACCGGCCACTCTACGACCGACCTAACCTTTTCAGGATCCGCTGAAACACCTTCTGGGGTTACCACAAAACCTAGAAAGATAACCCTATGCATCATGAAATCACACTTCTTAAGGTTTGCATATAGGCTATTCTCTCTAAGGGTCTGACAGATTAATCTGAGATGGTTAAGATGGTCCTCTTTGGTCTTGCTATAAATTAATATATCATCAAAATAGACCACTAAGAATTTTTCGTGTACTCTTTCAGGACCTGGGTCATGATTCTCATGAATGTGCTAGGTGTGTTTGACAGCCCAAAAGGCATCACGACCCACTCAAACAGACCATCTCTAGTCTTAAATGCAGTCTTCCACTCATCCCCTGGTCTAATTCTAACCTGATGGTAGCCACTCTTAAGGTCTATTTTGGAAAAGATAGTGGCACCCGCCATCATGTCCAACATGTCATCTAGTCTGGGGATAGGAACCTATACTTGATAGTGATTTTGTTGATGGCCCTACTGTCCATGCACATTCTCCAGGTACCATCCTTCTTAGGGGTTAATAGTGCAGGAACTGCACAAGGACTTAAGCTCTCCCTAATGAAACCTTTCCTAAGTAATTCTCCCACTTGTTTTTGTAGTTCTTGATGCTCAGTGGGGTTCATCCTATAATGGGAAGGTTTGGGAGGGTGGATCCTGGGATCAGGTCAATGGCATGTTGGATGTTTCTCAGGGTGGTAACTGATCAGGCAATTCTTCAGGGAAGACATCCTTAAACTCCTCTAGGATCTCAATTACTTCTGGGGGTTGTTCCTTTTGGACTGATTCATAGATCTCTTTAGTGGTCAAAATCCAAACAGGATTACCCTCAGTGATGTCCTTTTCTAATTCCTTAGCTTTAATCAGATTAACTCTTGGCTTGCTATCCTTAAGGTTGCTAGATCCTTTCTTGATTGGGTCCCTAGGTGGAGTTGGATGTATCACATACTTGTTCCCATTGTGTTTAAAAGAGCAGATGTTGGATCGACCAAACAAGGTGGCATCGTGATCGTAAAGCCAAGGTCGACCTAATATAATACTACTAACACCCATAGGAATTACATCGCACCAGACCTTTTCCTCATAATTTTGCAATTTGATTAGTATTTGGCATCTGGACTTGATTGGGATAGAGGTGGAATCTACCCACGAGACCTTATAGGGACTAGGATGGGGAACTGTGGTCAATCCTAATGACTTAACTGTATTGGTAGAGACGGCATTGACACAACTCCCGCTATCCACTATGATCTTGAGCACCTTATCCCCTATCTTAACAAAAGTCTGTAGGATGTTAGTCCTACGCCAATCTTCCTGGTCCTTAGTTTGAGTCTGGGTCAAGATACATCTAACCACTCCTAGTAGGTCTTCAGACTCAAATGTTTCCTCCTCTCCATCGTACTCATCTATCAGATGGGTATCAGCCTCATAGACCTCTCCCTCAGGCTCAACTAGGGACTCGGATTCAGTCTCAGGTAACTCATCTATATGAAGGGATCTGACTGGGCACTGGCTGATCATATGTCCCGGTTTGTTGCATCTAAAGCATTTGATCTGGGGGTTGGAATTTCTTTGGACCTCTACAGATTTGCCCTTATCCTCTCTCTGGGGTATAGGGGTACTATTCTGGGGTCGACTCAACTCAGTTCGGCTTGTACTGGGTCGGCTAGTGTTGGGTCGACTCGGAAAGTCTGGCGGGGGTCTGAGTACTGGGTAGGTCTGGGACGACTAGGATAGGCCTGGCTAGATCCTGGATATGGGCTAGGGCTCTTGGTAGCCTCTGATCTACGATAGGGTGGCCCTCTCTGAAAACGTTCATAATCCCTAGCAACTTGGTAAGCTTCTTCTAAATCGTGTACCCTTCTTAGGTAGAGTTCTCTTTGAATATCTGCTCTCAGGCCATACCTAAACTTGGATAGGGTGACTTCCTCAGACTGAACGATATTACACCTCATGGTATACTCTTGGAATGTAGCAATGTATTCATTCACAGTTTTACTACCCTGAATTAATCCCTGCCACTGGTCCAATAGGCTCTGTTCATACGATGTGGGGACATAATTGGACCTAAGTCTAGCCTTCATGGCGTGCCAGGTGACTATGGGGTCTCTTCCCTCTAATAATTGCCTTCGCTCTAAAGTGGCCCAGTATAACCTAGCCTGTCGTACTAACTTGAGCTTGGCAAACTTAAACTTACGCTCTTCAGACATGTCGTACCAGTCAAAGTACTGGTCCATCCCTTCCTCCCAATCTAGGTAGTCCTTAGGGTCCATAGAGCCATCGAAAGTAGGTGCTTCAAGTCTGACACTTCTAAGGGCTCTTTCTTCTTGGTCTACTGCCTCATGATTGGGTCTCCTAGGGAGGACATCTAGGACTGGATCAGGTCGAAGTGGTCTCCTAGGGTTTGGCCTTATGTAGAGGTCAGGCTGTTGGGCTCTCCTAGGATGAGGTGGGGTCTCATGATCAGACTCAGTGTGGGGCTCACGGGCTTCTTCTAGGATGCCCAACCTAGTTTCGACTTGATCGAACCTGGACCCTAATCTAGCCTCAGATTGCTTGATGTCTTGGTTCATTCGGGCTAGTTGTTCAGTGATGATCCTTAAGTGATCATCAATGCTTTGATTAGCCATGGGTTCAGCCTGTAATGGAGGTGGTGACGGGCGAAAAGATGCTCCTGATCTAGTGCACATGCAAGCACAATCAAGCATACAAGACTCAGACTGACTCGGACTATGGTATGCTAGACCTAGTCATCCAGAGTAAAGGATTTGGCTTAATGCAAGCCAATCTAACAGTAACTCTTCAATTGGCCAGTTGGGACAGGTGGAAGGGGGAGGCTCATCCCGCAAATTGCAGGTGCCTAATTAGAATAACCCCAACACTCCGCTTAAGTCGTTTGACATTTGACCTCCCTTCTAGACACCAATTTCAGAGCACATGCCAGATTGATTTGTACTAGTCTCCTCCAGTACACTAAACCGACTGTTGGTGTCCCTAGCCCTCTAGGGCAAATGTCAATTAAGTTGCTACTCAGTTTTAGATTAGAGGCTTGGGATCGGAATGCACGGATGGTTGTTTTGGGCCAAGGAAGGGGTCTCAATCCCTCCCTTATCTGACATCAATGAAAGCCCTTAAGAGTAATTTAATGCAGATGAATGACATGTAAAACATAAACCCTAATCCAAAAATATAAATAGCAATAAATCTCAGAATTTTTTTTTCCACAGGCAATTATATCGAATCATACAATTCGATTAACAAAATCTCAAGAATTTTTTTTTTTATGAGTAATTAGGCATGCAATTAATTCACAGATTGAATTAAATTTTTAAAAAATAAAAAAATACTTTAAATTATATCAAATCTAGAAAAATAAATTTTATAATTTTTTGATATGTATGCAGGCAGAAACAATTCAATTAACAGATGATATACTGATAATAACGTGAATTAAAATTAAGCCCTAACTATGCTCTGATACCAAACTGATGCAGGATCGATTCGCATGCAAGTAAATTTTTTTCTTTTTTTTAATGATTAATGATTGCAGTTGATTATTCTTCCAAAGTAATAGCCTAAGAGGGATTCAGAAAAAATTCACAGTAAATCCGCACGCGAAACAGTTCCTAAAAAATAAAAAGAAGGACCACCGAGGCTAAGAAGCCCCGGTAGGGCTTGCTCTCCTACAATAAAGTTACTAGTAGATTAGAGGGGTATACCTGGCAAGAGGGGAAGATCAAAGTGTTGAAGGGTTGCTCTGCCTGCGGATGCGCCCTAAATGACCAAGCCTTGAGCCCACGGATCTACGGCCAAGTATCCGCTACCTGGATGACGATCACCTTGAATCCTGGATTCGTGGCTACTGAGGGATCTACAAGATCACCATACAAGGGTTAAAGAATCATAGAAAATTTTAGAATAGAGGCAAAGAGACAAGGAAGGAATAGAGAAAAGAAGAGGGCGGCCAAGGTTTCTCCTAGAGACTTGGGATGTTGGCACGCGCAGGAGGAGGGAAACAAGAGCACCAGAGAACCAACTAACAAAAAATCACAATAACTCAAAACTTGGATTGATTGATTAATAATAAAAGATACATCATTCATACAAGAGGGTCTCTTTTATAGAGCAAGAGACTCGGGGCCCAAGAAAATACAGATATGGAAAGAGAGAAAAGAAAAAAAAAAGTGCCCTAATCAAATTTGGCATGAAATCTATAGCGTCCATATGAAGAAGGCGATCTTCTAGATGCAATCAGCGGCAGCTGGATTCGATATGAAATATGTGGCGTCCAGATGAGGTAGGTGATCTTGTAGATATGATTGAGATGCAATCAGCGGCAGCTTAATTTGGCATGAAATCTGCAGCGTAGGAATGTGATCTTCTAAATGCAATCAGTGGCAGTTGGATTCGGCAAGAAATCTGTGGTGTCCGAATGAGAAAAATGATCATCCAGATCGGGAAGGTTGCTTGCTCTGCTAGGTGGCATGTGGGCTGCTTGAAGTAGGTGTGGCACCAACTTGAATTTAGCAGCTGCTCTTTCTGACTGTGACGGCCTAGTCTTCTGCTCCAATACTAATGTCTCCTCTTGTAAGCTGATGAACTTACTACAGGACTCATTAAAATAAACCGAACTGGATAGGACTCAATTTAGAATAAAATGAACTGGATGAAACTTAAAATAAACTAAACTTTACTTTCCAACTCAAGACTAACCAGATATCCACAGAGGGTTAAAATCCTTTGCTTGATCCTGGTGCCCACACCACTTTGAGAATATGATTGCAAGATATTATTCTGTACTTATCTTCCAGGGTTGAGAAGGTGGAGAATTTTCCTGTCCCTTTCTCCGTTGTAAACGAATTACCAGAAGCTCAAGAATATGATTGCTGCAACACTTGCAACGGCAACGGTGATTACTATTTGAAAGAATTTTCCCGTCCCTTTCGACAGAGCATGGTGGTAGCTGCAGGTTTGGATCACCTCCACAGATCCTCTTGTTCCCCTGGACAAAAGTTTCACTTGAATTGCCAAAGACGCCCTCCTTGGGCACTTCTCCTTCGAGGTCATTGAACAACAGATTTAGATACTGCAGAGAAGTGAAGGACCCGAGGAATTCTGGAATTTGCCCGGTCAAATTGTTTCGGGAAAGGTCCAGCTCCGTAATTCCTCTTAAGCTTTTAAAGGATTGCGGAATGTGTCCTTGAAAGAAGTTGCCTTCCATGCGAAGGTATTCCAAATGCTGACAGGCACCGAGAGTGGGAGGAATTTCACCCGACAACAGGTTATTGGAGACATTTAAGCAGCCGAGGTTCATCAAGCCACCCATTCCCATGGGCAGGGACCCAGTGAGATTATTATGCGACAGATCCAGGGCTCGTGTTAGGGAGGAAAGACCAACAAGTTCTTTTGGTATGGATCCACCTGTTAAATTATAATGGTTGTTAGTTTTTAATATTTTATTTTTATTTTATTTAGTCTGAGTTGGGCTTTTAAATAATGAGCCTATGTTTTTATCTTTTGGTATGATAGCCTTAGATGGATAAGATCATAAGAGGATTATGCTTATCCGTAGAAATAAGAAACAATATTTATATGGTGATGTGCTTAATGAAACATAATAGAACTATTTTCTTCTCGAGAGAAAACTCTTCTTCTACCTTGATTTCTCTTCCGAAAAGAAATCTTGCTTTCTTGATTTTTGTAGACGGTGACGAAGGAGAAAGAAGCCGTCAAGAAGCTGGTTCCCGATTGTTCTGGTAACGCATGGAGAGCAAGTTCCGCACGTCAAGCCTCGTGACCTTTCTTCATTGACGAGATGACTGGTAATCAAGGACCTACTCAAGAACAACCAGAAAGTTATTTTCATAATTCTTTATACAAGTTTCAGGAAAGAGCAAGGCAAGAGATTCCTCCCAAAGCAACAAAACGCGATGGATCTTCCTTCCCCCAAGGCAATCTCCAAAGCAACAACAAGGTTTGACTGCCCCTTTGACTTCCATCAACCGTTTCTTTAGCGTCTGCTTTCCAAAAGACTTGGCGTTAGGGAACAGCCGAGGCTTTTCAACTTCTTGATATCACGATCTCACGCGGGGCCACGATTCATCAGCCTTTTCAACTTCTTGATCTCACACGGGGCCACGATTCAGTAGCATTTTCAACTTCTTGATCTCACAAAGGCCACGATCGAAGACGTCTTCTTGTGGTTGTTTTTGGCGTGAGAACAAGTGGCAAATAAATGGTGAAAAAAAAATAAAAAAACTTGTTAAAAAATTCATGTCAACCCCAAGCAATATTAGTATGAATATCCACCAACCTTTTATCCCTATTTTTGATGGAGAAAATTATGATTATTGGAGCATCAAGATGAAGACCCTATCTATTTCACAAGAAGTATGAGATCTAGTTGAGAATGGGTACGAAGACCACTTAATCCAACAAATAATCAGAAGGAGCAACTGAAGGACTACAAAAAGAAGGATGCCAAAGCCCTGTTCTTTATCCAACAAGCTGTATCTTAGAAAATTTTTCCCAGAATTATTAGAGCCACCAAATCAAAGGAGGCATGGGATATCTTGCAGGAGGAATTTCAAGGCAACATAAAAGTAAGAGCTATCAAACTTCAAACTCTAAGAAGAGAGTTAGATAATTTGAGAATGCAAGAAAATGAAAAATTGAAGGATTACTTCTCCAAAATTACGGAGACTGTTAATCAAATGAAGAGCTATGGTGAAACCATCACCAAGCGAAGAATATGTGAGAAAATCTTGCTAGTTTATCTCCAAAATTTGATACAATAGTTGCAATTATTGAAGAATCTAAAGATCTTTCTGAATTAAGTGTTCATGAATTGATGGGATCTTTTGAAGCTCATAAGCAAAGATTGTTTAGGCATAAAGAATCATCAATTGAAAGTGCCTTTCAATCTAAACTCAAAGTGTTGATAAAAATTCTCAAAAAGAATCACCTAGTCATGCTCCAATCAAAAGAGAGTCATTCAGGGGTGAAAACCAAAATAGAGGAAGAGGAAGAAATATGAAAGAAAAAGGTAGAGAAATGCAAAGAAATAATTTTCAAAAAGGCAATATGATGAGAGCACTCAACAAAGGTGCAATATATGTAAAAGGTCTTCTCATGCTGAAAAGGATTGCTGGTTTAGGGAAAAACTCCAATGTTATAATTACAAAAAGTTTGGACATGTTCAAAAAGATTGCAGATATAAAGCAAATGAACAACACACTTCTCAGAAGAAAATGAAGGTCAACAAAGCACACTATATGCATGTCAAACTGCAGAAGAGCAAAGTAATAATATGTGGTATCTTGACAGTGGTTGCAGCAATCACATGACTGATGACAAGTCTATTTTTGTGGATATTAACAGTTCTTCAATTTCACAAGTGAAGATGGGAAATGGTGTTCTAGTCCAAGCAAGAGGCAAAGGCACAATTGAAATCAATACCAAGAAAGGAAGAAAATTCATTCATGATGTTTTACTTGTTCCAGATTTGAAGCAAAATCTCTTGAGTGTTGGATAGCTGATTGAGCATGGGCATATGGTACACTTTGAAAATAATGTTTGCAAGTTATATGACAGAGGGATGAAAAAGCAACTTATGGCAAATATCAAGAGGAGAAAAATAGAAGTTTTCCTCTTATTTGCACTATGCAAAGGATGCTGCATGAAGATGGAGGTAAATGATGAGTCATGGTTATGGCATAAAAGGTTTGGGCACTTGAATTTTTAAAGTTTGAAGAAGTTTATATCAAAAGAATATGGCGTATGGTCTACCAGCAATACATGACAAGGAAGAACCTTCTGAAGGATGTGCACTTGGAAAACAACATAGAGAGGCATTTCCAAAAGAGCATGTATGGAGAGCCAAAGCACCATTGGAGCTTATTCATACTGACATATGTGGATCTATGAAAACTTCTTCTCATGCAGGTAACATCTACTTCATTATTTTTATTGATGACTATTCAAGGATGATATGGGTATATTTTATGAGACATAAATCAGAGACATTTCTTATCTTTAAGAAGTTTAAAAATCTTGTGGAAAGACAAAGTGGGCATTATATCAAAGTGCTGAGAAGTGATAGAGGTGGTGAATACAATTCAAATGAATTTGAGAAATTTTGTGAAGATGATGGTATACAAAGACAATTGACTGTTGGCTATACACCAGAGCAAAATGGTGTTGTAGAAAGAAAGAATCGTACTATTGTTGAATGTCTAGATCAATGCTCAAAGACAAAGGCCTTCCAAATTCTTATTAGGTAGAAGTAGTAAATACAGCAGTTTATCTGATGAATAGATGTCCAACAAAAGCTCTTCAAAATAAGACACCATTTGAAGCCGGTATGGTAGAAAGCCTTCAGTGAAGCATTTTAAAATCTTTGGATGTGTGTGCTATGCACATATTCCAAAGGAAAGGAGACATAAACTTGATGAAGTTAGTGAAAAATGTATCTTTGTTGGATACAGTTCTAAATCAAAAGGTTACAGACTTTTCAGCTTGAAGCAAAATCAAGTGAGCGTAAGAAGAGATGTTATTTTCAATGAAAAAGTTGCTTGGGATTGGAAGCAAAAGAAAGTTGAAGAAAATATTATTTCTCTAGATGAAGAAATTTATGATGCTCAAAATGAAGAAAATAAGGTTGAAGGTTCACCACAAACTACTTCAAGTTCAAGTCCATCTTCAAGTTCTACTCCTATAAAAATGAGAAGGTTAAGTGACATTTATACTTCTTGTAATTTCTTCATGATTGAGCCTGAAACTTATGAAAATGCTATGCATGAAGAAGTGTGGAACAAAGCAATGCAGGAAGAAATCAATATGATTGAGAAGAACAAAACTTAGGAATTAGTGAAGAAACCAAGTGATAAGAAAGTCATTGGCTTGAAGTGGATCTACAAAATAAAACACAATTCAGATGGCACTATTCAAAGACACAAAGCAAGATTAGTAGCAAAGGGATACTCTCAATTACCTAGTATTGATTATCAAGAAACTTTTGCACCTGTTGCTAGACATGATACAATTAGAACTCTTATTTTTATAGCAGCTCATAAAAGTTGGAAACTACATCAATTAGATGTAATGTCTGCATTCTTGAATGGAGTATTGGAAGAAGAAATTTATGTTGAACAACCTCAAGGCATCATCATCAAAGGTCAATAAAACAAGGTATACAAGTTGAAGAAAGCATTATTTGGGCTGAAGCAAGCACCCAGAGCATGGTACTCTCAAATTGACACCTACTTCAATGAAAAAGGTTTTCTAAAAAGTCCAAGTGAACCAACACTTTATGTGAAGAAGCAAGGTAACAACATTCTCATTGTCTCTCTTTATGTTGATGATTTAATTTAATAACAATGAGAATATGATCTTGACTTTCAAAAGTGATATTATGAGAATATATGAAATGAATAATATGGGTTTGCTTCATTATTTTTTGGGAATTGAAATAAGTCAAAGAAAAGATGGTATATTTATCAGTCAAAAGAAGTATATAGAAGGCATTCTCAAGAAATTCAACATGAAAAATTGCAATAGTGTGGAAACATCTTTTGTGGTTAATGATAAGTTGATGAAAGAATAAGAAAGTGGTGAAGCCAATGCACAATTATACAGAAGCATTATTGGAAGCTTATTATATCTAACAATTATAAGACCAGATATTATGTTTGCATCAAGTTTACTTTCCAGATTTATGCAAAAGTCAAGTAATATTCACTTTGGACAAGCAAAAAGAGTCTTGAGATACATCAAAGGTACTAAAGATTATGGGATCATGTATGACAAAATAAGGATGATATTGTGAAGTTATTTGGGTTTTGTGATCGTGATTGGGCTGGAAGTATTGATGACATGAAAAGCACATCAGGATATGCATTCTTTTATGGATCATGTGTCATATCTTGGGTATCCAAGAAGCAAGATACAGTGGCATTATCTTCTTCTGAAGCAGAATATGTTTCAACAACTTTGGCAGCATAACAAATAATTTAGTTGAGAAGAATACTTGAAGATATGGGTGAAAAGTAAGAAGAAGCTAGTACTTGCTATGTGACAATAAATCTACTATTTCTATGACAAAGAATCCTATATATCACAGCCGCACCGAGCATATCAAAATCAAGATCATTTCATTAGAGATGTGGTAGAAGAAAAAGAAATTAAAGTCAAGTATGTGAAGACTGAAGACCAAATTGCAGATATCTTGACCAAGGCACTACCCAAGGAGAAATTCATACACTTTAGAGATCTCAATGGTATCGAAGAACAACCATTAAAGGGAGTATTAAAATATAATGGTTGTTAGTTTTTAGTATTTTATTTTTATTTTATTTAGTCTAAGTTGGGCTTTTAAATAATGAGCCTATATTTTTATCTTTTGGTGGGATAGCCTTAGATGGATAAGATCATAAGAGGATTATGCTTATCCATAGAAACAAGAAACAATATTTATATAGTGATGTGCTTAATGAAACGTAATAGAACTTTTTCTTCTCTAGAGAAAACCCTTCTTTTACCTTGATTTCGCTTTCCAAATAATCTGAGTTGGAAATAATCTCAACACCACCAACTGCATTATGAGAAAGATTTAATATATTCAAATATCTACAACCTTCAAAACTTGCAGGGATGCTGCTCAGTTCATTCTCTTCCATGTAAAGCTCACTTAATGGGTGAGGTTTCCTATAGAAGATGGGATGGGGCCTGAAAACTTGTTTCCAGACATGTATAGGAGATTCAAGTTCGCAAGCCTTCCAATGGTAGGAGGGATCCTTCCCGTTAATAGATTTTTGTCCATGGTTAGAATGGTAAGATTGGCAAGGTTTCCAATGTCAACTGGAACGGTCCCGGATATTTCGTTTCCTCCTACCAACAGATTCTCAAGACGAGTGGAGAGATTGCCTACCGATAGTGGCAGGGTGCCATCAAGCTTATTGTCGTGTAGATACAGCCTCCGTAAAAGGCTACAATTGGTCAAAGAAGAGGGGATGCTACCAACATTGGCTTGGAATTTATTCTCCCTAAGGTTTAGCTCTTGTAGATTTTCAGGGATCATAATTTAGAGGACAATAAACCTTGGAACGAGTTCATGGCTAGGTTGAGCGTTTGAATCTTTGAAGCATTGTACAATGATGTTGGGATAGGTCCATGAAATTGGTTTATTTGCACGACGAGAAATTGGAGGTTCGGAAGGGTGGTAACCATGTCTGGTGGCAGGGTTCTGAAAAGCCTGTTAGCGCCCACGTTCAAATCGACTAGATATGAGAGGTTGTAAAGAGGTGGTGGCATTCTTCCGGACAAGTTGTTCTTAGTTAATTGGAGTAATTTTAGGCCCGAAATCTTTCCTAAGCTTTCTGGGATGCTTCCCTCCAAGTAGTTGGTGTTGGAAACTAAACTTGATTATTGGAAATTGCTGCATAGGAAGTAGATGCTATTTAATTACTACATAGGAAATTGTTGTTATTGCATAGGAAATTGCTGTTATTTAATTGCATAAGAAATTGCTGTTATTTAATTGCATAGGAAGTTGTTATTCTGAATTAAGTATTGTGGAAGACCAAGAGTCATTTTGTAATTATAAAAGGCCATGTATCCCTTCACGTTTCAGCATGAAAATAGAAAGAAACCAGAAATTTTTTCAGAAGAAAATATCTTCTCCTCTTCCAACAATTTGGTATCAGAGCCACAAAAAATCCATGGCCTCCATGAACTTTGTTCAATCCCAAATACCCAAACTCACCAAAGACAACTATGACAACTAGAGTATCCAAATGAAGGCTTTGCTTGGATCCCTTGATGTTTGGGATCTTGTAGAAGATGGCTACATGGAGCCGACCGAAGGTGAAGCAATGCTCACACAAGAGCAAAGAAAGCAACATAAGGAGTCAAAAAAGAAAGACAAGAAGGCTCTCTACACACTATACCAAAGTGTAGATGAAGGCACATTCGAGATTATCGCTGGAGCTGCAACATCAAAGGAGGTATGGGACTTATTGCATAAGGCACATAAAGGAGCAGAAAAGGTGAAAAAGATTCGGCTACAATCTTTGAGGTCTGAATTTGAATCTTTCAAAATGATAACTGGGGAGTCAATTTCTAATTATTTTTCAAGATTGATGTCTATAGTCAATCAATTGAAAAGAAATGGTGAAGAAATTACTAATGTTCGAATCATGGAGAAAATTTTGCGCTCTTTAGATGCAAAATTTGACTTCATTGTTGTAGCCATTGAAGAATCAAAGGAATTAGAAGAGATGACTATAGAGCAACTCATGGGCTCTTTACAAGCACATGAGCAAAAGCTATCTAAAAGGATGGAGGAGAAACCCATCGAGCAAGTACTTCAAACAAATCTTACACTACAAGAAAAAGGTGATCTTAAAGGTCAAACAAGTTTCCATGGTCGAGGCCGTGGAAGAAAAGGAAGAGGTGGAAGATTTCATCAAGATCAACCTCAAAGAAGTCAAGGAGACATAAGAGAACACCATGCCTGAGGTCGTGGTAGAGGAAGATTTTTTAATCCTAGAGGAAGAGGAAGGTATGGACAACAAGCACTACAATGTTTTATTTGCAAAAAATATGGGCACTACGCTAAAGATTGTTGGTACAAAGATAATATTAATTATGTTGATGAGAAAATTCATTTTACAAAAGAACAAGAAGAAGAAGTAACTCTACTTTTGGCCTACAATAACATTACTGGTGCTATCAAAAGAAGTACTTGGTATCTAGACACAGGTGCTAGCAATCATATGTGTGGGATAAAGGACATGTTTTTAAGATGGATGAAAGCTTCAAAGGCTCGGTGACTTTTGGAGACTTCTCTAAAAGGCCAGTTGAAGGGAAAGGTAAAATCCTTATCAAGCTTCAAAATGGCACTCAAAATTTTATTTCAGATGTCTATTATGTTCCATACATTAAAAATAACATTCTTAGTTTGGGCCAATTGCTTGAAAAAGGCTATGACATTCACATGAAAGAATTGGGTCTTTCTATCAGAGACAACAACAATACTCTTATTGCACATGTTCCTATGTCAAAAAATAGAATGTTTGAGCTAAGTTTGCATGTTGATAGCTCCTCTTGTATGTTAACACAAAGTCTTGATGACTCTACTCTATGGCATCTTAGATATGGACATTTAAACTTTGATGGATTAAAACTTTTGTCTAGCAAGAATATGGTGATAGGAATGCCTTGGCTGAAAATGTCTAAGGAAAAATGTGAAACTTGCATAGTTGGAAAGCAACAAAGGAGAACCTTCATTTCAGGAAGATCAAGAAGAGCAACAAAACCATTGGAATTGATACATTCAGATGTTTGTGGCCCAATCAAACCAACAACTATGGGAGGTAATGAATATTATCTTTCCTTCACTGATGATTATTCTGGAAAGACATGGGTTTATTTATTAAAAAAAAAAGAGTGAAGTGTTTCAGAAATTTAAGGAATTTAAGTTGCTTGTTGAAAAATAAAGTGGTTTTCAAATTAAAGCTTTGAGATCGGATCGTGGTGGTGAGTATTTATCCAAAGAATTTTCAAATTTTTTCAAAGCACAAGGAATTTTTCATCAGGTTACTATGCCTTATTCACCTCAGCAAAATGGAGTTTCAGAAAGAAAAAATTGAACTATTTTAAATATGATTCGATGTATGTTGAAAGATAAAAATATGCCTAAAGAATTTTGGGGAGAAGCAGTTGCTTGTGCAGTTTATTTGTTGAATAGATTTCCATCAAAAAGGCTTCACAATATGACACCTGAGCAAGCATGGAGTTCATACAAGCCTAAGGTTGATCATCTTCGCATTTTTGGAAGTGTTGCTTATGTCAAAGTGCCTGATGAGAAAGGATCAAACTTGATGACAAAGGAGAAAAGTGTATTCTTTTAGGATATGCTGAAAATTCAAGTGGCTATAAGTTGTATAATCCTATTACAAAGAGAGTGATTTTTTCAAGAGATGTTGAATTTGATGAAAAGCAAATGTGGAGCTGGCAAGATAACAATAAAATGCAAGAAAATAATGAAGAAGAAGAGTCACAATATCAAGAAGAAATTCCATCAACTCCACAACAAAGTCCAAGACATTCATCTCCACAAGAAAGTTCCAGTGGCTCATCCTCAAATAGAGCACACAAAACTCGGAGTGTGCAAGAATTGCTTGACGTCACAAGGCGCCTTGATGCTAATGATTATACTATGTTTTGTCTTTTTGCAGGTTATGATCCAATTGAGTTTTATGAAGCAAATAAAGAAGAAAAATGGAGACATGCCATGCATGAAGAAATTTCATCAATAGAGAAAAATGACACTTGGGAACTCACAAATCTTCCCCAAGGTCATCAAGCCATTGGAGTCAAATGGGTGTATAAAACAAAAACAAATGCAAGTGGAGAAATAGAAAAACACAAAGCCCGCTTGGTAGTAAAAGGCTACAAACAACAATATGGCATTGACTATGATGAAGTTTTCTCTCCTGTTGCTCGAATGGAAACGGTACACCTTCTCATTTCCTTAGTAGCACAAATGAAATGGAAAATTTTTCAAATGGATGTGAAATCAGCTTTTTTGAATGGATATTTGAATGAAGAAGTCTATGTAGAACAACCTTTGGGTTTCATTCAAAAAGGACAAGAAGACAAAGTCTACAAACTCAAACGAGCTCTTTATGGATTGAAACAGGCTCCACGAGCTTGGAATACAAGGATTGACAAGTATTTTGCTGAAAATGGTTTTCAAAATGCCTTCTTGAACATTCTCTTTATATGAAGTCTAATCATGTTGGTGATGTTCTATTTGTTTGTCTATATGTGGATGATTTGATATTCACAGGAAATAATCTTGCAATGATTGAAGTTTTCAAGATTTCAATGATCAAAGAATTTGAAATGACAGATTTTGGCTTAATGTCTTATTTTCTGGGTATTGAAGTAAATCAATCAGATGAAGGCATATTTATTTCACAAAGCAAATATGCAAAGAAATTTTGGAGAAATTCAAGATGAAGAATTGCAATTCAAGCACCACTCCAATTGAATACAATACTAAATTAAGTAAAGATGGAGAAGGAGATATTGTCAATCCAACATATTACAAAAGTTTGGTTGGAAGCTTAAGATATCTTACAAATACAAGGCCGGATATTGCTTATAGTGTTGGAGTTATAAGTCGTTACATGGAGAAGCCAAGAATGGATCATTTAATTATTGCAAAAAGAATTCTTCGATATATCAAAGGTACGCAAGATCATGGTATTTTCTATTCATCTACTAATCCAATAAAATTAGTTGGTTTTTGTGATAGCAATTGGGTAGGAGATATTGATGATAGAAAAAGTACTAGTGGATTTGCCTTTTATATTGGAAGTGGAGCATTTACATGGTCTTCAAAGAAACAACAAATTGTTACACTTTCATCATGTGAAGCAGAGTATGTTGCTGCAGTAAATTGTGTTTGTCATGCACTTTGGCTTCAAAGACTACTACAAGAAATGAAGATTTCACATGAAGAGCCAACCAATATTTTTGTTGATAATAAATCTGCTATACAACTTGCAAAAAATCTAGTCTTCCATGATCGAAGTAAGCATATTGATACAAGATTTCACTTCATTCGAGATTGTATCAAAAATCAAGAAGTACAACTTCTCCACATTTCAACAAAAGATCAGGTAGCTGATATCTTCACAAAAGCCCTCAAGGAAGAAGAGTTCAAGAAGTTGAGAAGCATGCTTGGAGTCATGAAGAATCAAGTTTAAAGGGGGGTGTTGGAAACTAAACTTGATTATTGGAAATTGCTGCATAGGAAGTAGATGCTATTTAATTACTACATAGGAAATTGCTGTTATTGCATAGGAAATTGCTGTTATTTAATTGCATAAAAAATTGCTGTTATTTAATTGCATAGGAAGTTGTCATTCTGAATTAAGTATTGTGGAAGACCAAGAGTCATTTTGTAATTATAAAAGGTCATGTATCCCTTCACGTTTCAGCATGAAAATAGAAAGAAACCAGAAATTTTTTCAGAAGAAAATATCTTCTCCTCTTCCAACAGTTGGCACCAAGGTAAAGATAGAGGAGGGAGGAGAGGTTTCCCAGCGATGGAGGGATACCTCCAGAAAGAGAATTCATAGACAAAGCAAGAGAGGAGAGGGAAGAAGCATGGATCATGGAAAAGCATGGTATCCCAGCTGTGAGATTGTTTTTAAAAAGATTGATGTATTGGAGGGACGAGCTGTTACCAAGTGAACACGGGATTTCTCCTATGAAACCATTGTTTCCCAGATCAACGTGAACGAGGGTGGGGCTACTCACCAGAAGAGGTGGGATTTCTCCTTCAAGCATGGTGTTTCTTAGGCTGAGGCTCAGGAGGTTGGGACAGTGACTGAGATTAGATGGTATCTCGCCTTCAAGTGAATTGGTGCTGAGGTTGAGGTATTGAAGCCGACAAAGAAGGCTGAGCTCTTGTGGGATTCGTCCATGGAATTGGTTGTTTGGGAGATGGATTCGTCTGAGGAAGGTGAGGTTGGCTATCGAGGGTGATATGGAACCAGCGACACTCTGGATGTTAGCATTTCTTTTTATATGGCTCATGTCGATATATGATTGATTTATCATTTATTTATTTTAAATGATAATTATGATATCTGATTTTATCAGATATTTAAATTTAAGTCATAATGATGGTTTAATAAAGCTAATTTCTATTGGTTCATTTGTTGGGAAGTTGTTATCTGATAACCTCAACGTATTATCAGATTGGTCCTCTTATATATATATATATATATAGTGTGTTTGACAATCAAAACATATAAGGAAGATAATTAGGAAAGAAGGAGAAACTTAATCCGTCGTTAATGCATACGCAATGGATCAAGGTATGCATTCTTGATTTATGTTTTTATGTAAAAATCATTTATTCTAAGATCTTGGCCATTATGTTTATTAAATAAAATCCTTTAATGGATCTTACATGTGGTATCAGAGCCTTGGCCATTATGTTTATTAAAGAAAATCCTTTAATGGATGTTACATGTGGTATTAGAGCCTTGATTGAAGAATTTATAATTTTTCATTATGAATCGATCTTTGATGGTTCTAATATATGTATATATTGTTATTATAATCAAGATGATTAGAATAGCATAATGTTAAAGGTGATTATTGTATGACTCTTTGGTTCAAGGTTTGGATTATTATCTTTCTTTATTTTTTTATCACTTTTAGATCTTCTGAAGAATAAAGAACGTACAAAGAACATACAAAATAAAGAAACCCCTTCTTCCATGCGGTGGAATTAAAGAACCAAAAAGGCCCATTTCACAAAGCCGGCTCCTCTTCCCCTCTTCCACATGGGATTCCGATCCTTAAGCCTCAAGAGCCTTGTTTAAAGAACCCACCAGAAAAAGGGGAGGCTTTCCTCTTTCCTTTGGGAATTCTCCCTCTTTTGTCATGCGCGGAAATCACGAATGCATGAAGAGAGAGAGGGACGTGGCCTCCTTGCCTCTCAAGGACGTGGGTCTTGTAACGTGCGGAAGTGTAGGAGTGGGATTCGGTGGGATTAAGGATAAAATAAAAGGAAGAAGTGGGATTCCACTGACATATGTGAATCTTTATGAAGACTCTTCACATATTCCAGATTCTTTCCACATAAGCTTTTTACGTTACCATGGCATGAAATAAAATAAAATAAAAAAGAAATTATGGTGGTTCAAACCTATAACTAATAGGTTTGAAAGAAAACAAGTTACCACTCCACTAATATAATCTTAACAACAAATAATGAAAGTTCAGGATATTTTTTCACAAGAAAATTTCTTTAAAAAATTATATGGGTACACTTAATGAAATTAGTGGGAGTTTGGAACCACGTAAAGTGGTGGAAATCTAAGAAGTTAAGGTATAAATTTCTTCACCTATAACTTCTTCTCAAGTTGTTGTTCCTAGAATTGTTGAACATTTTAACAACTTTCAAGAGCAAGAAATTAATGATCAAATACCATAGAATGATGAAATTACTAATGAACCTGCAATAAATGAACCCAATTGATGCGTGTCATAGCGCAACGATTAAAACACCTTAATTTCACTAATAGAATAGCGAGAGTAAAGGATCGATTCCATATGGAATTTAGCGATTATCTTGAAATAAATTTATAAATTTAACTAAATAGATAATTAATAGTGCAAAATAATTAAGATATGGCCTATCTTATAAGAGCACGTCCTGTGCCCGTAGATCACTGCCCGTCCCTTTTAAAAATAGATCAGTCAAAATTATTTTCACTTAAATAGAATTTAATAACAATTAAACATGAATAGAAACTTTATTTCATATAAAGTAAAAAGTTATGACATTGAGAAGGCAATAAGAGAATAAATTTTTCCTAAATCAAACCACAGATGGGCTAAAGTCTTTGTTCCTCCTCTACATACACCTCCAAGCCACGGACAGCTTCTGGAACAGAGCAACAGAACTCCTGGGAATCAGCAACCTCGAGTTCCCTTAAAGCCACGAACTCATGAACAGAGCACGATTGCAGAGCCTCTATTCTTCCTCCTGCAGACTCCAAGCCACGGCACGAATAGAGCTCCCTCCACGGACAGAGTCTCCAAGACAAATGCCCACGAACGACCGAGCCTCCAAGAAGAACACCCATGAACGAAATCTTCTCCATAGCACGAATGGATGCCTGGGTTGCTCCTCCAACCTCCTACAGACTCCAAGCCACATGGAACAGAGCTTTCTCCACGCCTAGAACAGAGCTTTCTCCACGGCACAAGCGGATGCTGATCCTCGGATGGGCACCGCACTAGAGCTTCCCCCAAACGAAGCCTCCTTGCTGCTATTTGTAGGAGCCCAGACTCTACCTAGACGCGGCCCCCACACAATCCAGACATCCTGTTTCCATATAGATTTAGTGATAATTATTTATGGTTTATCACTCCCCCCAACTTGAATCTTACTCGTCCTTGAGCAAATAAGAAAGTTAGAAATATGTACCAAGCAAGTCCAAGAATTGATAGTTATCTTACAGTTCTTCTTAAAAATTTTTGGTTAGATTGTACTTCATTGGATTATTAAGTTTACCCAATTAGTGATAAAGTGTAGTCCATAATAATTTATAGAAGTCTTCCTTCACCAACTTTCCACTTTTCTGATTAAGTCTTCTAACTTAATTTGGGTTGGGTGTAATGTCTTTTATAATTTGGTTCCCTTATTTATTTATTTATGTGTAAAGTCAGTGCAATGTCCTAATCCCTTACTTTCTAATTAACCCTTGTAGCGAGCTTTAGGCCAATGTCTCCCAAACCAATTGGTTTTAGGGCATTAGGTGTAAAACATCCCTCGGACTTACTAACTCGAGTCAAAAAGGCTTTAGGTAGGACTGATTTTATTTAGGTACTTTTACATTCTCACCTTTTTACGCAAACAACATCACTTTCTTAGGTGACGGGTCCTGGTTACTTAGTGAAAGATGCTAAGAACCTAATTTATTAACTTTGAGAGATTTTTTTTTGAATGACATTTTCACCTATATCCTTATTAAGTAGATTGTACTATTAAGATTAGTGGTCCGAAGGGTCTGAAATTATTCTAAAAAATTTTTTGGGCTAAACCCTACCTTTTATTAGATTTTCTTAATAATTTATTCCTTAGTATCTCAAAAATAATCCTACCATTAATCATTAATAGACTACTTGATTAACATCAAATCGAGACATAATTTGGTACACACATCTGATTATAGTTTTACTCAAGGATTTACTTATTCTTTTTCCTCCCGCCCCCCGAACTTAATTTCCATTGTCCCTAATGGATGCAAAATTAATTTCAAGAAAAGATACTACCTGGTAAAGTATTTGAAGGTTGGAGGTTTCATTGTTGCCATCTTCTTTCAATCTACTTCTGTTGCTCTTCTCTGGTCATACTAAAAGAGCATACTAAAAGAATAGAAAGTTAAAAATAACTAATAAACTGGGTTGCCTCCCAAGAGCACTAAGTTTAAAGTCTTCAGCCAGATTGTGCTGCTTATTATGATAGTGTTGGGTTCACAAGATCAATTGATTCAACAAATTCTCCATCATTTATTTCTTCTATATATGGTTTCAAACGTTGGCCATTTACTTTGAATGTATTTTCCTGCTTGGGGTCTTTAAGCTCTACAGCTCCATAGGGAAATACTTGAGTTACTATAAAAGTTCCATTCCATCATGAACAAAGTTTTCCAGGAAAAGATGTAATCTTGAATTGTAATGTCATACTTTTTGATTTGGTTCAAAAAATTTTCTATTAATAAATTTGTCATGATATGGTTTGGTTCGTTCTTTATAAATTCTTGAGTTCTCATATGCATCATTTCGTAGCTCTTCTAACTCATTTAATTGGAGTTTTCTATTGACACCTGCATTTTTCATATCATAATTAAATTGCTTGATGGTCCAAAATGCACGATGTTCTAATTCTACAGGTAAATGGCAGGCCTTTCCAAATATGAGCCGGTAAGGAGACATTCCTATGGGAGTTTTAAATGTAGTACGATAAGCCCATAATGCATCGTCCAAACGTTCTGACCAATCTTTCCTATCGGGTCTCACCGTTTTCTCAAGGATATATTTAATTTCTCAATTTGATATTTCAACTTGGACACTAGTTTGGGGATGATAATGTGTAGCTACCTTATGAGTAATTTCATATTTGTTCATTAATCCTTTAAAGTGTCTATTCGTGAAATGTGTACCCCATCACTAATTCTAGCTCTTGGGCATCCAAAATGACTAAGGATGTTATGCTGAATAAACTTGATTACAAATTTATGGTCATTGGTTCGAGTTGCCATAGCTTCAATCCATTTTGACACATAATCAACTGCCACTAGAATGTATTCGAATCCAAAAGAGGAAGGAAATGGGCCCATAAAATTAATACCCCATACATCAAAAATTTCTATAACCAAGATAGGGTTTAGGGGCATCATGTCTTTTCGAGAAATATTTCCTATTTGTTGACATTGGAGACAATTATGGCCAAATTCATGTGCATCTTTAAAAAGGGTTAGCCAATAAAACCCACTTTGTAGTACCTTTGCTGTAGTTTTCTTTCCACTAAAATGTCCTCCACAGGCAAGAGAATGACAAAAGTTAAGTATACTTTTGAATTCACTCTCCGGGACACATCGCCTAATTACCTGATCTAAACAGTACTTAAATAATTCAGGGTCTTCCCAAAAGTAATATTTGATTTGTGAGAAAAATCTATTTTTTTCTTATTTTGTCCAATAGGAAGGTACTTTTCCTATTGCCAAATAATTCACAATGTGGGCAAGCCAGGGAAGACTGCTATGGGAAATTGAGAATAGCTGCTCATCAGGAAACCTATCTCTAATTATTTCTTTATTGTATTCTACTGAGATCCTAGAGATATGATCTACTACCATATTTTCAGAACCTTTCTTATCTAAGATTTCTAGATCAAATTCTTGTAGTAGAAGGATCCATCTAATCAGTCTGGGTTTTGTATCTTTTTTGATAAAAGATGCCTTAACGCTGCATGATCTAAATAAACTAAAACCTTAGATCCTAACAGATATGATCTAAACTTTTCTAGGGCAAACACAACTGCTAGTAATTCTTTTTCAGTGATAGTATAGTTCATTTGTGCATTTGAAAGAGTTTTGCTAGCATAATAAACTACATGAGGTTCTCGATTGAGTTTCTGTCCTAGAACTGCCCCTACAGCATAATCAGAAGCATCACACATGATTTTGAAAGGTATGGTCCAATCTGGGGGCTTGATAATTGGTGCAGTGGTTAAAGCAGTTTGAAGGATGTTATAGGCTATTAGACAATCTTCATCAAAATTAAAAGAACTATCTTTGGTCAACAAATTACATGGTCTAGAAATTTTACTGAAATCTTTGATGAAGCGTCTATAAAAACCAACATGACCAAGGAAAGATCATACTTGTTTAACTGAGGTTGGGGGTGGTAGATTTGAGATCAATTCAACTTTGGCTTTATCAACCTCAATACCTCGCTCTGAAACAATGTGTCCAAGCATAATTCCCTCATGAACCATAAAATGGCTCTTCTCCCAACTTAGGACTAAATTCATTTCCATACATCTTTTCAGTACCTTAGTCAAGTTCTTGAGGCAGCTATCAAATGATGCACCAAAAACTAAAAAATTATCTATAAATACTTTCAAAAATTAACCAATCATATCAAAAATATGGCCAACATACATCGTTGAAAAGTGGCTGGTGCATTACAAAGACCAAACGACATGCGTCTAAAGGCAAATGTTCCAAAAGGACATGTGAAGGTGGTCTTTTCTTGATCTGCAGGAAATACTGGGACTTGATTGTATCCTGAATATCCATCTAAGAAACAAAAGAAACTTTGTCCCGCTAGCCGTTCTAGAATTTGTTCGATAAAAGGCAAAGGAAAGTGGTCTTTCCTAGTCACGACATTCAACTTTCGATAATCTATACACACTCTCCAACTAGTTGATGTGCGAGTAGGAATTGATTCGCTCTTTTCATTTTTAATCATGGTAATATCCAATTTTTTAGGTACTACTTGGATTGGACTGACCCATTGACTATCTGAAATTGGATAAATGATACCAGCATCAAGCCATTTTACTACTTCTTTCTTAACAACATCCCTCATGTTTGGATTTAGCCTCATTTGCATATCTATATGTGGTTTGGCTTCAACTTCACTATGAATGTGGTGCATGCAAACGAAAGGGTCAATTCCCTTAAGATCAGCTATTGTCCATCCAATTGCCTCTTTATGTTCTTTAAGTACATCTACCAATTTATCTTCCTGCTCAGAGGTTAAGGTAAATGCAATGATTACTGGAAGGGTGTCATTGGGTCCAAGGAATAAAAATTTTAAGTCATCTGGAAGAGGTTTCAACTCTAGTTGGGGTGGTGCTTCCAAGGATGGTATTAAAGGGCTTGGTTTAGTTGAAAATGGTTCATATTTTATAGTCCAAGGAGGGATGGTGTCGAACTTAGGTGGTTCTAATAACATGTTTATCTCTTTGGTATACTCATCAATATCAAAGTCATCTATTCTAAAATGTGTAAGACATGTTTGTAAAGGATCCGAATCAATCAAACTTTGGAATTTCTTATCTACTACTTCCTCAATCATGTTTACTTAATTTAAATCATACACAGGTGGTCCTTGGGAAGCATTAAAAATATTTAATCTCATCTTCTTGTTTCCAAAAGATACATCCATAACACCTATTCTACAATTTATACATGCATTAGCGGTAGCTAGAAAAGGTCGTCCAAGGATGATGGGAATTTGGTTAGGATTACCGCTATATTCTATATCTAACACAAGGAAGTCAACATAAAAATAGAATTCATCTACCTTTACTAATACATCTTCCAATATTCCATTAGATTCTTTGACTGATCTATCTGCCAATTGTAGTGTTACTGTCATGGGTTTCAACTCTCCAAATCCAAATAACTCATACACTAAACTTGGGAGAAGGTTTACACTCGCACCCAAATCTAGTAATGCTTTCTTGATTGTGAAGTTTCCTATGACACATGATATAATCAGGGTACCAGGATCTTTTAGTTTGGGTGGGGTTATTTGCTGAACAACTAAGCTGACTTGCTCAGTCAAATGGATCTTTTTTGGTATTTGTGACTTTGCTTTCCGTTTTTGTGTGCATAGATCCTTTAAAAATTTGGCATAAGCTGAAACTTGCTTGATAGCATCAAGAAGAGGTAAGTTTATTTGGACTTGCTTAAATAACTCAAGCATCTCATTCATTTTTATATTCTTCTTATCTGAAGACAAAGGAGATTCTAAAGCACTAGGGAATGGGGCTTTAGATGTGATTGCTTGATCATTGAATTCCTTTTCTTCTTCATTTCTTCTCTTATCTGGTTTAGCCACTTCTAATTTCTGGGTTGGTTCAGGTGGGTTCAATGTTTTTCCACTTCTGAGAGTCATGACTGATTTAGCATGTTCTAGGAATTTGTTAGGACTATTGGACCCTTTAGCCATGAATTGTCCTTTCGGGTTATCGATATGCTGACTAGGTAACTTATCCTCCTCCCTTCTACTGAACGCTGTGGCTAATTGACCTATCTGAGTTTCTAGTTTTGCAATAGATTGTGTGTGGGAGTGAAGGATTTGAGTATTCATTTCTAACCCTTTCAATGCTTGTAACACTTTGTCTTCAAAAGTAGGATGATTATTCGGTGGAGGTTGTGGGATGTTTGGATATTGTGAATATGGCATGCTT
Source organism: Calamus simplicifolius (assembly GCA_900491605.1). Classification (NCBI taxonomy): domain Eukaryota; kingdom Viridiplantae; phylum Streptophyta; class Magnoliopsida; order Arecales; family Arecaceae; genus Calamus; species Calamus simplicifolius. Next base: position 294,802 of record UESW01004974.1, on the reverse strand, counting down.
CTAAAATTGGTTTCTTGATAATTAGGTCTGATTGATGAATTGGCTACAGGTTGAAGTTTCCAACAAAAATTTGAATAATTTTGCCAGCCAGGATTGTAAGTATTTGCATATGGATCATTTCCTGTTCTAGGAGCCAATCGGGTTTGGGCTTGGTGGGCTTGCTCTTGAACAAGTTCAGAAAATTGGTATGCAGTTTGACATTCACCTATAGAATGGGTTGGACTTGAACAAATTATGCAGACCTCATGTAATTGAGTAGATGGGGAAGAGATGTTTCGAACTTGTAGAATTCGGTCAAGTTTATGGGATAATTCATCTACCTTAGTATAGATATCTATAGAATGACATAATTCATATATTTCATCTCTTTTAGGTCCTATGGGAGGGTCTTGACGAGCAACTGACATGTGATGTAATGAATTCTCACTCAATGTCTCAAAGAGTTGCCAAGCTTCATGTTCATTTTTTAACATAAATGTTGTTGGGAATTGTATCCTAAAGCCAATCATTTGATGATTGTGCTAATGTAAATTGTATATAAATTGATATAATAAAAGTTATTTGGCAGTTTATTCATTACAAGAACATCTTGTTAATACTCCTGATTATAATGAAGCCCTTAGGATCTTCCTTCACGATAAAGGAGGATTTATCTTTGAAGGTCCTCAAAAAGGTTCACGACCATATGATATACTATGACAGGGCCATAGTACTATCAATTATAGGACATTGTATATCATATTTGTTGGTTGTCCTCTTAACCAAGGAGTGTAGAGACACTGGTATGACATACAGGTGAAAGTGTAGGAGTACATTTCACCGAACGTGACTCATTTCTGGATACTCTACTATCAAGAGTTAATCTGAAAAGATATAGGTATAAGTATCCTTTAGACCTGAAGATCACAATCAGTGGCTTACAAGCAACTCATTGTACTTAGGTGTCGGACCATCTAGATTTCTAATCCAGCTACGAAAGGTTACTGGGTGCAGTCAAGTATTTATGGTAGTCAGTTGTGGATCAAGATAGAATTTGACATATCCCGTTAAAAGGAGAAATGCTTGTGTTTCAATTTAGCAAGACCTTGGCCAAGACACTTCATGTGAAAATCACATGATCACTAAAATTGAAATCACTTTATGGATTTGCTATTTAGAGTTGACAAGCTCTTAAGCCATCCTTAGCATTTGTGGTCAAGAGGATGAATTATACGGTAACTGTTTCTTAGGGTTCTTGGAGTTTGCTCGGCAACTATTCGACCTATCTGGATGTCGGGTTCCATTACTAGATGGGCACATCAATTAGTATAAAAAGTTGTTTCTATGCTACCGGCTTAGGTTCGAACCTAGAGAGTCACACGCATAGACGTTTCCTAGGATGATCTGTTTGCTGATCAACGATTGAGAATCGTATATGATTTAATTAATCAATTTGATTGATTGAATTATCTCAATTGCGATAAGTACAATTGAATAAGATTCAATTTGGTTTAAGTCTATTAGAAGGACTAGTCAATTTCAAATATTGATTTAAAATTAGACTTGATTTGGATTTAAATAGATTCAGGACTAGCCAAATTTGATTTGGGCTAGGACCATGATCTATGTAGATTTAGTCCAATAAATTTAGATTAGCTTAAACCAAAAACTAAACACAAACCTCTCACATAAGTCTGAGAGATTAAATTCACATATAGAATTTAATGTCTTGCATTAATCTTCTCAAAACAATTCCGTAGGAATTCTAAAGTGTTAGAATTTATGGAATAAATGTGCCTCTTTGTATTAACCAAGCGCTACGGTTCGATGACTCTTTGATTTTTATCGAACGTCGGAATTAACCAAGCGCTACGGTTCGACGACTCTTTGGGTTTTTACCGAACATCGGAATTAACCAAGCGCTACGATTCAGCATCTCTTTGGTTTTCACCAAGCGGCGGAATTCTAAATGTTAGAATTTAATGGGCTAGCTAAAAAGAGACTATAAATAGAGGACATCCCTCATTAGATTACATAGAAAAGAAAAACAACACACGATATGTCGTGAATTGATTTTCTAAAGAATTAGAATAGAAAATCCTGGTGATTCTGGTGCTAATGGAAGTGTGGAGGATCCTAGAAGAAGAATTCAAGTGGGAGGATTCAAGATCAGCAAAGTTGTTTTCCGCGAGCTAGCACTCCCGGGAATCCGATCATTCGGGGCTTCGCGTGGACGATACTAGAGGCCGGACGATTGAACGGCTGATGAGCATAAAAGGATTTACCAATTGCCTTTAAGGTAAGTGATATGATCCTTAGATCTTAAGGCATGCTTCAAGATAAGAAGTATAACTTCTTGCCTTGAAGATCAAGATATGATCTTGATAGTTTTATTTATATGCATATATTTGGATCAATCGATCCTATATACAAGACAAAGATATGATCTTGATGCATGTTAGATAGATTAGTATGTAATCTTTAAATTTCCGCATTGATAATTGTTATCAATTTTTTAAAACATGCATACCTCGGAGATTGTTTCTCCCTTCAAATGTCCCATCACATGAAGCATCAACCATTTGCCTATGCTTTTCTGATAAACCATCATAAAAGCACTGAACCAGTTGCCATTTGGGTATGGCATGATGTGGACATTTTCTAATCAGTTCTTTAAATCTCTCCCATGTCTCATGAAACATCTCTCCATCTGTCTGGAAGAAACTTGTTATGACTTTTCTAATTTGATCCATTTTTCCTATAGGAAAATATTTCTTAAGAAACTCTCTCTGAAGATGATCCCAAGTTGAAATTATAACAGTGTCTAGTGAATTTAACCAATACTTGGCTTTATCTTTTAGGGAAAAAGGGAATAACTTAAGCCTAAGTGCATCATCAGAGAAATTTTGAATCTTGACAGTTGAGCTAATTTCCGAAAATTCATCTAAGTGTTTGTAGGGATCCTCATTTGTAAGTCCATAGAAAGATTGTAACATTTGGAATACACTTGACTTAATTTCATATTGGATAGCCTCTACTGGAGGCACTTGAATGCAGGGAGAGTAGGTATACCTTGAAGGAGTGAAATACTCATTTAACTATCGTGGTTGATTATTTTCGTTATTAGGATCCATAATTTTGAGTCTATTTTCTCTAATAGTTCTTTCTATCTCAGGATCTAAGGATATAAGGTTAGGTTGCAACGATCGGCGACCAAGCATACACCCTACCAATGACTCTAAAGCAAACAATAATTCAGTTTTTTTATTATTATTATAACAGAAGAGAAAGAAGAAGATTCTAAAAGATTCCTAGAATTAAGAGCAATGACTAATTTAATTAGGGTTTAATAATTCTTAGCAATCAAGTTAACAAAAATTAGACTCTTTATTCTAGGTTTACCCTAGATCTAGACAGCTTCTAACTTCCAAGACCGCCTTGGAGCCCTCCAAGTCAAAAATTAGCTGATTAACTAGCCAGTTGAGGATAAGGTCAGTGGGGGTCCCCCCATTGCTTACTAGGTAAGCGAACAGAACCAATTAAGTAACCACTTTCCTTTCCTTTTCTAGACACCAGTTAAGCAGTCAATCTCGACCCGGTCCAACTCTTTTGGGTGCCTTGTCCTATTGAGCTCGAGTTCCTTAGGGGCTGACATCTAGTTAATTTTAGAGTTAAAGGTTTGGGTTAATGCAAAATAAAGGATGTGGTTTGTGGGCCAAGAAAGGGTGATGAAATCCCCATCTTATCTTGATTAGGGGCTTATGCCCTTAAAGTTAATTATGAAAATGCTATGCAACAATCGGATGTCCAGCTCTTGAAATTATCAAACAAAATTAATCTAATTACTTTTTCTTTTAAGATTTTTGTGATTAGGTTTCTAATTTCTAATAAATTATGAGATGTCAATGGAAGAATTTTGAGTTTTGCAGAAAATAAATCCACCTAAGTCAATCTAAGTATAGAAATAAAATAATTATCTGTTTATATTTTTATTTTAATTTATATATATATATATATATATATATATATATATATATATATTGTTTCCTTAAATTAATTATGTTTTATGGAAGGTGTCTTAGGGTTTTCTTTAGGTTCTGTAAGGTAAGTTAATTAAAAGGAAAATTTGATTAGGTTAAAAGTTAATTTGTAACAAGAAGGAAAGTAATAAAAAAATTTTATGTTAAAAAGAAAATATGCAATTCTAACAATTAAGGAAATAAAATAAGGAGACAATAACTATTCAAAAATTAAAATATGAATAAAATTAAGAGAAAATTAATCTAATTTTTTTTATTTTAGTTTTTATATTTTTTTATTTTTTTATATAATTTTTTTTTCAAAATAACACACTTAAGTCCCCGGCAATGGCACCAAAATCTGATGTGTGTCGTAGCGCAATGATTAAAATACCTTAATTTCACTAATAGAATAGTAAGAGTAAGGTATCGATTCCACAGGGACTTTAGTGATTATCTTGAAATAAATTTATAAATTTAACTAAATAGATAATTAATAGTGCAAAATAATTAAGATATGGTCTATCTTATAAGAGCATGGCCCATACCCGTAGATTACGGCCCGTCCCTTTTAAAAATAGATCAGTCAAAATTATTTTCACTTAAATAGAATTTAATAACAATTAAACATGAATAGAAACTTTATTTCATATAAATTAAAAAGTTATGACATTGAGAAGGCAACAAGAGAATAAATTTTTCCTAAATCAAACCACAGACGGGCTGAATTCTTGTTCCTCCTCTGCATATGCCTCCAAGCCACGGACAGCTTCTGGAACAGAGCAACGGAACTCCTGGGAATCAGCAACCTCGAGTTCCCTTAAAGCCATGAACTCACGAACAGAGCACGATTGCAGAGCCTCTATTCTTCCTCCTGCAGACTCCAAGCCATGGCACGAACAGAGCTCCCTTCACAGACAGAGTCTCCAAGAAAAATGCCCACGAACGGCTGAGCCTCCAAGAAGAACGCCCACGAACGGAATCTTCTCCACAGCACGAACGGATGCCTGGGTTGCTCCTTCAACCTCCTGCAGACTCCAAGCCACCTGGAACAGAGCTTTCTCCATGCCTGGAACAGAGCTTTCTCCATGGCACGAGCGGATGCAGATCCTCGGATGGGCACCGCACGAGAGCTCCCCCCCAAACGAAGCCTCCTTGCTGCTATTTGTAGGAGCCCAGACACGACCTAGACGTGGCCCCCATGTAATCCAGGTGTCCTGTTTCCATATAGAATGACGCGGGATGCAAACGACGCGGCGCGGAGAAAATCTCGGAGATATTGCGAATAAAATCAAATTCCTTCCATATGAATTTAATTCTTCCAATTTGATAATTTCCAATCTAATCTATTTCTTAATTGGTGGAGGAAAAGATTGAATTTGAATAGGAGAAGAATCAGGCGAAAAGAATGAATCTTTGGCTGAGAAGACGATGAAGTCGGCACTGGGTTTGCCGATTTTTCTTTAAAATGTGCGCTAAATCCTTATAAAATTAATTTCAAGCTCGTTTTAAGTCCGATTCGAGTGTCATTTGCATCGTTAAATTTCTAAAATCAAGCTCTTTAAATTGATAAGGTTTTACCTAAAATATTATATAAAATATTAAAATATTAAATAATAATAGGTATTTTGAATTATTAATTAATAGGTTTAGTGATAATTATTTATGGTTTATCACCAATGAAGTAGCATTAAGAAGGTCTCAATGACAAAGATAAACTGCTATTTCTAATGATTATGTAGTTTATCTGTAAGAATCAGATTTTGCTTTGGGTATTAATGATGATCCAGTTTTTTTTCACAAGCCATGAATAGTGCTAATTCATCCAAATGGTTAGATGCCATGAAAGATGAGTTAAAATCAATGGATTACAATGAAGTCTGGGCTCTTAATAAATTACCTGAAGGTTGTAAAAGAGTTGGGTGTAAATGGGTCTTTAAGATCAAACATGACTCAAATGGTAATATTGAACGTTGTAAAGCTAGACTTGTTGCCAAAGGTTTTACTCAAAAATGTTGCATTGACTACATAGAGACTTTTTCTCCAGTTTCTAAGAAATACTCATTTAGAATTATTATAGCACTGGTAGCTCATTATGATTTGGAGTTGCATCAAATGGATGTGAAAACTGCCTTTCTAAATGAGAGTTTGAATGAAGAGGTTTATATGGACCAACCTGAGGGCTTTTTATTTGAAGAAAAGGAACACATGGTGTGTAAACTGAAGAAGTCAATATACAGACTTAAGCAAGCTTTCCAACAATGGTATATTAAGTTCAATAATACCATTACATCCTTTGGATTTAAAGAAAATACCGTTGATCGGTGTATATATCTGAAGGTCAGTGGGAGAAAAATCAGATTTTTGATTTTATATGTTGATAATATCTTGCTAGCTACTAATGACCTTGGCCTATTGTATAAGACCAAGAATTTTCTCTCTAAGAACTTTGAAATGAAAGAAATGGGTGAGGCATCCTATGTGATTGGAATTGAAATATTTCATGATAGATCACAAGAATTGTTAGGATTATTTCAGAAAGCATATATTAATAAAGTTCTTGAGAAATTCAGCATAAACAAATGTTCTGCAAGTATTGTTCCAATTCAGAAGAGAGATAAATTCAGCCTTATGTAATGTCCAAAGAATGAATTTGAACATAAACAAATGAAATAAATTCCTTATGTTCCTTATGCATAAAGGAATATTCAGACTCAGATTTTGCTAGATGTGTTGATACTAGAAAGTTCACATTTGGCCATTTGTTCCATTTAGCTGAAGGAGCGATCTCATAAAAAAGTGCGAAGCAGTCTGTCATTGCTGCATCCACTATGAAAGCTATGTTTGTGGCATGCTTTGAGGCTACAATTCATGGTTTATAGCTGCGAAACTTTATTTCAGGACTTGGGGTTGTCGACAGTATTGCCAAGCTGCTGAAAATTTATTGTGATAACTCTGCAGCAGTCTTCTTTTCTAAAAAATGACAAGTATACAAAGGGTGCTAAACATATGTAATTGAAATACTTTGTCGTTAAAGAAGAAGTTTAGAAACAAAGAGTGTCAATTGAACATATTAGCACCAGTCTTATGATTGCTAATTCACTGACTAAAGTGTTATCACCAAAGACATTTCATGAACATGTCAAAGAATGGGCATTATTGAAAACCATTAATGATGTTATGTTTAAAGCTTTAAGTTCCTTATGTATTTGACACTCTAAGCTCAATTAATTATTGTTTCTGAATCACTTATGGATCTTGTTTAATTATGCTAATATATACATAAATGAATTATGAGAATCTTAACAAGATTTATCTTTGATAAAGACATTATTGTTAGACCTTATTGCAATTCCCATTATAGGTCATGTTAAGTATAGAACTAGTAATGTGATACATGAAAGGGAGTACGTCAAAATAATAGCATATATACAACCGCCATGATCCTTATTAGTTTTTGCTTAATAGTGATTTCATGTTTGACCAATATTATGAAGGATTTTAGCTTCTGTTATGTGCATTATGATTGATTATTAAACCAATATGTTTAATATCTTACATAGGCCAAGTGGAAGAATGTTAGCGTTTCCTTTTATGGGTATGATTGATTTATCATTTATTTATTCTAAATGATAATTATGATATATAATTTTATCAAATATATAAATTTAAGTGATAATGATAGTTTAATAAAGCTAATTTCCTATTGGTTCATTTGTCGGGAAGTTGTTATTTGATAACCTCTCTTTGATGGAAAGAGAAATTTAACGTATTACCAGATTGATCTTCTCTCCTATATATATATATATATAGTCTGTTTGACCATCAAAACAGATAAGGAAGAGAATTAGGAAAGAGGGAGAAACTTAATCTGTCATTAACCCATTGCAATGGATCAAGGTACGCATTCTTGATTTGTGTTTTTACGTAAAAATTATTTATTCTAAGATCTTGGCCATTATATTTATTTAAAAAAAATCTTTAATGGATCTTACATGGGAATCGAGGTCTAGGGCGATCACTCGTAGCGGGTGCCGTTAGCTACCACAAGTGATGCCCCGCCACTCACAGAAATGGAGGGATTCATTGTGTTCCACGAGGCCAAGGATCCAAAGGGATCAGAAAGAAAAGACTTGAAGGAAAGAAGGGCCTGTCGGTCAGTATTGTTTTGTGAATAGGTAATAGCAGGTGACACAGGGAGAAAGAAAAATGAGATGGAGAAGAAAGAGAGAAAGATGAGAACAAATGCGCAAAATGAATTCAACGTTGAAGCATGTAAGAGAGACATCCTTTGATTCAACGGAGAATCCATAGTCGAGGGCTCTTCTTGCTGCCATTCCACTGCACATGACGCCCTATATATAGACTTGGTACCGCTTTTCTCCGCATTATGGTGTAGACTAGGGAAGATTGAGCTGGAGGGGAGGGGGCTGGTCATGAAAGTTGAACGTGGCTCTGTTCTTTGGTTCACTTGTTTAGTGCTGCTGTGTTAAAATATAATGGTTGTTAGTTTTTAGTATTTTATTTTATTTTATTTAGTTTGAGTTGGGCTTTTAAATAATGGGCCTATCTTTTTATACTTTGGTGGGGTAGCCTCATATGGATAAGATCATAAGAGGATTATGTTTATCCGTGGAAACAAGAAATAATATTTATATGGTGATGTGCTTAATGAAACTTGAATAAATCTATTTTCTTCTTGAGAGAAAACCCTTCTTCTATCTTGATTTCTCTTCCCAAAATAATCTAAGTTGGAAACAATCCCAACAAAAATTGGTATCAGAGCCTAGTTCTTCGATTCTATCATATCCAAAGCAAAGTCATGAAAAAAATCCAATTAAAGGATTCACAACCTTCTCAACTTTTTCATCGGTTGTCCTCATCTTTACCATCGACGATCAAGATCCACAAAGAAGTTTGAGCTGCTCATCTTCGTCCCAAGAAGTCTCACATTTTTTTCCGCAGACTCATCAAGCACAGGCTTCGTTGAAGACAGAAGAGAACTCTCTCACGGCACTTGTTCTGAGTTGGAACCTGATCACGTTCTTCAAGGCCTTAAAGGAGATCCCATTGCTGGCCTCTTTCCCCAAAGCGACAAAAAAAAAAAAAAAATTGACTGCTGTTGCCGCCGGGATCCGTCCTCCGACTCGGGCGCAGTCGATCTCCAGGGAAGAGGGGGCAGACCTGCACAAGAAGTCCTCGCGCGAGAGGCGTTGGGGTTGGCCCTCCATGGAAAACCCTCCAACGCTCAAGTCAGTGGAGAAGAAATCGGCGATCAACCAAATAATGGGGAGGTGGATCTCTCCGGGAGACCTCTCCGGGGATGGCCAATCAAGAGCTCTAGAGGACAAGAGCACCAACGAGCCGCTGGAGAGAGCAATGAGAGTGAGAGCGCACGTATGAGTGTGCCAAAAAGATGCGTACCTGAGGGAATCTGGGAGTGTCCAATTTATAGACTGTCACCTGGACCTTGAGCGTCTTCTGGAAGGTTCAAAGGTTGTTAGAATATGGAGGTGGATAGAATCAGGCCGCTGTGGGGCTGTGGAATCCGTATCCTGTTTGTTAGGGGATCGATGGCTGGGAGAGCACCTTGATGTCTCGAGATCTGGTCGAGTAGACCTGGGGTAGTTATGATAGGTTCTAGGCCACGTCTCGATATGATTCCTTGTTTAGGATGTCGTTCTGGCAAGCCTAGGCTCTCCTGCGTCAGGTTCCGCGGAGGTAGGTATTAGGTTGTGGATCGCTTGATGAAGCCGGGTCATGGAGACTCGAGGGGAAGCGAGCTAGGGAAGCTCGGAAGGGCCGAGCTATGGAAGCCCGGGGAGGCCGAGGTACGGAAGCCCGGGGGAACCGAGCTACGGAAGCCCGGAAGGGCCGAGCTACGGAAGCTCGGGGAGGCCAAGCTATGGAAGCCCGGAGGGGACGAGCTATGAAAGCCCGGAAGGGGCCAAGCTATGGAAGCCCGGAGGGGTCCAAGCTATGGAAGCCCGGAAGGGCCGAGCTATGGAAGCCCGGAGAAACCGAGCTACGGAAGCCGGGGAGGTCGAGCTATGGAAGCCCGGAGGGGGCCGAGCTATGGAAGCCCGGAATGAGCCGAGCTATGGAAGCCCGGAAGGGGCCGAGCTATGGAAGCCCGGAGAAAGGCCGAGCTATGGAAGCCTGAAAGGGCCGAGCTAGGGAAGCCCGGAAGGGCCGAGCTAGGGAAGCCCGGAAGGGCCGAGCTATGTAAGCCCGGAAGGGCCAAGCTAGGGAAGCCTGGAAGGGCCGAGCTATGTAAGCCCGGAAGGGCCGAGCTATGGAAGCCCGGAAGGACCGAGCTAGGGAAGCCCGGAAGGAGCCGAGCTAAGGAAGCCCGAAAAGGCGAAGGGAGGAGGTCGGCCTTAGCCGCCTCGCACGGATATTAATGCAATGTCGATTTACCCCCCAACACATGCCCTCCACTCCCTAGTTCAAAGCGTAGGTTCAGGCATAGGGAGTATAAGTCCAAGCGGCGTGCTCCGGATGGGACGTTTGGTTTAGACAACCCGTGCAATGATGCCCTAATTAATGCGACAGGATCATCGTACCCTCGGGGGTAAGGCTCCTCCGAGAGTGACGGTTGGGATTATGCCACGTCGTGAATCCCGATCGATCGGGCATTTGTCGAGGCAATTTCGGATGCCTCGGGCGAGATGCCCTATCTCCTCAAGGCGGCTTCCTTAGCGGGGAAGCAAAGCGACAGCCGCATTATATATATACATGCATGTTCGCATCATCCTCTCATCCTGTTTTTCGAAGAATTTGGCCTTTCATCCTTCTCGACGCTTCGTCGTTTTCGCTTGGTATTTCTCTCAATCGAGATGGCGATGAGTCCCGACGATGTGGTTTCAGAAATCATTACTGAGGATTTGGGGAGGATTCATCAGTGGTATGGCATGCCCTCGGATGTCGTTCTGCGGGCACCGGAGTCCGAAGATAGGGTCACTCGGGATTTAGAGTCTGGGGTTTTCGTTTATAAGATAGTTTGAAGGCATGCCTCCGTTTTCCTCTCCACCCCTTGGTGAAGGAAATCATGACCCACTATAACATCTGCCCGTTAATGGTGGATCCAAACAGTTGGCAGAGCATCATCGGATTCATCTCAATGTGCCACCAGATCCGAATCGTCGCCACTCTCCCCCTTTTCCGCGCCTGCTACCATTTGATTCCTGGAGGAAATCAGAGTGGCCCTACATTGGACCCCGGAGATCTTTCAACGTCATTGTGGATAAGCCATCTTCCATCAAGGGGTGAAGATTTGGTTCGTTATCGCAGAGGGGAGTATCGATTCCAGCTTCCCTCGGAAATGGGGGAATTTTGTGAGGGATGTGGAGACGCATCCAGTTTTGTACTTGCCTTTATTTTATGCGTTTCAATGTTCTTGTAACGCCTCTGAGGCATTTGTAACCGATCTCGACTGGCAATAAAGAGAGTTATGTTTTGTTTTTCAATCTCTATCTTTTCTGTGCCGAGTTTGCTGTCATTGTTGTTTGTGGGGTACAAAGCATCCCACTTGTCCTTAGATGAGGATCCCACGCTGTCCAAACTAACCGAGGTTCGCGAGCGACGGTTCAGGGATCATTCGGCGAAATACGTTCCTTACTTTGGCCCGAAGTTTGGTATTTTTGCGCTTCGCTCTTATCGGAGCTCGAATTATCGTGGGTCGGTTTGATCGAAGTTCAGGGGATCTGTGCTTTTTCCCATAGTGGTTCAGGGAACTTGTTGCTCGGCCTAGCCGAGGTTCGGAGAGTTTTTGCTTGGCCCTGCCAAGGTTCGAAGAATCTGTCACTTGGCCCAGTTGGGGTTCGGAGATATTTGACTTGGCTCTTCCAAGGTTCGGAGAATCTGTCACTCGGCCCAGCCGAGGTTCGGAGATATTTGGCTTGGCCCTGCCAAGGTTCGAAGATTCTATCACTCAGCCCAGCCGAGGTTTGGAGATATTTGGCTTGGCCCTGCCAAGGTTTGGAGATTCTGTCACTCGGCCCAGCCGAGGTTCGGAGATATTTGGCTTGGCCCTGCCAAGTTTCGGAGATTTGGGCTCAAGGGAGCGATTCAGTTGTCATTGTGGGCCATGGTGCTAGGTCTATGCGGCGCTTGGTGATGGGCGCCAGGTCGGTACGATCAGCATATTGTCATGCTTTTTGATTGGTGACGCTACTCTTCTCGAAGGGACAGGTCATTCGCCGGATGCTGGACTTCTTCCCTCTGCGCTTCCCAAAAAAGAGGCCAGCTCTAGGAGGCTCGGGGAAGCGCTGAGAGCATTCATTGCGAGGGCCGGCAGATCGGAAAATGTCTTGCTTGGGGGAATTCCCAAATAGTTTGCTCGTGCTTACCGATCTTGCTCGGGATGGGACGCGACACTTTGGATTCTGCAAGCATTGAAATGATGACACGTGGCAAGCTTTTATGGGTCGGCGGCTATGGCGCAATCGATTGAGATACCTGTCCAGCGAGTATAAATATGACCGAGGGGTATCGGTCTCAGCCATCCCTCGGTTTAAGTTCTGAAATAATGGCCTTTCAAGGATGATCATCTAGTGAGCTGTGCACCTCACTCAACGGCCTGCTTCACTCGGAGAGGAGGCGTACCTCCGTCACTGTCGACGGACTGGGCCTGGCGTCGGCCCTCGCGAGTAATCAGCAGCTTGTGAGGGTCATAGAGGAGTACATGGACGTGACGACCAAGGAGGCGGAGGCCCTGCGCCAGGTGGTAGACCAGCAAGGGAGGAGGTCGAATCGCTTCGTCAGCAGGTGGCTGATCTCACCGAGCGCCTGGAGGATCTGCTGGCGTCCGGAAGCGACTCCGACCCCTAATCCAGGGCCTCTTTTTGCTGTCTTTTTATGTTTTTTCTGTCATTTTTGTAATCCCTTTTTCTTGATGAACGAAAAATGGATTTATTTTGAGTAATCCTCTTCTTTAATAGTTTTGGCCTTGATCATGCTATCCGCGTAATAGTTAGGGTGTGGCCCCATTGGTTTATGCGTTGATATAGACGCTTTGATCGATGGGTTATAGGGGCATTACCCAAAGATTTTCAGTTGCAGAAGGGAATCCCCTGGCTCTGCTTGGGGCTTTTGGCCGATTACGTGGGGCTTAATGGGCCTTTAAAGGGGGACCACCGAAGGTGTCTTTTTCGTGCGTCGACGATTTTTTTGCTCAGTGTGCTTCGTTTTAAACCGGCGAAATTTGGGGGCTATTTGGAAGTCCCTCGGCCTTAATCGGGGCCTACGCACTTCGGCTTTCAGCCGGCGTCTTAACCTGAAGAAATTTTTACTCAGCCTTGCTGAGGTTCGGAGAACGTTTTACTTGGCCCAGCCAAGGTTCGGAGAATTCATCGCTCGGCCCAGCCAAGGTTCCGAGGATGTTTTACTTGGCCCTGCCAAGGTTCGGAGAATTTGTTGCTCGGCCCAGCAGAGGTTCAGAGAATATTTTACTTGGCCTGCCAAGGTTCGGAGAATTTGTTGCTCGGCCAAGCCGAGGTTCGGAGAATATTTTACTTGGCCCTGCCAAGGTTTGGAGAATTTGTTGCTCGGCCCAGCCGAGGTTCGGAGAATATTTTACTTGACCCTGCCAAGGTTCGGAGAATTTGTTGCTCGGCCCAGCCGAGGTTCGAGAATATTTTACTTGGCCCTGCCAAGGTTCGGAGAATTTGTTGCTCGGCCCAGCCGAGGTTCGGAAATATTTTACTTGGCCCTGCCAAGGTTCAGAGAATTTGTTGCTCGGCCCAGCCAAGGTTCGAAGAATATTTTACTTGGCCCTGCCAAGGTTCGGAGAATTTGTTGCTCGGCCCAGCCGAGGTTCGAAGAATATTTTACTTGGCCCTGCCAAGGTTCGGAGAATTTGTTGCTCGGTCCGGCCGAGGTTCGGAGAATATTTTACTTGGCCCTGCCAAGGTTCGGAGAATTTGTTGCTCGGCCCAGCCGAGGTTCGGAGAATATTTTACTTGGCCCTGCCAAGGTTCGGAGAATTTGTTGCTCGGCCCAGCCGAGGTTCGGAGAATATTTTACTTGGCCCTGCCAAGGTTCGGAGAATTTGTTGCTTAGCCCGGCCGAGGTTCAGAGAATATTTTACTTGGCCCTGCCAAGGTTCGGAGAATTTGTTGTTCGGCCCGGCCGAGGTTCGGAGAATATTTTACTTGGCCCTGCCAAGGTTCGAAGAATTTGTTGCTCGGCCCGGCCGAGGTTCGGAGAATATTTTATTTGGCCCTGCCAAGGTTCGGAGAATTTGATGCTCGGCCCTGCCGAGGTTCGGAGAATATTTTACTTGGCCCTGCCAAGGTTCGGAGAATTTGTTGCTCGGCCCAGCCAAGGTTCGGAGAATATTTTACTTGGCCCTGCCAAGGTTCGGAGAATTTGTTGCTCGGCCCAGCCGAGGTTCAGAGAATATTTTACTTGGCCCTGCCAAGGTTCGGAGAATTTGTTGCTCGGCCCGGCCGAGGTTCGGAGAATATTTACTCGGCCCTGCCAAGGTTCGAAGAATTTGTTGCTCGGCCCGGCGAGGTTCGGAGAATATTTTACTTGGCCCTGCCAAGGTTCGGAGAATTTGTTGCTCGGCCCAGCCGAGGTTCGGAGAATATTTTACTTGGCCCTGCCAAGGTTCGGAGAATTTGTTGCTCGGCCCAGCCGAGGTTCGGAGAATATTTTACTTGGCCCTGCCAAGGTTCAGAGAATTTGTTGCTCGGCCCGGCGAGGTTCGGAGAATATTTTACTTGGCCCTGCTAAGGTTCGAAGAATTCCTGTCTAGACAAGAAACTCGGTCGTGCCAAGGATTGGCAAGCAGCATCTGTTTCTTTTTGTAATTTTTTTTTGGTGATGTAGTGCATAATGGTTCGCATTGAGGAAAATGTGCCGACAGGAAGATATAATGAGGCATATAAAAATAAATTTGGAGAGGACGTACCCTATTGATAATATTTTCGGAGATTGTCTGAATTCCACATCCGGGGAATGGATTTCCCATCCAGATCTTGTAGCTTGTAGGTTCCCGGTCCGATGATCTCCGCTACTTGGTACGGGCCTCCCAGTTTGGCGCCAGCTTTCCTTGTTCCAGCGGTTTGGAAACAGAGGCCTTTCGGAGGACAAGGTCGCCGGGTAGGAAGGCCTTCCCTTTGACCCTGGAGGCATGGTACCGGGCCACCCTCTGTTGATAGGCAGCCGTTCTGATCCGGGCCTTCTCTCTGATTTCCTCTATTATGTCGAGGTTGGTGCGGAGTTGTTCGTTGCTAGCTTCCTCTGAGTAGCTTTTCCACCCGCAATGATGGGAGGCCGACTTCCACAGGGATAACGGCCCTGTACCGAAAGGCATTCGGAATGGGGTTTCGCCTGTCGGGATTCTTGGGGTTGTGCGGTAGGCCCATAAGACATGGTGTAGCTCATCCGCCCACCTGCCTTGGGCTCTGGAGAGGCGAGCTTTGATTCCCTGGAGGAGGGTTCTGTTGGTCACTTCGGCCGCTCCGTTGGCTTGTGGGTGCCTGACCGAAGTAAGGTGGTGATGGATTCCGTGCTCCTCACAGAACTGGCAAAATTTGGAGTTGTCAAACTGCTTTCCGTTATCGGTGATTATAGTGTGGGGGAGGCCGAATCGGCAGATGATGGACCTCCAAACAAAGTCTCTGACCCAATGCCTCGGTAATTTGTGCAACTGCTTCCGCCTCGACCCATTTGGTAAAGTAGTCGATGGCGACGAATAGGAATTTCCGCTGCCCATTGCAAGTGGGAATGGGCCGAGGATGTCCATCCCAATTTGGCAAAGGGCCAAGCAGAGGATATGGAAACTAACTTGGTGGAAGGGAGCCTTTGGATGCTTGAATGCCTCTGGCAGGGGTCGCAGGCTCGGACTAGGTCATCTGCGTGTTTTGCATGGTCGGCCAGTAATAGCCTTGCCGCAGCACTTTGTGGCATAGGGACCGGCTTCCCAGATGGTTGCCGCAAATCCCTTCATGTACCTCGCGTAAAGCATAGTCTGCTTCGGATGGGCGAAGGCATCTAAGCAGCGGCATGGAAAAAGACCGTTTGTAAAGCTGGTTGTCGATCAACACGTAATGAATGGCCTGTAGCTTCAGCTTCTAGCCTCTCTTCGGTTGGACGGAAGCGATCCTTCTTTGAGATATTTGAGGATAGGGTCTTTTGGGGGTAAAATCGACATCGCATTAATATCCGTGCGAGGCGGCTAAGGCCTACCTCCTCCCTTCGCCTTTCTGGGCTTCCGTAGCTCGGCTCCTTCCGGGCTTCCGTAGCTCAGCTCCTTCCGGGCTTCCATAGCTCGGCCTTTCTCCGGGCTTCCATAGCTCGGCCCCTTCCGGGCTTCCATAGCTCGGATCCTTCCGGGCTTCCATAGCTCGGCCCCCTCCGGGCTTCCATAGCTCGGCCTCCTCGGGCTTCCGTAGCTCGGTTTCTCTGGGCTTCCATAGCTCGGCCCCTTCCGGGCTTCCATAGCTCAGCCCCCTCCGGGCTTCCATAGCTCGGCCTCCCCGGGCTTCCGTAGCTCGGCCCTTCCGGGCTTCCGTAGCTCGGTTCCCCCGGCTTCCGTAGCTCGGCCCTTCGAGCTTCCCTAGCTCGCTTCCCCCCCGAGTCTCCATGACCCGGCTTCATCAAGCGATCCACAACCTAATACCTACCTCCGCGAAACCTGACGCAGGAGAGCCCAGGCTTGCCAGAACGACATCCTAGACAAGGAATCATGTCGAGACATGGCCTAGAACCTATCATAACTACCCCAGGTCTACTTGACCAGATCTCGAGACATCAAGGTGCTCTCCCAGCCGTCGATCCCCTAACAAACAGGATACGGATTCCATGGCCCCATAGCGGCCTGATTCTATCCACCTCCGTATCCTAACAACCTCTGAACCTTCCAGAAGACGCTCAATGTCTAGGTGACAGTCTATAAATTGGACACTCCCAGATTCCCTCAGGTACGCATCTTTTTGGCACACTCATACGTGCGCTCTCACTCTCACTGCACTCTCCGGTGGCTCGTTGGTGCTCTTGTCCTCTAGAGCTCTCGATTGGCCATCCCCGGAGAGGTCTCCCGGAGAGATCCACCTCCCCATTATCTGGTTGATCACCGATTTCTTCTCCACTGACTTGAGCGTCGGAGGGTCTTCCGCGGAGGGCCAACCCCAACGCCTCTCGCGCGAGGACTTTTTGTGCAGTTCCGCCCCCTCTTCCCTGGAGATCGACCGCGCCCGAGTCGGAGGACAGATCCCGGCGGCAATAGATTGGCGCTAGAGGAAGGGTTTCAAGTCCCATTAAAACTTGAAAAGAGGAGATAAGGATCAAAATCCGGAGTAGAACCTCTCTAATGGCCAACCGGAGAAGAGCAACCTCGGAAGCTCAAGATCAGGCTGCTTCCCAGAGGTCAGATCCAACGAGCGGTGTAGCGCCACAACCTCCACCAGTCGAAACCCCGTCACCGCCTACCATCCCGGTGACCCAGGACCAGTTTGCTTCGCTGGTCCAGCAAGTTCAAACTATGATCCATCTGGTCCAGGAGCACCTTGCAGCTCCTCCTGTCCCACACTCTCATAAGGAAGCGGGGTTTCTTCTTCACCGGTGACTTCCTCCTCCAGTCCACGAAAATCCGCGGACCCCCCACACCGGCCCAGAGGGGACAAGCCGGTCCACGAGGCGGCCACAATGGAGATCCTCCCAGATCTCGGCGAGCCCGGTCTCTCTCACCGGTGACCTCCCACTATGATTCGATGCCATCTCTGCGATCTTCTCGCCCAGCTCCTCCCCTGACCGGCGAAGAAAAGATCCGTCGCTAGATCCAGGAAATGCAACAAGAACTGGATACCGCGAAACAGGCCCATCCGCCCCAACCCAAGGCGGAGCAGGGCATCCCTTTCTCTAAGGGGATCATGGAGGAAGTGATTCCCTCCCATGTCAAGTTACCAGCCGTCGAACCCTATCATGGCTCTTCTGACCCGGATGACCATCTCAGCAGCTTTCGATCGATTATGATGTTCCACGGAGCATCTGATGCAGTCCTCTGTCATGCCTTCACCTTCACTACGGGAAGCAAAAACTCTTCGAACCTCGGCTGGGCCGAGCAACAAGTTCCCTGAACCACTACGGGAAAAAGCACAGATCCCCTGAACTTCGGCCAAACCAACCCACGATAATTCGAGCTCCGATAAGAGCGAAGCGCAAAAATACCAAACTTTGGGCCAAAGTAAGGAACGTATTTTGCCGAATGATCCCTGAACCGTCGCTCGCGAACCTCGGTTAGTTCGGATAGCGTGGGATCCTCATCTAAGGATAAGCGGGACGCCTTTGTACCCCACAAACAACAATGACAGCAAACTCGGCACAGAAAAGATAGAGATTGAAAAACAAAACATAACTCTCTTTATTGCCAGTCGAGATCGGTTACAAATGCCTCAGAGGCATTACAAGAACATTGAAATGCATAAAATAAAGGCAAGTACAAAACTCGGGTAACTGCTCCAAAGCAGACCTAGGCAACTGTGATGCTCCGGCGTCCGAACCGACAAATCAGACAAACCACGAATGGCCAGCCCGACTGGATGGTTGATAAGGCTGACCCTCAATCGAATGAACCAGAGATTCAAAAGGAGGCATGGCCCGTGGATGCTGATTCTGAGGATTCAGACGACCTATCCTGCTCCCCTAGGAGGGGGTGCTGGATCGCAGGCCGCCGCCCGACCGAGAAGCTCGGGAACCATCAGACCCCGTTTGCTTCCATATTCTTCGCCCCATGGCAAGGATTCCCCTCAGAGAAGGGATGAGAATCCAGGTTAGCGAAGGAGGGAGAGTCCGTGCGTGCTACGGGGGTGTCGATACACTTCCTACCGTAAGTCCCCCATAACAGACCGCAAAGATCACACCGGAAGCGCATATGTGCGCTCTCCGTATGATCTCTGCGCCCTCTTTGTGCGCTCTCCATATGATCTCCGGGACTCATCCCCTAAGGGTGAGCCATTCTTTGGCAGCTCCCCCGTCGCCCCAGCTATCCGGTGGCAAGGAGCCTATGAGAGGAAAGCTCGGCCCTCCCACTCGCGATAGCAAAGAAATAAGCATGATGAAAGCTCTGATGGGAAAGAAACTTTGGGGATAACTAAACATGACCCCTCTTTTCCCTTTTATAGGCCAAAACGAACCAGGAAAAGCTACCCAAGCTGTAAGCCCCAAGATTCAAACATCTGGCCCGTACCTCCACGTGGCCCCTCAGGATAGGCGCAACGTCCACTGCGCGCCGAGCCCACCACCCAAATCGAGATGCATGTGATGATTTCCCCTTGATCCCGAATCACGATCATTAAATGTGGAGAATCGTCCACTGGCGTTCGAAAACTGGCGGGCTCAGAATATCGTCCTTCGAAATAACATCCTCCAATGGTAAACAGTTGCGTGCGCAGTACGTCAAAATGACCTGCATGGGAAAAGAGCACCTTCCGGAAAGCTCTAGTGCAGCTTTATGTTCCCCGCAACGCCGTATCGTCAATTCTGGTGAAATAAAAACTGAATCACCTGCGGAACAGCAGGGCGTTGGCAGAATAGCAGAAAGCACGAAGGCCTATTTTCCTCGTCGGCCCCAGCCGACCTATTTTGCTCGTCGGCCCCAGCCGACCTATTTTTGCTTGTCGGCCCAAGCCGACCTATCTTGTTCGTCGGCCCCAGCTGACCTATTTTTCTCGTCGGCCCCAGCCGACCTATTTTGCTTGTCAGCCCCAGCCGACCTATCTTGTTTGTCGGTCCCGACCGACCTATTTTTGCTTGTCGGCCCCAGCCGACCTATCTTGTTTGTCGGCCCCAGCCGACCTATTTCGCTCGTCAGCCCCAGCCGACCTATTTTTGCCCGTCGGTCCTAGCCGACCTATTTCGCTTGTCGGCCCCAGCCGACCTACTTTGCTTGTTAGCCCCGGCCGACCTATCTCGCTTGTCGGCCTTAACAGATCTGTTCTGTCGGTCGGTCCACACCGACCTACCCTGTTCATCGATCTCAACCAGTTGGTTTCATGTCTCGGGTCTTAACTAAGACACCAATCGGACCAGATCATTTCCCAATTCGCTGGTCAAGGCTGTCGCCCTGCTTTGGGCCAAGCCAATGCATTCCTTCAATCCCGAAATAAATATGACCTAAGAGTATCAGCGAGCCATAAGTCGCTCACGATTGAGGCGAGACTAGATGACAACGAGGCCATGCAAGAAAAGCACTTAAGTGGAAACAGAAGATTCTTTTATTAAGAGAACCAAACAGACTCTTGAAAAACGGAATACAGGAGTGGCCCCTAAGGGTCAGGAACCACATCGGTTCTGGTCGAGTCCTCGGTTACATCCGAGGAAGTGTGACTAGGATCGCCCCTCTCTAATACCTTCGACCCTTCAACGGCAGTTTGAGACCGCCCCTCAGAAACTGCGGCTTCGTTGGGACCGGGGACGGCGCTAGGATCGGCATCGGATATGTCAATGTATTCGTCTTCTTCTTCTCCTTCGGACTCACCGTCATCAGGAGTTTCGGCATCCAGAAAAGAGAGATCCCATTCTGGATGTTCGCTGGACATCTTCTCTTTGCATTCCTGCAACCCAAGTCGGAAGGCATCAACACCGATAGCATCCTGCCTCCCCTTGAGTATGGCGAGCTGCATGTTGGCCTCAGCAGCCTGTTTCTCAGCCTTTGCGACTTGGGCCCGCAGAATGATATTTTCCTCCTCGAACTCGTCGGCCCGCGTCTCGAATTCTGAGCTCTTGTTGCGGTTGGACACAAGCTCGCCTTGAAGAGCCCGAACCTCCAACCCCAACTTCACCATCTGAAAAAGCCAAAGTAAATCGGCATCACAAGAGACCAGTAGAGGAAACTAAAAGGGGAAAAAAACGAGATTATACCTCCTCCTCTCGACTGGCCAACCTCTTGGCCAACTCCTCAGCCTCACCCCTGGCTCTTGTTCTGTCAACCCCGACCAGCTCGACTCTCTCCTGCAGATTGTTGATCCTCGACTGTTTGGCTCCGATTTCCTCCTGGGCTTGGGATAGCTCGTTGTTCACCGAGCTATCACCCCTTGTTGCCATTTAGCGCCCTCCCTCAAGTGGGCAATTTCGCTGTCGCGGCGCTTCAGTCGCTCCTCCACCTCGTCGAGCATCCTAGTCAAACGCTTCCTCTCGTCGGCGGCTTCCTTCCCCAGCCGACCCATACTCTCGCTATGTTCCTCCGCATCGCCTTCACCTCCATGGAATGTTTTGACTCGATTCTGGCCAGCTCCAAGCACGTGTTATCGTTCTTCGCCAGGAGTTCCTGCAACTCCTCCACCCTACGCTTTTGCTTGGACACCTCGGCCAGGGCGACCTGGTGTGCCGCCCTTATTCCCTTCAAGCTTCTATCATCATATCCATAAGCTCTTCGAACTTCTCAGACACCTTCAGTCATGACTGGAGCTCGGCATTGTCCCTCCTGGCCTGAATGCTGGCCCCTGTCGCCAAACTCAAACGCCAGCATATCGCCCGAAAAGCAAAACACTCTGCAAGATAAAAAGTGAATGAGAGAGTTAAGTCAACCAGAATATATCCACTATCCGGGAATGACAACTCACCCGCGAGGCATAGGCCCGAGTCATCCTCATCAGAGTCGTATTATCGATATCAAGAAGGATGGAACTTTCAGCCACACCTTGCTGCCCGAACGCAGCATCAACCAACTCCAAATCGGCAAACTTGTCCGCCGAAGGATCGCGCCCGGATACAGGGCCGACCTCATCATGGCGGAAAACGCCTCCTCAACGCCAGCGCTCGAGCTGCTGGGTTGACCAACCCCGCCTGAGGGACCGGCCTGGGCGACCTCCGTCTGAGAGGCCTTCAACCTCCCAGCCTCCTCTACCAAGGCCCTGGCTTGGGTTTCTTCAGATAGTTCGGCCAGCCCAAGTGCCAGCCTCCCCAAAATCTTTTTCGAGGGGGCCCCAATTGCGGACTCCCACCTTGCTGCGCTCCCTCCTCGACGCCCCTTCCCGGTTACCACCACCTGCATCTCCTCCGCAGGCTCCCCCGAAGCCTCGGTCTGCCTCTTGACCCATCGAGGGCGGTCCGACCTCACTACTACCGGACTCCCCTGCAGAGAGACCAAGAGAGAGCTCTCCCTGAACCTCCCCAGCTGCGGCTGTCTCCTCTCCCTCTCCTGCTGGAGCCGTGGCGATCCCGCGGGGACAGTAGGCTCCTCAGCAACAACCGCCTCCGCCAAATCCGTCGCTGATTCCTCTTTCAGGGGGGACGCGGTCGGACGAGCCAACGGAGCCTCGTCCGAGCTGTCCGATATCTCCAACACGAGAGGGTCGGGGGCCATAACCGTTCTCCCCGGATCCTCCTTCGCCCCCGGCGCTCCTGCCGTGACTGCTCCGGCGCCCGGCGGGCTTCTTGCGGAGTATGAGCCCTTTTTTCGGGCCGGCCACTGTCCGCGCCGCTACCTTCCCCTGGGCATTTTCCTCTCTTCCTCTTGGAGAGGTTCGACAACGCCGACCTTGCGGCTCAGAACAGAACACACATACTCAGATCCAAGCACACTAATCGAGAAAAATACACACGAAAGGGACTCACCTTGCGGGTCCAGGAGGGCTGAGCCCGGCTGCGAAGAGGGCCCCCTCCGATAGCAGTCGTTGGCCGAAAACACCTGTCCATTGCGAAGGACGTCCAAGTCCTTCTCCTCCTGCGCCGACAAAGCCGGATGCGTCTCCGCATCCCTTGCAAAATTCCCCCATCTCCGAGGGAAGTCGGAACCGATGTTCCCCTCCGCGATAACAAACCGACTCTTCCACCCCTTGATGGAAGAGGGCTTATCCGCGATGACGTTGAAAGATCTCCGGGGCCCGATGTAGGGCCACTCCGATTTCCTCCCGGGAATCAGGTGGTAGCAGGTGCGGAAAAGGGGGAGAGTGGCGACGATCCGATCTGGTGGCACATCGAGATGAATCCGATGATGTTCCGCCAACTGTTTGGAGCCACCATTGACGGGCAGATGTTGTAGTGGGTCATGATCTCCTTCACCAAGGGGTGGAGAGGAAAACGAAGACCCGCCTTCAAACTATCTTCGTAGATGAAAACCCAGACTCTAAATCCGGGTAACTCTATCTTCGGTTCCGGCGCCCGTAGAACGACATCCAAGGGCAGCCATACCACTGATGAATCCTCCCCAAATCCTCGGCAACGATCTCGGAGGCCACATCGTCGGGGCTCATCGCCATTGAAGAGTACCAAACGAAAACAATAAGCGTCGAAGAAGGATGAAGGCCAGAACCCTTTGAAAAAACGAGAGAGGACATGCGCACATATGTATATATACAATGCGGCTGTCACTTCGCTTCTCCGCCAAGGAAGCCGCCCTGAGGAGGGGGCGTCTCATCCCGAGGCAGAATCGCCTCGACAAACGCCCGATCGATCGGGATTCGTGCGTGGCGCAATCCCAACCGTCGCTCTGGAGGAGCCTTAGCCCCGAAGGCGATGCCCCTGTCGCATTAATTAGGGCATCATTGCACGAGCTGTCTAAACCAAGACGTCCCATCCAGGCGCGCCATTCGAACTTGTACTCCCTACGCCCGAACCTACGCTTCGAACTAGGGAGTGGAGGGCATGTGTTGAGGGGTAAAATCGTCATTACATTAATATCCGTGCGAGGCGGCTAAGGCTAACCTCCTCCCTTCGCCTTTCCGGGCTTCCGTAGCTCGGCCCTTCCGGGCTTCCATAGCTCGGCTCCTTCCGGGCTTCCATAGCTCGGCCTTTCCGGGCTTCCATAGCTCGGCCCCTTCCGGGCTTCCATAGCTCGGCTCCTTCCGGGCTTCCATAGCTCGGCCCCTCCGGGCTTCCATAGCTCGGCCTCCGGGCTTCCGTAGCTCTTCCGGCTTCTATAGCTCGGCCCTTCCGGGCTTCCATAGCTTGGCCCTTCCGGGCTTCCATAGCTCGGCCCCCTCCGGGCTTCCATAGCTCGGCTCCCCGGGCTTCCGTAGCTCGGCCCTTCCGGGCTTCCGTAGCTCGACCCCTCCGGGCTTCCGTAGCTCGGCTCCCCGGGCTTCCATAGCTCGGCCCTTCCGGGCTTCCCTAGCTCGGTCTCCATCAGCTTCATCAAGCGATCCACAACCTAACACCTACCTCCGCGGAACCTGACGCGGGAGAGCCCAGGCCTGCCAGAACGGCATCCTAGACAAGGAATCATGTCGGGACGTGGCCTAGAAGCCTATCATAACCGCCCCAGGCCTACTGACCAGATCTCGAGACATCAAGGAGCTCTCCCAGCCGTCGATCCCTTAACAAACAGGTACGGATTCTAACGGCCCCACACGGCCTGATTCTGTCCGCCTCCATATCGTAACAACCTCTGAACCTTCCAGAAGACGCT
>UESW01004974.1:179661-263985 GCA_900491605.1 Calamus simplicifolius | reverse complement strand
TCTATGCTCAAAGACAAAGGCCTTCCAAATTCTTATTGGATAGAAGCAGTGAATACAACAGTATATCTGATGAATAGATGTCCAACAAAAGATCTTCAAAATATGACACCATTTGAAGCCTGGTATGGTAGAAAGTCTTCAGTGAAGCATTTCAAAATCTTTGGATGTGTTTGCTATGCATATATTCAAAAGGAAAGGAGACATAAACTTGATGAAGAAAGTAAAAAATGTATCTTTGTTGAATACAGTTCTAAATCAAAAGGTTACAGACTTTTCAGCTTGAAGAAAATCAAGTGATCATAAGAAAGAAGTTATTTTCAATGAAAAAGTTGCTTGGGATTGGAAGCAAAAGAAAGTTGAAGAAAATATTATTTATCTAGATGAAAAAATTCATGATGCTCAAATGAAGAAAATGAGGTTGAAGGTTCACTACAAACTTCTCCAAATATAAAGTCCATTTTCAACTTCAAGTTCAAGTCCATCTTCAAGTTCTACTCCTATAAAAATGAAGGTTAAGTGACATTTTGCTTCTTGTAATTTCTGCATGATTGAGCCTGAAACTTATGAAAATGCTATGCATGAAGAAGTGTGGAACAAAGCAATGCTGGAAGAAATCAATATGATTGAGAAGAACAAAACTTGGGAATTAGTGAAGAAACCATGTGATATGGAAGTCATTGGCTTGAAGTGGATCTATAAAACAAACACAATCCAATGACACTATTCAAAGACAAAAAGCAAGATTAGTAGCAAAAGATACTCTCAATTACCTGGTATTGATTATCAAGAAACTTTTGCACCTGTTGCTAGACATGAACAATTAGAACTCTTATTTCTATAGCAGCGCATAAAAGTTGGAAACTACACCAACTAAATGTAAAGTCAGCATTCTTGAATGGAGTATTGGAAGAAGAAATTTATGTTGAACAACCTCAAGGCTTCATCATCAAAGGTCAAGAAAACAAGGTATACAAGTTGAAGAAAGATTATATGGGCTGAAGCAAGCACCCAGAGCATAGTTCTCTCAAATTGACACCTACTTCAATGAAAAAGGTTTTCTAAAAAGTCCAAGTGAACCAACACTTTATGTGAAGAAGCAAGGTAATAATATTCTTATTGGCTCTCTTTATGTTGATGATTTAATTATTACTGGTAACAATGAGAATATGATCTTGATTTTCAAAAGTGATATGATAAGAAGATATGAAATGAATGATATAAGTTTGCTTCATTATTTTTGGGAATTGAAATCAGTCAAGAAAGATGGTATATTATCAGTCCAAAGAAGTATGTAGAAGACATTCTCAAGAAATTCAACATGAAAAATTGCAATAGTATGGAAACACCTTTTGTGGTAAATAATAAGTTGATGAAAGAAGATGAAAGTGGTGAAGTAATAGCACAATTATACAGAAGCATTATTGAAAGCTTTATATCTAACAATTACAAGACCAGATATTATGTTTGCATCAAGTTTACTTTCCAGATTTATGCAAAAGCCAAGTAATATTCACTTTGGACAAGCAAAAAGAGTCTTGAGATACATCAAAGGTACTAAAAATTATGGGATCACGTATGAAAGAAACAAGAATGATATGGTGAAATTATTTGGATTTTGTGATAGTGATTGGGCTAGAAGTATTGATGACATGAAAGCACATCAGGATATGTATTCTTTATGGATCAGGTATCATATCTTGGGCATCCAAGAAGCAAGATACAGTAGCATTATCTTCTTCTAAAGCAGAATATGTTTCAACAACTTTGGCAGCACAACAAATAATTTGTTTGAGAAGAATACTTAAAGATATGGATGAAAATCAAGAAGAAGCTACTACTTTGCTATGTGACAACAAATCTACTATTTCTATGACAAAGATCATGTATATCATAGCCGCACCAAGCATATCAAAATCAAGTACTATTTCATTAGAGATGTGTAGAAGGAAAAGAAATTGAAGTCAAGTATGTGAAGACTGAAGACCAAATTGCAGATATCTTCACCAAGACACTACCCAAGGAGAATTCATTCACTTTAGAGATCTCATGGGTATCCAAGAACAACCATTAAATAGGAGTGTTAAAATAGGATGGTTGTTAGTTTTAGTATTTTATTTTATTTATTTAGTCTGAGTTGGGCTTTTAAATAATGGGCCTATCTTTTTATGCTTTAGTGGGGTAGCCTCAGATAGATAAGATCATAAGAGGATTATGTTTATCCGTAGAAGCAAGAAACAATATTTATATGGTGATGTGCTTAATGTAACTTGAATAGATCTATTTTCTTCTTGAGAGAAAACCCTTCTTCTATTTTAATTTCTCTTTTAAAATAATCTGAGTTGGAAACAATCCCAACATGCTGGCACATTCAAAGTTTAGTTCTTGTAAGAGGAAGGCATTAACGTTCGTACGAATCCGGTTTGCCTTAACTCGTGTTTTCTTGCTATGGTTATGGAACCAGTGGAACGTAACGACAGTGAGAATTTAAAGCGATGAGTTCGCTCATTTCGAGTACGGCTCCCATGTCGTGCTCGTCAACCGGATAAACCATTCAGCTGGCGGGCTGTTTTCTATCGCATCGTTAATTATAACATGCGATGAAGCGAGAAATTGTTAAGTGATTTTTTGGAGACCCAAAAACACTATATTATGCGGCAAGGCCAACCGAGGCAGCTAGTCAAAAGCTCATTCTGTTGATGAGTAAAAATAAAAAGTAAAAAAAATAAAAAATAAAGCCTAGATGACATTTAATTTTAAAAAATGTTATTTATTTTTATTTTTAAAAATAATTTTTATTTTCTAGTTTATAATCCCTGAAAATGTGTTTCTAAGTGAGAACAAAAATTATTTTTATTTTTTATTTTTATTACAAATAATGATTTTGAAAGGAATAAATGAAAATTTATTAGAAGAAATACTATTCATTTCTAAGTTTTCAAGCACTCCAACCTTTTTTCTATCCTCTTCTTTATTTTAATAAAAAACTATAAAAATATCTTTATACTATTTTCAGTTTTTTACTATTTTGAAATTATATTTTCAGAATAACTTTTTCTTTTTCACACGCTAAATTCTTTTTTATAAGTACTTCTTTATTTTCTATAAAATTAAAAATAAAAAAATAGAGCTGATCTCAAAAACCAGATATATCCTTAGACAATCATATCATTAATCTAAAAGAAAGATTTTTATCAAGAAAAAAGGTATATAATATCTTTTTGAATTGCCTTCCCAGTGCTTCTCATTCAGGAAAAGCATGAGGGCATCCCTAATTTCACATTATTTTTCCAATATAATTATAGAATGGCTGCACAAGTCAAGATGAAACAAGAATGAGGAAAGATTTGATGATGACTCCAACTTATATTTTCATTTCTTCAAATCATCGACATGACATATCAACCTTCCTTGCTCTATTCTCTAGATGTCGGCCTCTTTTCTTTTTGATAGAATTTGTCAAGACATATGTCTTCCTTATACCGTCATTTATCTTTGCAAATTAAGGTGAGGAATAAAAATTCTACATTTTTGTCTGACTCAAGTTTCAACTGACTCATTTAAAACAATTCCACAAACTTGACAGCAAATTGACTATCTATCAACTAACTTTTTTTTTTTTTTGTGTATATAAGCCAATCAAATGGAGTTTCTTTAGATTATGCCTTACAAGCCATGAAGAACTTGGAAGAACTGATGCAAAACCATATGGAGCCTATGGATGATCAGGCTCAGCTTGAAATTAATTTTGAACTTGAAATAGTTGTTCAAATTTAGCTTATTTATCATAATTCCTATTTCAATTAAGGCTTAATTTTGAATCATGCTGAACATAAACTGAAACAAGCATCTCATAAATTTTAATCATGCCAAAAATTGATTTAATCTTGAACCAAGCTCAATTCATGTTTAGTTAATCTGAATTCATATTTAATAATTCAAACATTAAAACATAAACCAACTAAAATTCTAAAATTCTAAAAGTTAGAATAGACTATGCTGCCATGTAGAATCAAGTCTTATTGAGCTAAGCTGAAAGAAACATTTTTTAAAAAAAACTCAGCTTGATATTTGGTCGAATCTGAATTTTGAGCCAAAGCAAAATCTCAAATTATTCATTAATCTCACCAAATCAAAAGTATTCTCCATTAGTACATTGTAGTAAGTAGAATTTTACCAAAATACTCCAATTTATTTTTTATTTTTATAATTGTTAATTAATAATATACTCTGAGATAGTTAATTAAATATATATTTTTGTGCAGAAATTAGACAATTCAAAATTTAAAAGCTTCTATCCTTGATTTCATGTATGCACGTTAGTTTGAAAATGTGCATGATCACTTTGGGACAAGTAATATCCATCAGCATTAAATTTGTGTACACCATGTAAAGATATTAGCTGCATCTATTATTTAAATAAGTGCATTTACTGACTTGTAAATAAGTAATTAAGCATTTGAAAGTTTTTCAACTGAATTTTTTTTTTTTTTGAAAAATACGAATTGACTTGAGATTAAAAAATGGAAAATAAGGTGGCTAAGGTGGCTGCCATGGAGAGGGGAATGTGTCTCTTGAGAAGCCCCAAATATTTTCCATCAATAAGCCAGCGGTGCAGAAGTTAGATGACGGAACGTAGGATTTTTTTTTTTTTTTTAACACATATTTGATTTGCTGGCTTCTTCATTATCTTTCTCATTTTCCTTCGGATTGCGACCTCATGTAGTTCCGTATGGCAGAAGCCAAAGGTATCTATCTATCTGCTAAGAATTTTATCGGTTTGATAACTAAGCTGGCATTATAATTACATTATGTTGAATTCTTTGATTTATGATTGATAAATGCCTATGAATGACCCTTCCGCGTAGAAAGTATTTATTTTGCACCCTTTTTCCTCTTCATTTCCACCATATCTCCGAATAGCAGTGGTACGAAGTGAGGCACTGGCAGGCATTCATTGACTGACCCTCATTTTCTTCTCTTTTACCTACTCCACGGCTTAGATTGATAGCGGCATGAACGTAGGCATTCAACTTCTATTTTCATCTTCGACGTCATGACTTGGAATACTGCTGGTATGAAAGTGGGCACCTGCTGCCAAACATTGGTTTCTTTTTCATTTACCGAAGACTTGGATTTTGCAATGATAGCCTGAAATGCGCGTTCTTGGACCCAAAGTCATGACCGCACCGCACACGCTTCATTCTTTTCGTTACACATTGGGTTCCAGTCAAAGCAACACAAAACTCAATACTAGCGAAATACTTTAAATGGTCCATTCATTAAATGCACATAGAAAGTTTATTCGGCTCGCTAAAATTAATTTGACTCGCAACACAGCCGAGCCACCACCCGCATTAGCATCGGACGATATGAAGTACTTCTCGTTTTTCACAATAATTCTCAAATAACATCAATTCCTCCTGTAACAAGCAGCGTAGAGAAATTTGTGTGTGAAAGTGTTAAAATATAATGATTGTTAATTTTATTTTATTTTATTTTATTTGAGTCGAATTTTTATAAAAGTCTATCTTTTTATGCTTTGGTGGGATAGCCTCAAATGGATACAATCATAAAAAGCATTATGTTTGTCTGTAAAAATAAGAAACAATATTTATATAGTGATATGCTTAATGAAACGATATAAATCTAATTTTTTTTAGAGAATTTTTTTCTACTTTGATTTCTATTTCTAAAATAATCTGTGTTGAAAATAATCTTAACAAAAATTGGTATCAGAGCCTGATTCTCCAATTCCACTAGATCTAAAGTAAAGTCATGAAAAAATTCAAACAAAAATTTACATTCATTCCACTACAAAAAAAAAAGACTTATTATGACGAATTAATTCGTCGCAATAGGTATAAAAGTCGTCGTAATAAATTATTACGATGAAAAAAAATTCGTCGTAATACATTACAAATCGTCGTAGTAATATGTTGTCGTAATAACCTATTTCGGCGCGTTATTTTCATCGTAATAACTTCCTATTACGGTGATAACCTTTTATCGTTATATATTTTTTAAAAAAATTAATTTAATTAAAATTTTATACGGCAACTTATTTTCGCCGTAATATCAACCTATTACGCCGAAAATAAGTCATCGTAATAAAATTTTAATATTTTAAAATTTAATTAAATTTTATTACGGCGACTTATTTTCACCGTAATAGAAAGATATTACGACGAAAATAATGCACCGTAATAGGTTTTTATTTAAATTTTAAATTTAATTAAATTTTATTACGGCGACTATTTTCACCGTAATAGGTTGATATTACGGCGAAAATAAAGTTTAAAAATATTAAAATTTTATTTTAATATTTTTTGTATTGCACTTGTTACAATAATATAATATTAAAGCAACGATACTAGAAATAATTTTCTAATATAAAAGTTTCACAAAAAAAATTAATAAAAGTTTTCATTCATTTCAATAAAATCATCATATACAATGTTTAAAAAATACATAATTTAAAAAAAAATACATGTACTATGGAGGTGAAGTCTACTGGGATCCACTAGGATGATATCAAGGCACTAACTGTCGCATGAAAGCAGTGAGCTCAGCAGTCCTCGCCTTTAGATCCTGGATAGTCTTCTCTTGCTGAGTGAGTTTATCCTCTTGCTGAGTGAGTTTATCCTCTTGCTGAGCGAGCTTATCTTCTTGTTGAGCAAGCTTATTCTCTTGCTGAGCGATGAGCTCTCGGCACTCATGTAATTCACCCTTTAATTGTGAGTTTTCAGAAGATGAAGAACTACCTCTAATTCTCGATGTACCCTTCGGTAATGGATCCCATCCTCTTTTATAACCAGATCTAGAGCCTAAAACCTCCTCCAAAATGACATCCTCATTGATTGGTTCTACTGTAGAGTCCTGTGAGGAAAGTCGCTCTATTAACTGTGCCTGCAATGAAAAGAAAACAAATTCAATATGTTTAGTATAAAACATTACATTCAATAATATTGTAGTTTTAATTGATAAAACTTACATGGGTTTCTTCAGCTTTTTCATTTATCCATTGATTCTTCTTTTTATCAAAATGAAGAGTATTCCACAGATGAAGTCTTGATGGCTCCTCTCCTATAACAAGATCTCTCTGAAAAGAAACATAATAATTTAAAACAATAATTTAAGACAATAATCTAATACAATTATCAATGTATCAATGGAATAATCTAATACAATGTATTAATGTAATAATCTAATACAATGTATCAATGTATCAATGTAATAATCTAATACATGTATCAATGCATCAATGTAATAATCTAATCCAATGTATCAATTCATCAATGTAATACAATCAATGTATCAATGTAATAATCTAATACAAAGTAGGTTCCAGAGGTCAGGGAATCTGGTCTGTTTCCCATCATAGCCAAGTCCTCTTAACATGTTTTCATGCTACAGAAAAATCACTAGATTTATAACACTACAATAATATCAGACCACAAAATACATAAATATAAAAGCACTAGGTTCACAGTATTCCTTACCATATCATAAGAGTGAGCGGTATAGACTTCGATCTAGTGAGAGCAGCATATGGCTGCAATTCTCGATTAGATTTATTTTTTCTGATTTTTTCTACATCAAAGAATTAATGAAAATGGTTACATGAGTTTATAAAAAATATAAACTATTAAAATATTTGTATGGATGTATTTATCTTATACTCATCTGAATAAAAGTAATCACATAGAAAGTCCCAGTCACTCTGCGAGACACGAGATGGCTTATTTTATTTTGCTAATCTCACACTTGTGTCCCACCGTGACTAATGAAGTGGATATGAAGCCGATATCTAAATTCTCAATAAACTTTTCATTTGAAACTCAATACCTTTTTTAATCTGATCTAAATTCATATCAAGATCGAACTCTCCTGCAAGTATATATATAAATTATAAAAGTTATAAGGTATATTAAGTACATTAAACGTAATCTAAAGTAATCTAATACAATTATACTGACCTGAAGTCGATCGATCATAGGTGCTTTCTGTGCATCAGTAATCTCATCCACTTCCTGACCGCAAGTGGTGCCATGTCACGTACAACCACTCCTATCTCGGTCAGAAACTCAGAGCGAAACTCACCTAATGGTCGTCCAACCTCAGGTGGCAGAAGAATAGGCGACTTCTGTCCACGACACGTATCAATCAGATGTGGGACTTGTATCCGCGAGCAGGACCTCGGCCCTTCTTCCTTGATGATGTAGCTGAAAACATAATGAACTAAATTAGTGCAAAATAACATAAAGAAACATAGCCAAATAATATAAGTTTAAAGTAGAGTTATTACATGATGCGCCAACAGATGACCCCTCTGTCAGAGCTAGAATGTAAGGAGAATCATCTTGCCTCGATTGTAGCAGGAGTATCTCTCGAAGACATCTGCAAACAAACATACAAACTAGAATTAACAAATAAGAAAGTATAAGAACATATAGTTATAATAAGTAAAAAAAAAATGAATGCTACCAAATTAATCACTGTCATCACTAATATGCTTTTCTTCATCATCCTCCATATCAGAACTATGTATAGATCCCTCACTGTCATAATCAGCTAGTGTGTCATCCTCCTCACATCTTCGCATATAAAGTCATCTTGACCGACATCACTATGACCTCTAATGTTTTCTTGAGTTGCAACTATTTCAGCATCAGTGTCCGTACGCCGAGATGTTATTAAGTCCATGTTAGGTTGCTCACACGTGAATCGAAGGGCTGCTGAATCATCTTCTTGATATACTTCTTCCTGAACATCATCATCTTATTTTGGAATATCCCACAGATGACGATGACTAACCTTGTATACCACTTTCCAATTAGAATTGTTCTTCAAATCATCCAAGTAGATAACCTTTTCAGCTTGTGTTGCTAAAATGAATGACTCATGTTTGTACCATTCTGAATTAATATTTATACTTGTAATATTATAATGTTGTTGCATTCTCCTATGCTTTGGTTCAGTTTCAAACCATTTGCACTTGAACATTATCGCCTTACAACCTTTAACAAATGAAATTCAAGGACCTCTATAATATACCATAAAAGTTAATTTCTTCTCCTAGATGAGTAGAGGGAACACAAATGCCACTATTCTGTGTTTTATAGCCGACATCCCGAGTAATAGTGATAAATTTAACGCCGTTCACCACACAGCCAGTATACGAGAACACACGACTGTCGGGACCAATAGCCAATGAATAAAGCTCATCAGTAGCTTCAGATGCCCCAGCAAAATGCTTATTTAACATCTGGATAACCAAACATCAACGTCATTTGAAATAAAGACATATGATATATTAATTGACAATATAAATGAATGTACGGGCTTACTTCATTTTTAAACCAAACATTAACTCATTTGGTGCATGCTTTCGCTTTCGATGTTTATTGTTTGGATGCTTTCCGGACTGTTCAGCAGCTATGTGTTCTAATTGCATTAAAATTTCTTCTCCGATCAACATTTTTGGTTTGACTCCATGCTCTCTACTTCCATCATGGAGTCTACTATTTCGCCACTTGTGATAAATAGGCAAGTAACGGCGATGTCCCATATAGCAAATCTTATCTTTCAGCTTTTTGGATGAGGTTTGCTCATTACAAACTGGACATGCCTTATAACCCTTTGTGCTTCAACCAGATAATAACGAGTATGCTGGAAAATCATTTATAGTCCATAAAATAGCTACGTGCATCCAAAACTCTCTTTGGTAGATGCATCATATATATCAACACCTTCAGTCCATAAATGTTTAAGTTCATCCACTATTGGCCTTAAAAATATATCCATATCCCTTCCTGGAGATTTAGTATCGGGGATAAGCAACGACATCATAAAGAATGTCTCTTTCATATATTTTCATGGAGGCAAGTTTAAGGTACTAAAATGACGGGTCACATACTGTATGCATTACTCATGTTTCCAAATGGATTGAGGACCTTAATGTGCATTAACTTCACTAAGAATGTCAAAGAAGAAAACTTTTTACATCCAGGATAAAGCTCGGATTCCACCTCATTGAAAAGATCATCCAATTTCTTACTGTGATCGGTCCTTCCATGGTCAGACATCATCGGATTGTCATCATCATTGCCAACCTCAGTGTGAGCACCACTTGGGCCAGCAATGTCCTGCAATGCTTCGACCATCTCATCTTGTTCCCTTTCTGGGTCATCATCTTCATTCTCATTTTCATCTGAGACATTGCTTCCAACTGTTCTCCATGAAAATACCACGTCTGATACGTCTTCGAGAAACCCTTTAACATACAGTGTAATTTAACTAAATCAGGCTTATGCCATTTGCCATTATAACACCGCACACAAGGACAACATATCTTCCCTTCTTCATTAACATGAAGCCTTGCCTTTTCTATGAACTTCTTAATATCGGCATCATATTCTGGACAATTTCATTTCTTATGTATCCAACTCTTATCAATCGGCATCGTTGGTGACGTACAACAGCTGTTTGTTGCAAGGATATGTTAGTGATAAAATTTTCATTTTTTTATTCAGTGAATTGTCCTACTATAACATGTCAAAATTAAGGAAAAGATTGGTAATAAAAGGACATTTTCAACATATGAATCCAAAAACTGGTAAAATAATGATTTCAATCTATGATAATGTCATAATTCCAATCTATGATAAAACTATCGGTACTTCCATAATTTTAGCATATGATGGGCAATTGGTGGTACCATGCTTGAACCAATGATGGCATTTCATGAAGCATAGTTCATATCATGGTGGGGCAATCCATATTAACAAGGCCAATCCAAAAGCTTTGCAGTCAACAATTTTAAATACATAGTTTTTAGTTTAATTAATTTCTAATTTTAAATGTAATCTATTCCCATATGCCATGCATAATCAAATAAATGGACCAAAATCATACTTACCCAATTCAAATGTGATCTATTTTCACATCCATACAAAATCATGAAAGCAATCATAATCATGCAACATCAATCTACCAAATGTAGAGGAAATTTGTATCTTACTTGCAATGTTAAAAATCCAAATACCGTTACTATCCATGCACAGGCATGCTCATCCATGGTATCATATACAACTTCAAATATATAGATAGAATAAGCACTTTTGTATAAACAAATGTAAAAGGGCTTTTATATAGATGGAATAAGCACTTTTATTATGATTAGTGCAAGAAGTCAGTATGGCACCCCAACTTTGCTACACTACACATGTTTCTTTTATTCCTATACATTTCACAGTTAATAGCAAATGAGTGTTGTGCTTTCGTTAGAGGATTGTGAATTTTTTTCAAAGCTAATAGCATATCAAATTTGTGTCTTCCATTTAGGAGCAGGCTATAAAGGAAACCTGAAATTTTGTTTTTTTTATTTAATTTCTTACCATGTGGAATGCTTTATTTATGTCAAATTCATCCATAATACCCTTTTTTTACAGGTTTTGGACCCTAGTAATGAGAAAAATCTCAAAATTCAATACATTAATCTAGTTTTCCATATCAGAAGATCTTATAGTGCACTGATCTATCAACACCTCTGAATGAAGAATGTAGTCCAAGAATAAGCGTAATCCAAAAGCATGGTGAAGCAAACAATGACATAGAAAAAAAAGATGAAGAAAAGTTAACACACTTGTCATTGAGAAGCTTCATAATTTTCAAACAATGAACTTTCGGACAACTAAACTTCCACAAGTAAATGGTAAAGATCTTCAAGGTACAGTTTATTACTTTTTACTTAAATGAGAATACTCACTTCATCCTAGAACTATCAAAACTACATAATAAATAATATTGAGGTAACGCATATTCCTTGGTAGCTGCCCTTCCATACAATTATGGGATATATTGAGGTAACGCATATTCCTACTCCACAACCATGATGGAATGCTGCCCGAAATTCCAGCTTTGGATAGGCACAACTGTTCCAGATCTACCTGGGTTTGAAGCCAAGCAGGAAATTTTGGGCCCACCTGGCAAGAGCACATAACAATTGCAGTAGCTCTGAAAGGAGGAATCCAACTGTCATTTAGGATCATTTTCAAGGAGTTGTACGCTAGACCCAAGTAATCTAATCTTGTGAGGTTGGAAAAGTGCGCTTCAGTCATGCATCCAGTGAAGGAGTTGGAAGATATATCTAACTCTGTGAGTCCAAACAACTAGCCCAAATTTTCTGGAATTGTCCCACTCAAATTATTGTTGTTCAAGTGAATAAGTTCTAAACTTTGCAGACAGCTTCTCCCATCCATTTTATTGTTAATGTGTTTAGCAAAACCTTCAATAAGACTTGTGATCTCACCCCGAATACTGTTATTTTTTAAGGCCAGCTCCCGTAAGTTACAAAACTTTGATATGTTTTCTGGTATTTTTCCACTGATATGGTTATCATACAAGTATAAGAATTGTAGATCGATAAGATTCCCAATTGCTTCTGGAATTTGCCCAGTAATGTTATTATTTGTCAACTCTAAACGTTGCAAGTGGACAAGGTTTCCAATGGCTTCCGGTATCCATCCTCTTATTTGGTTAAAGGACAAATACAGATGCTCCAAATTGAGGAGGTTCCCAATTGCTTCTGGCAATTTGTCCGGCAATGTTATTCGCTGACAAATCTAAATATGCCAGCTATGTGGACAAGGTTTCCAATGGCTTTTGGTATCCATCCTCCTATCTGGTTAAAAGATAAATCCAATCTCTCCAACTTGAGGAGGTTCCCAATTGCTTCTGGCATTTGCCTGGTAATGTTATTATGTGACAAATCTAAATACTGCAAGTGGACAAGGTTTCCAATGGCTTCTGGTATCCATCCTCCTATTTGGTTAAAGGACAAATCCAATCCCTCCAAGTTGAGGAGGTTCCACATGCTTATTGGTATTTCTCCACTAATTATGTTCTGACGCAAATATAAATTCTCTAGGTGGCTAAAATTTCCCAGGTTTCTTGGAATTTCACCACTTATTCGATTGTCACTCAGATCTAAGTACCTCAATTGGCTAAGATTCCCCAATATTTCTGCAGTACGCCCAGTAATTTTGTTTTCAGATAAATCTAAATGCTCCATGCGCTTATTACTCCACAAAGACTCTGAAATTTCTCCACTAATGTTGTTCCAAGAGAAATCCAAGTACTTCAAACGGTTGAGATTCCCCAATATATCTTTTACAGTTGATAACTTGCTTTGAAAATTGCAATTGCCGAGAGAGAGTTAAAAGATAAAATCTACCATATGGTTCTCGAAAAAGGAATGGAGCAACAACAACAGCTTGATCTACTGGAAGTAAAATCTGATTTAATATACCAACTCAATCTACAAATATACCTACTGCACCTGATTAATTTAAAATCAATACTTGGCATAATAAAATATGAAAATTGGCATCCTCACTAATTTAAATAAGCTATCATCAATCCCAACTCCAGTCCTGTGTTTTCTATGGCATAACTTAATAATCAAATTAAACAAAGAGAGGTTCGGAGTATTACCTCAAATAGTGAGTTAGTAAGACCGATCTGCTTTGGTCCGGAATGTATCCACCTGTGCACAATGAATCAACTCTAGTTAGGAAAATGATCCAAAGAAATATAGCACATCAATATGATCCTATGCTGGACCTCTTGTGCTAAGGACTAGGAAGACAGAAAAAGTTGCATCGACTCGCCATCCACAGGGTAATAGAAACAGAGCGGATTTGCGGCTCATGACCAAAAAAAGTGGCTTCGGCGAGAGAGGAATGAGAAGAGAAGAACGTCACAGAAGAAAAGAGAGGGGTCTATCGGCAAATAGATGATCTGATATAAGTGCAGACAGATCCACCGTAGAGC
Organism: Calamus simplicifolius; assembly: GCA_900491605.1. NCBI lineage: Eukaryota > Viridiplantae > Streptophyta > Magnoliopsida > Arecales > Arecaceae > Calamus > Calamus simplicifolius. The sequence goes on along the minus strand of UESW01004974.1, from coordinate 250,152 downwards.
TAATGAGGGCTGACAGAGAGGAGCTCGGCGTCCGCAGGCGAAGAGGAGCTCGGCGTCCGCAGGCGGAGAGGAGCTCGGCGTCCGCAGGCGAAGAGGAGCTCGGGGGCTGACGGCGTTCGGGGGCTGACGGCAGAGAGGAGCTCGGGGGGGAAGACAGCGGAGAGGAGCTCGGGGCTGACGGCGGAGAGGAGCTCGGGGGGGGGGGGGGGGGGGGGAAGACGGCGGAGAGGAAGGGTTTCACAAAATAAAATCGCACGAGGGTTTCTGGAGGAGTTTTAGGGTACCTTATTACGGCGAAATTAACTTTTGTCGTAATAAGGCCCTGGAGAGAGAAAGATTTTTTCACTATATTACGATGATTTTCTAAACTCATCGTAATAGGTCTTTTAATTACGGCGAAACAGTATTTCGCCGTAATAAAAAGAAAGAAAAATTAAAAAAAATTAAAATCGTAAAATATAATGTGGACTTATTACGATGAATTATAAATTCATCGTAATAAGTCTTTTAATTACGGCAAAATATTTTTGCCGTAATAAAAGAAAGAAAAATTAAAAAAATTAAAATCGTAAAATAAAATGTGGACTTCGTAATAAGTCTTTTAATTACGGAAAAAAAGTTTTTCGCCATAATAAAAAGAAAGAAAATTAAAAAATTAAAATTGTAAAATAAAATATGGACTTATTACGACGACTTATAAAATTCATCGTAATAAGTCTTTTAATTACGGCGAAAATATTTTTTGCCGTAATAAAAAGAAAGAAAAATTAAAAAATTAAAATCATAAAATAAAATGTGGACTTATTATGACGACTTATAAAATTCATCGTAATAAGTCTTTTAATTACGGCGAAAAAGTTTTTCATCGTAATAAAAAGGAAGAAAAATTAAAAAAATAAAATCGTAAAATAAAATGTGGACTTATTATGATAAATTATAAAAGTCGTCGTAATAAGTCTTTTTATTACGGTAAAAAAATATTTCATCGTAATAAATAATTATTATGATGAATTTAATTTTTATTTCATCATTATAAATAAACCTATAACGATGCAATATTTTATTATAATAAATTTATCATAAATATCATACTTTCTTATACTGTTTCAACTTTTTTTTTTTTCATCCGTCCTCATCTTCAGCATCGATGATAAAGAACCATCAAGAAGAAGTCTGTGCCGCTCGATCTTTGCCCAAAGAAGATTCACACTAGCACCAAGAAGTCGCCGCCAAAATTCCACACCAGAACCTAGAAGGAGCCGCCGAGATTCCACACGAACACGAAAGGCAGCGAAATTTTCTTATAAAAAAGCAGGAAGAAGCCGACGAGAAGGCCCGTTTTCTTCCGTTTTCCAATGCCCGGTCAAGAGCGGAAATTCCATTTTTTCTTCCTAAACCAATAAAAAAAAGAAAAGCAAGGTTTGACTGCCCAGCAGATTGACTACTCATCCACCTTCTTCTTAGGTGTTAGATTTTCAAATTGATATTTTCGTTGGGGAACAACTTCCAACGTACACAAGCCCTTATTTTCTTATACATCGGAAGTTGTCTTTTGAAGCAAAGGGAAAAGAAGAAGGCCATGATTCAGCAGCCGATCGAAGACGTTTTACTGTGGTTGTTTTCTCAAAGAAAGGGACTGTTTTCGTGGAGGAAGAATATCCGTTCTAAAAGCCTATCCCATAAGGTGATCAACAAGGAAGCGGCAAAAAAAAATTGCTACAAAAAAATTATGGCAATTTCAAATAATATTGATAAATATTCATCAACCTTTTATCCCTATTTTTGATGAAGAAAATTATGATTATTGAAGTATCAAGATGAAGACCCTTTTTATTTCATAAAAAGTATGAGATTTAGTAGAGAACGGATATGAAAACCTAGTTAATCCAACAAATCATAAAAAGAAACAATTGAAGGACTACAAAAAGAAAGATGCCAAAGCCTTGTTCTTCATCCAACAAGCTGTATTTGAGAAATTTTTTTTCAGAATTTTTAGAGCCACTAAATCAAAGGAGGCATGGGACATCTTGCAGGAGGAATTTCAAGGCAACATAAAGGTAAGAGCTATCAAACTTTAAACTCTAAGAAAAGAGTTAGATAATTTGAGAATGCAAAAAAATAAAAATCAAAGGATTACTTCTCCAAAATTATGGAGATTGTTAATCAAATGAAGAGCTATGGTAAAACCATCACCGAGCAAAGAATATGTGAGAAAATCTTAGCTAGTTTATCTCCAAAATTTGATACAATAGTTACAATTATTGAAGAATCTAAAGATCTTTCTGAATTAAGTGTTCATGAATTGATGGGATCTCTTGAAGCTCATGAGCAAAGATTATCTAGGCATAAAGAATCATCAATTGGAATGCCTTTTAATCTAAACTCAAAGTGGTTAATAAAAATTCTCAAAAAGAATCATCTAGTCATGCTCCAGTCAAAAGAGAGTCATTCAGAGGTGAAAACCAGAGTAGATGAAGATGAAGAAATATGAAAGAAGAGGTAAAGAAATGCAAATAAATAGTTTTTCAAAAAGACAATATGATGAGAGCACTCAACAAAGGTGCAATATATGTAAAAGGTCTTCTCATGCTGAAAAAGATTGCTGGTTTAGGGAAAAACCCCAATATTATAATTGTAAAAAGTTTGGACATGTTCAAAAAGATTGCAGGTATAAAGCAAGTGAGTAAGCACACTTCTCAGAAGAAAATAAAGGTCAATAAAGTACACTATAAGCATATCAAACTACAGAAGAACAAAGAAATAATGTATGGTATTTTAACAGTGGGTGCAGCAATCATATGACTGGTAAAAAATCTATTTTTGTGGACATTGACAGTTCTTCAATTTCACAAGTGAAGTTAGAAAATGGTGCATTAGTCCAAGTAAGAGGCAAAGAACAATTGCAATCAATACCAAGAAAGGAAGAAAATTCATTCATGATATTTTACTTGTTCCAGATTTGAAGCAAAATCTCTTGAGTGGACAGTTGATTGAGCATGGGCATATGGTACACTTTGAAGATAATGTTTGCAAGTTATATGACAGAGGGATGGAAAAGCAACTTATGGCAAATATCAAGATGGAGAAAAATAGAAGTTTTCCTCTTATTTTGCACTATGCAAAGGATGCTGCATGGAAGATGGAAGTAAATGATGACTCATGGTTATGGCATAAAAGGTTTGGACACTTAAATTTTCAAAGCTTGAGAAGTTTATATCAAAAGAATATGGTGTATGGTCTACCAGCAATACATGACAAGAAGAACCTTGTGAAGGATGTGCACTTGAAAAACAATATAAAGAGGCATTTCCAAAAGAGCATGTATGGAGAGCTAAAGCACCATTGGAGCTTATTCATACTGACATATGTGGACCTATGAAAACTCCCTCTCATGCAAGTAACATCTACTTCATTATTTTTATTAATGATTATTCAAGGATGACATGGATGTATTTTATGATACATAAATCATAGGCATTTCTTATCTTCAAGAAGTTTAAAAATCTTCTGGAAAGGCAAAGTTGGCATTATATCAAGGTGCTGAGAAGTGATAGAGGTGGTGAATACAATTCAAATGAATTTAAGAAATTCTGTGATGATGATGATGTACAAAGACAATTGACTATTGGCTATGCACCAGAGCAAAATGGAATTGCAGAAAGAAAGAATCATACTATTGTTGAGATGCCTAGATCTATGCTCAAAGGCAAAGGCCTTCCAAATTCTTATTGGACAGAAGCAGTGAATACAGTAGTTTATCTGATGAATAGATGTCCAACAAAAGCTCTTCAAAATATGACACCATTTGAAGCCTGGTATGGTAGAAAGCCTCCAGTAAAGCATTTTAAAATTTTTAGATATGTGTGGTATGCACATATTCCAAAGGAAAGGAGACACAAACTTGATGAAGTAAGTAAAAAATATATCTTTGTTGGATACAGTTCTAAATCAAAAGGTTACAGACTTTTCAACTTGAAGTTAAATCAAGTGATCATAAGAAGAGATATTATTTTCAATGAAAAAGTTTCTTGGGATTGGAAGCAAAAGAAAGTTGAAGAAAAATATTATTTCTCTTGATGAAGACATTCATGATGCTCAAAATGAAGAAAATAAGGTTGAAGGTTCACCACAAACTTCTCAAATATAAGTCCATTTTCAAGTTCAAGTCCATCTTCAAGTTCTACTCCTATAAAAATGAGAAGATTAAGTGACATTTATGCTTCTTGTAATATTTGCATGATTGATCTTTAAACTTATGAAAATGCTATGCATGAAGAAGTGTGGAACAAGGCAATACAAGAAGAAATCAATATGATTGAGAAGAATAAAACTTGGGAATTAGTGAAGAAACTAAGTGATAAGGAAGTCATTGGCTTGAAGTGGATCTATAAAATAAAACACAATCCAGATAGCACCATTCAAAGAGATACTCTCAATTACCTGGTATTGATTATCAAGAAACTTTTGCACATGTTGCTAGACATGATACTATTAGAACTCTTATTTCTATAGCAGTACATAAAAGCTGGAAACTATACCAACTAGATGTAAAGTCAGCATTCTTGAATGGAGTATTGGAATAAGAAATTTATGTTAAACAACCTCAAGGCTTCATCATCAAAGGTCAAGAAAATAAGGTATACAAGTTGAAGAAAGCATTGTATGGGCTGAAGCAAGCACGCAGAGCATGATACTCTCAAATTGACACCTACTTCAATAAAAAAGGTTTTCTAAGAAGTCCAAGTGAACCAACACTTTATGTGAAGAAGCAAGGTAATGATATTCTCATTGTCTCTCTTTATGTTGATGATTTAATTATTACTGGTAACAATGAGAATATGATCTTGAATTTCAAAAGTGATATGATAAGAAGATATGAAATGAATGATATGGGTTTGCTAAATTATTTTTTGGGAATTAAAATCAGTCAAAGAAAAGATGGTATCTTTATCAATCAAAAGAAGTATGTAGAAGGCATTCTCAAGAAATTCAAAATGAAAAGTTGCAATAGCATGGAAACATCATTTATGGTAAATGAGAAGTTGATGAAAGAAGATGAAAGTGGTGAAGCTAATGCATAATTATACATAAGCATTATTGGAAGCTCATTATATCTAAAAATTTCAAGACCAGATATTATGTTTACATCAAGTTTACTTTCCAGATTTATACAAAAGCCAAGTAATATTCACTTTGGACAAGCAAAAAGAGTCTTGAGATACATTAAAGGTACTAAAGATTATGGGATCATGTATGAAAGAAATAATGATAATATTGTGACGTTGTTTGGTTTTTGTGATAGTGATTGAGCTGGAAGCATTGATGACATGAAAAGCACATCAGATATGTATTCTTTTATGGATTAGGTATCATATCTTGGGCATCCAAGAAGAAAGATACAGTGGCATTATCTTCTTCTGAAGCGGAATATGTTTCTACAACTTTAGCAGCACAACAAATAATTTGGTTGAGAAGAATACTTGAAGATATGGGTGAAAAGAAAGAAGAAGCTACTACTATGTTATGTGACAACAAATCTACTATTTCTATGACAAAGAATCCTATATATCACAGCCGCACCAAGCATATCAAAATCAAGTACCATTTCATTAGAGACGTGGTAGAAGAAAAAGAAATTGAAGTCAAATGTGAAGACAAAGACCAAATTGCAGACAGGTACTACCCAAGGAGAAATCCATTCACTTTAAAGATCTCATGGGTATCCAAGAACAACCATAAAGGAGAGTGTTAAAATATAATGGTTGTTAGTTTTTAGTATTTTATTTTATTTTATTTAGTTTGAGTTGGGCTTGTACATAATGGGCCTATTTTTTTATGCTTTGGTGGGGTAGCCTCAAATGGATAAGATCATAAGAGGCTTTATGTTTATCTATAGAAACAAGAAACAATATTTATATGGTGATGTGCTTAATGAAACATATAGATCTAATTTTCTTCTTGAGAGAAAACCTTTCTTCTACCTTGATTTTTCTTTCCAAAATAATCTGTGTTGAAAAAAATCCCAACAAAAGAAATGGGCACCCCCATTCCGTCGTTCTTTTAGACATACATGATACAGTGTGAACAGAAAAATACTTGATATACTTTGTAGGACATGGGATCTTTCTCTTCTCACCTAGAGATACCATTGCCCTGAAAGCTTACCCCCATGTCCCCCATAACTGTACCAAGGATGCGTACGTGTGTGTGCGTTGAGAGAGAGAGAGAGAGAGAGAGAGAGAGAGAGATAGTATGTATTATATTATTTATTAAAGTATCATTCAACATAGAGTCTAGATTTAGTTTGCACTTTATTAGTTTTTATAAGAACTAGCTGTATTCAATCCATTATTGTTTAAAAAATGCACATGTGAAGGAGGAACATTATGCTTGACAAAGGGAGTAAACTGAGAGGAAACTAAAAGATATTATTTTACAAAATTTTATGAAAATTCAGTTAATTATTGATTTTTCAGAAAAAAAGATTGGTGTTGTTTTAAAAAAAAATGAGAATTATTTAGAGATCAAACTAATTTTGTGTTCGGTGTGAGTACAAGATGGATAATACGTAAGTTTGAAAGTCTAGCGCCTATTTACTAAATGTCTAATATATTTTGAATATCTCAACCATATTTCTTTATATTACTTCTTGCCTTATAATTAGATTAAGAATAAAAATCATTAGAGAGTCCCGCTATGTGCGTGTCTTGTCACAAGAGAAGGAATCTGTTTAATTCATACAAAATCAATAACCTATAACTTTGCTATCAAATATTTCAAACAGAGTTTTTTTCATTGTTGCCCAGCCACCATCAACTAATAAATAATCTAGCATTTTTGTCAATGCAAGTTATATTTTCCCATAGAAAAAATTTCAATTTTTATTGCCGGCCCTTTTTTCCCTCCTCATGCGCTCTTACTGGGACTTTTCTTTTGTTAGATTCACCAAAAGAGTTGAAGGTTGGAATAATGGTTGCTTGAACTTTCCTTCGTGTTAAGGTCCAAGAAACTATTTGATCCTAGGTGCAGATATGATGTAAATGTTATCATCGACTTAAAGGACCATGAAACAAATTATATAAATATTCAAGAATTCTAAATCAAAAATATTTCAAATACCTCATTAGCTAGATTGAAACCATGATAGTTATTTAGAAAATATATGCACATATTGTGGGGTTTGATAAAGCAACATTATATCTTGACATGGATTATGGTTAACCAGCAGTTAACTGAGAGGGGAACCTAAGAGATTATTTTACAAAGTTTCCATGAAAATTCAAGTTAATAACTGACTTTGCAAGGAAAAATGATTGGATTATTTTTTTCAAATGGGAATTATTTAGATATTGAAATATTCCTTTCTTTTGGTGCAAGCACAAGACGGACAATACATAAATTTGAAAGTCTAGCACCTATTTGAATTATATATTTTGAATATCTCATAACTTTTTTTTTATATATTACTACTTGCGTTATAATTAGATCAAGAACAAAAATCATCAGAATATCCATCAATATGTATATCTTTTTATAAGAAGAGTTTGATTATTTCATATACAAAATCAATAATCAAATAATTTTTTTATACAAATCCACTATCAAATATTTTAAGCATAGATATGTGCAAAAAATCCTTTTCATTATTGCCCTATTGCCTGTCAACTGACAAATAGTCTAGCATTTTTGTCAACTCATATTATAATTTTTTTTGAAAGAAAACTTTGTATTTATTGCGAGGCCTTTATTTCCTTCCTCGTGCATTCTTACCTAGAGCATAGGTATGGTATTGAAATGGGCACCTCATGTTTGACTTTTCTTTCGCATTTATCAACATAGTTGAAGGTTGGAATAATGGTTGCTTAAGGTTTTCTTTATGCCAAGGTACAAGGAACAATTTGATCCTAAGTGGGCTTAATGATAATATATGTGTTGTATTATGTAAATGTTATCATCAATTTAGAGGACCATGAAATAAATCATATAAATATTCAAGAATTACAAATCAAAAATATTTCAAATACTTCACTATCTAGATTGAATCCATTGTTGTTTGAAAAAAAAATGCACTTTGTGATAGAGTAACATTATGCTTAACTAAGAGATATTATTTTACAAAATTTCCATGAAAATTTTATTAATTATTGACTTTGCAAGAAAAAAAGATAGGTTTTTTTTCAAAATTGGAATCATTTAGATATTAAAATAATTTGTGTTTTGGTATAAGCACAGGACAAACAATATGCAAATTTGAAAGTCCAATGCCTATTTACTAAATCCCCAATATATATTTTGAATATCTCATATTTATAATTCTTCATATTACTACTTTCCTTATAATTAGTTCTAGAAACAAAATCATCACACAATCATTCTATAAATTATCCTTTTATAGGAAAAATAATTTGATTATTTCATACAAAGTCAATAATCAAATAATTATTTATGCAAATCAATGGCATAAATAATATAGCACTTTTGCCAACTTTCATTTTTTATTTTTCCTTAAAAAAAATTAGTATTTATTTCTTGGCCCTTTTTCCCTCCTCATTCATGCCTACTTAGACTAGGTATGATATTGGAGGTTGGACTAATTGTATGATAATAACATTCCTGCTTAGAGTTGGAGGTTGGACTATAATGGTTGCTTGAGGTTTCCTTTATGTCAGGGTCCAAGGAACAACTTAATCTTAGGTAGGCCTAATTATGATGATATATATATATATGCTGCATTACATAAATTTTATCTTCAACTTAGAGGCCCCAAAAAAAATTATATAAATATTTAGGGATTCTAAATAAAAAATATTTCAAATACTTGATTGGCTAGATTTAATCCATTGTTGTTTGAAAAAAATTCACTTGTGATGTAGCAAATTTTTTTAGATAAATAAATAAAGATTCCTAATATATTCTAAATAAATAAATAAAGATAATAATATAAATTAAAAAATAATTTTACCATGATAAAATCCTAGAGGATGAGTACTTAAATCTTTTAGAAAAAATTGCTTATATTTACAAATACCTAACTAATTCTTTATTTTTGATATTTAAAAGCTTCATCAACTTCATCTTTTAACTTTTACTCTCTTGACTATCAATTTGATACAAAAGATCTCAATTGGGCTCTGTTCAAATGCTCCATCAACTTTCATCCTCTGACCTTCACTATTTAGACTATCGATTTGACACCAGAAGATCTTAATTAGGCTATATTCAAGGGCTCCATCAACCTTTATCCATTAACTTTCACTCTTTGGACTATCAATTTAACACCAAAATTTTTTTAATTAAACATAATTTATGATAAATTTTCTTAAAGCTAATAGATTTTTTATACTAATTTCTTAAATTGTCTACTTTCATTAAGATACTAATTTTCAAAGAGAGCTAAAGTGATAAACATTAAAAAATATTTTAAAATATTTTTCTAACTTCACTAGATTTCTAAGTTATCTAATATCTGTTTTAGCAAGAAAAAGTCATAAAAAATATATAAAATATTAAAAAAATCATTTGTCACATAATAGCATTTTCATAATATTCTAAACGCTCGTTAGTACTGAGACATATTCATAAAATTACTTTCAATTTAACTTTGATTTGGGTTCTTTATGCATTCGAAAGATAAGTCGATGTTAGATATTATGAAGGCAAGTATACCTAAAAATTTTAATTATATTAGTTTTTATCAAGCATTTTTTCTACCTAATGTACACTAGGACATGGTATTACAAATACCAAAACAAATGCTATATATGTAGTATAACTTTTTAACAAATAATAATTACTTTCACAAACTTTAGAAGAACATGAATGAACTATGATTAGTAAACATATAATAAGCTTAACAAATAACTACCAATAGCAAATACTATTCAGCTACATTTTGACCCTCAGATTTGAGGTTCTCCTAAGACAATTGATCCAAAATGGACCAATCAAACATGATTAGCTCATCACTCCTATATCAAACACTTAAAGCTTTATGGAATCCATCACTGGTTTATTTGATCATTAATGTTTTCAAAATTCTTGCCTTTCAAGTACGCTACCTTGATTTGCAACTTTGTGCAACCTGCCACAAAATATTTTCCCTATTGTCGGATGCCGATGATGCAATTCAATAATGAATGATTCTGGTGCTTTCATTGAGAAACAAGAGTATAATGATTCAGTCTCCAAGTTGAACACACAAGACTTTGTCCAATCATCACTTTCTTTATATTTTTGAAGCATGAAACTTATCGCGGAAAGCTTCAAGTTATATCATCAGAATGGAATTTGGAAGTTTGAGATTCACTCTTCATAAATTAATCAAACTTTAATGATGTATGAAGTTAATTGGAATGATGAATTCATATTGGCTTTATGGCTTCTAATTATATAGAAGATTCAAGAACTGAGGAAGGAGGTGAAAAATTATTAGAGGGGAATTTAAATTATAAGATATCACCAAGGTGCTGCAGCAGCCACTGCTAGCAAGAAACTAGCAAAAGCTCTGATGAAGAGATTTACAAAGATGTAACATGGGCAATAGATAGTAGCAGCACCCTTTTTGCGAACTTAGGTAATTCCACCTGTTAGGCCTTTCCTCCTCCTCTCTCGTTCCTGCTTTAATTCAGGTAACCGGTATAGTTTCCTTGTATTTGTACTTAGAGTGAGCACTGGCAACAATGACTAATGTTTGCAAGAATCTGACGGCCTCCAATGCAGCACAAAACTAATTAATCTGTAAAATTTGATAGCCTTGGCCAACCTGAAAAATGATTGTCTGCCACTGAATATACACGATAGGAAAATTTTGAACTTCGAACCATTTACACCGGGTACATCCGTTGTTCATAAGAATAGAAGACAGACTATTTTAATGGGAAACTTCATTGATCTCACACTTTTCTTACATGGCAGTTCATTTTAAGCTACTTTCTTCAAGGATCCATCTTTAAACATTTTAAGACTCAGGGTGTTGAACACTGCTCGTGAGTACTGGCGTGAAGCATTCCTCCAGTCTGTTCCCGCTTTCATCATCATTTCAAATTCTTCATAGCTTATGCGGCCATCCTGCAAGACACATGCATAATAGTAAGTGAGGTTAAAAGATTGGAGCATATGAACTCGTGGCTTCTATCTTGTGAGGAAATATCTAATAACTACTAGTTAGCCAGCAATCCGGGCAATCGGTAATGCCCATAATTGGACTAGTTTAAGTTGATGCAACCTTGTCCTTGTCGACATCAGAGATGATATCCAAGATCGCTTGCTCATTGGCATCGAGTTCATCACCTCCTAAAGCTTCTCTCAACTCATGAATTTCAATATATCCACTCTCATCCTTGTCGAAGTATCTGAATGCTTTTGGAAGGTGTTCCTCGCTGCGGATCTTCTTCAGGTGGACGGATACAGTCACAAACTCCTCACAGTCCAGGTGACCATTTCCATCTATATCTGCCTGCAAAGAGAAAAACAAGTATATTGGAGTCAGATGAACACAGATGGAAGGCAAGCAAGTCTGTGACATGGAACAGACGGCAAATGCCGAAAGAGCCCTCACCGCTTCCATTAGCATATCAATATCTTGTTCTGGCATATGGTGTCCAATTAAGTTTAACCCGTTTTTAAGTTCATCAAGTGTTAACTTCCCTTTCTTGTTGGTATCCATCGTGTGAAACATTTGCTTAATGGCAGCTACTTCCTCCACTGGCAAGTGTTCAGCTACCACCTATGCAGAATGTAAATTGATGCGAAGACATTTTGTTTATAATTAAAGGCAGAGAGAACCATGTGATGAGTCATAGTGTCATGTGAAATTGGGGAGCTTACGATCAAGGCTTTCTTCTTGAACTTGTTCATGACTGAGAACTGTTGAAGCCTTGCTCTGACAGCTTCTCCAAGGGGAATATTTGGTGCTTGCTTGGCATTCTGCAGCCAAGGGTGTTCTTCATACAATAAAAGCCACAATTAGTTGATGAAGCAGTACTTATTCTGCATATAGTTGGCTCAGGTTAGTTCTCTACCATTACTCAAGCACCATCAATATTAGAAGCTCCAGCTTAAATAATGTTGGGAGTTCAAATATAAGAATTTAAAAAAAATAAAAATGGAGACAAAAGTGGTATCTGTACATTAAATCGATCAACTGAACTAGTCTAGTCTGGGTATTTCTTTTTGAAAATGAGAAATCTATGCATCACTGAAGAAAAAAAATGGAGAACTTTTACATGGTGGTAGCCTCATGATTGAAGAGACTATGTCAGAACTGCCAACTTTCAATTATGAGAGTGAAGAAATCAGAAAAATCCAATCTGCAAGTCTCAAGTACAAGGTCAGATATACGGATTGAAATGTGATCCTTCAAAGCATCAAACCCTATTCCCACTGCCCCCTAATCTGACATGAACTGATGCATGGGTTTTTTCTTCAGAAATTAGATGATGAGCTGGTCTTGAACTGAAATGAGAGAGCAAACTTACAAGGTTGTCCTAGATATGGAACCAGTGGAGAAAAAGTGCAAAGCAGGAAAATGGTGTTTTTTTTTTTTAAATTTAAACTTTGTTTTAAGAAGGGCAAACACAACTCCTAAACTTCCTTTATTTAGTGAAGAAGTTGAACCCAAGTCTCTCATATCAAACTAAAATACTTTGACTAAGTTGGATATTTAATATATGATAAATTATATGATAAGCCAAATGGAGAAAATAAATAATATGAATCATGAGGGAGAGGGGGTGAGAGCATACCAAGAACTTCTTGAACTGTTAACCTAGTGTAGGGGTTTGGATCAAGCATGCATCTCACAAGATCCTTTGCATTTTCAGATACTTTAGGCCATGGCTCCCTTTCAAGATCAATGACCGACTGAATAATTGACTGTGCAATTCCTTCATCAGTTTCTGAAGAGATGTAGCAATGTCTCAGCATTAGGTGATGTAAACTACCATAATTCATCTATCATTGACCTATCAAAATCATAAAATTTTTTCTTGTAAAGTTTTCTTGCTTATGATTCATTATCAGTTTCCTATGTAATGAGAACATGTTACTATGATTCTATTGCGTAGATTCAACTTCAGTCAAATAAGCAAACCAGAGAAGTAACATACCTGCCCAAAAGGGCGGCACACCACACAGTAAGATGTAGAGAACAACCCCAGCACTCCACACATCTACTGCAGGACCATAGTTTCGCTTCAGGACTTCTGGGGCCATGTAAAATGGACTGCCAACAATTTCATTGAAACTTTCACCTAGAGAAAGAAACAAAAATAAAAAGAAGTGATGAAACAGCTAAAAAGATGATCATATCAAAAAAAAAAAAAAAGGATGCAAGAAAAAAAAAATTTATGCGGGCCTACCAGGCTTGAAAATACAGAGAGCCCAAAATCGGTTGCCTTCAGTGGAGCATTTTCAGATTGATTTGCGAACAAGAAATTCTCGGGCTTGAGGTCCCGGTGGATTACCCCATTCTCATGGCAATGCTGCAGCAATGATGGCTATGTATGAAAAAACATGCTGTATGGACAGAAAATGCAGTCTCTTTCTTGAGAATAATGGTGGGAATGCCACCAAAAATTTTAAGGAAATGATGCAGAAACTAGCTGTGCAAAAATACTTGGGAAACAAACCTAAAGTTTCAAGTGCAGAACCTCGTTTTGGAGGGTTGCAGCCATATAGAGTCATTCTTGGGTAGACTTGGTTTACCATAAGTCAGTAGACCAGGCCAATCAAAGTTCACACTGTTATGGCTCCCACCAGCGCTTTGTTGTGGCTTCCATCGATATATGAGCACTCATTGGCCTAATCTGTGTGACATGTTGTTGGCCAGGTCTATCTTAGAATTTTTCCTCGTCTATTAACCCAATTTCCTTGCTGATAGAAAATTTTTTTTTTTTGGTTGGTTGTTGGTGGGTGGGGGGGGGGGGCGCGGAGAAGGGGATTGCAATAGGTGTTATTAGCACCTAACAAATACAGTCCCTCTAACATTGCCTCAAAGCAAGTCCATAGTTTCGTAAAGAAGTTCTTTGTCTAGATTAGATGTTGCATGGAAGAAGAGGCAAGATCTGCGAGATAATCAACAACTTGATTAGCTTCTTGAAGTATGTCTGGAGATAACACTCCGCACTATGTAGAGGTAGAAATGCATATATGACCTCCCTTTCTTCATCCAAGAGATAACAATAGATGAATCACCCTGAAGCATAAGAGGGAAATTGAGGAACATATTCACTGCTATCATCAACCCGAACGATGCTGCATGCAACTCGGTAGAAGGTATACCAGAGATCAGCAAGGAAAAGAAACAGCAAGAAGAGGTTTTTTTAAAGTCATCCCAAACAACAAAACCTGCTCCTACAGAAATTGGGTGGATGGATCCATGAAAGTTAATTTTGAGGACTCCTGGTTGAGGGGGCTGTCAAAAAACAAGTTTAGGGAATTGAGATTCCAAAGCTCTGAAATTATAGGAGCCCTAGGTGCCCAAGGCTAGAGAAGTATTGTACTCCTTTGATTGGGAAAATTCCTTTGCCATCAAAACTACATGTCTAATGATATAGCTTAGGCTAAAAGCTGCATTTTAAAAAATTACCCCATCACTACATTTCCAATTTAAGCATAGGACATAAATGAGGAATGATAGGGAAGTCCCCAAAAGGAAGTTATGAGGAGGGTTCAAAAGGAGATTAAAGGCCTGCTCTACTGGTCTCAAGTGTTAAAATTGACTTAGACTACTCCATACCAGGGACGACTTCTTGCAGGGGGTCAAACTCAGCTTTGCATCGCGTACAGAGAGGAAGGAAAGAGAAAATCCGATGATGTAACAAGGCTAAAGTTGGAAGGTCACCGTGGAAGAGTTTCGAGAGAAAAAATAAAGGTTTGTTCTGGGCTAGCAACTTCCATAACTTGGAGAAGTTAGGGGAGGATTCAAGCCCAGATGTAGAAATCTAATTCTGATACACTTGTTTTACAATAATCTTAGAGCCGATACAGTTTTAGCTATGCATAATATTAATAGTCTAATTTGTGATTGCTTCTAGTCCCTAGTTCCCAACTTTGGCATCAAAAATCAGATGATGTGGGTTGATCAAAAGAGCTAAACTAAAAGGAATAAGGGCGGTCGCCAGCTGATCAAGATGACCACGGAAGGAACTCCGGCCAATAGGGGGTGGCCGAAGGTGGAGATTCGATGGAAGTTGGTTGAATTAAGTCGTCTATGTCTGAAGCCTAAAACTAATATGCATATGTCCCAAATTCCATAAAAGACCTGCCCTTTGTAACCCCCGGTAATTTATTATGGGGAATGTAACTCCTAGTATTTATTTTGGGGACACCTGGCATCTTAACTTCCTTCTGATGTTTAGGTCCCGATGCGACGTCTGGTATCTCGGGTCTTCGCGTGTCGGATGGGTTCCCATTTTCCATTGATCCGAGGCGTCGCGTGGGAGAATAAAAGGTGACGGAGGGTGACTCCCTCCTTCATCCTGACAGACGTCTTCCTCAGGTAATTCTTTCATGTTCATGCCAGATTGAGAGAAAGAGAGCAAGAGAGAGGGAGGTAGAGAGATAGAGAAGAGAGAGATGGAGAAAGAGAGAGAGAGAGGAAGGGAGAGAGGACGAGAGAAGGATCGGACCAGCAGCCGGTCCGATCCTTGGTTCGGGCCCGGCGGTGTCCCCGTCGCCTTGTCGGGCCTGAGCTCTGGTCGACGACCTCCACCGGTGTCGACGTGCGTTCGGTGGAGGTCCGGCCGGCCATGCCAGCCGGCCGTGCCATCGGCACTGTGCGTGCCATGCGGACAGTGAAAGACCGAAAGAGAGGAAGAAAGAGAAAATTGAGGAGAGAGAGAAAGAGGGGAGGCTGGCCGCGGCGGTGGCCGGCTCTGGTCCGACTAACGGTGGCCGGACCGACTCCAATTTGAACGGATTTGACGCCGACACAGTGTATGTCGCACGGGAGATGAAAGAGACAAAAAGAGAGAGGGAGAGAAATTAATGAGAGAGAGAGGGGGGGAGTGGCCGGCGGTGGCCGGCTCCGGTCTGGCCAATGGTGGCCGGGCCGCCTCCAATTTGGCTGGCGGCGGCCCTGGCCGCCGGCACGGCTCTCGGCTCCTCTTTTTCAAAAGAAACAGAGGAGCTGGGTGATAGAAGTGTTTGGGCCGTTTGGGCCGTTCGATCTTTGGGTCCTGTTGGGCTGTTTCTGGAGCCCTTTTTGGGCAAGGTTTTGAACCCTACAATGGGCCGGGAAATGGAAAATAAAATTATGGCCTGATTCAGGATGAATTCTAGTTTCTTGGGTAATTTAATTTCTCCATTTGGATGTTTTTATTGGGAGATATTCGAGCCCAAAGTTGGGCCCATGAATTAGTTTGGATAGAGTTGTAGGAGTCTTTTTATTATTCAAATTTTAGAGACTAATTATGAAAAATAATACTGTAGGTGCCCAGTTGTCCAAGTAGCTGGTTTATCATTTTGGAGTTGTGTGTTGAGGTAAGTAAGTCTATTTATAATTAATAATTTATAACTCATGGTTTTATAGTTTGCATGTAAATTGTGAGATAAGGAAAAACGGAAGTTTATTTGGTTTGATTATTTTGAATGGTATCATAAATCTACATATGAGCATTTATTATGACTATAGTAGCTGATAATATTTTGAAAGAAATAGTTTCTTGGTGTATGTGCAAAAATATAAATTCTTTGATTTGCAAAATATGTTGGGATGATCATATGCATTTGCTAATAATGTACAACCCATTGTATATGAATATGAGAAATTGATACATGATGAGTGACATGAAAGTATGATGATAACATTGTGATAGACTAATATGTGTCGCCGCAGTTCTCATTCGGCCTCACACATCTGTAGGGTGTGTTCTGTTTGAGTATGTATGGCCTCACACATCTAGAGGATGTGTTCTGATTAATTTGTAGGGCCGTGGGACACATACGAAAATAATAATTACATAAATAGTAGGTTTGTTTACATTACATAATCTGGTATTTATTGCATAATCTATAAGTAAGCCAAATATAATAATTTTATAAAATTATTGTATTTATAGTTTTATGCATACTTATGAAATTGAGTTTTATTGATTATTTTAGAAATTGATAAACTGTATCATGAGTATTTAATTGAATATTTGCTATAACAGTTGGTATTAATTTGCAAAGTAATAGTTTATTGTGTTTATGCCAAATATGATGTATATGTTTATTTTTAACTTTGCAAAGTGAATTGGTTACATGCAATGATTAAGAACGTACAAACCACTGTTTATGTGATATGAAAAGATTATGCTTATGATGATGCATGATGTATGATATGCATATAATAATGACCCTGAATTATATTTATATGTGTCGCCGCGGTTCTCCTATGATGTGGCATGTGGAGGCCGCACACATCTAGAGGATGTGCTCTATTTGATGATGATGTGGCTTGTGGAGGCCACACATCTAGAGGATGTGCTCTGATTGACGATGATGTAGCATGTGGAGGCCACACATCTAGAGGATGTGCTCTGATTGACGATGATATGGCATGTGGAGGCCACACACATCTAGAGGATGTGTGCTGATTGATTATGATGTGGCATGTGGAGGCCACACACATCTAGAGGATGTGCTCTGTTTGATGATGATATGGCATGTGGAGGCCACACATCTAGAGGATGAGCTCTGATTGATGTTACACCAGTTGGGGTGTTGCAGGGCCATGGGACACATAAAATATAATATAAAAATGATCATATAAACAGTGGGTTGTTTACAATGCATTTTTTTATAAGCTTCCAAATTAATTTGAGTGGTGATATGCTTGTTCTGATAGCATGATAAATGCATTTAAAACTGGAAGTTTATGAAATTATGACTTGATAATATCTTGATAAGATATGATGATATATGACTATTTTTATTATAGGCTTACTAGATGAGTGTGAGCTCATGTAAACCTCACAATGTTTTTCAGAGCTCAGGATTGAAGATGGATTTATGGGGTAGATGGAGCTTCTATATAAATCAGTTCCATGATTTCATTGTGGCCCCAGTATTACTTGTGTGTAGGGTTGTTAGCCTAGAACTATATTGATTGTGTGTAGGGCTTGTAGCCCAAACTCATATTTATGGTTTGTGTTATGGATTTGGATTGCCTAATTATAATTATTGCCTTACATTGATCGATGTATAAATTTTGGGACGCCTTGCATGCCCGGCATGCGGCGGGTTGTCATGCTAGCTCAAAATTTTTGATCCGAGGCGTGACAGCTTTTATGGTATCATAGCCTAGGTTATGACCTTAGGGACACATGCATGATGACACTCTAGGCAAAATACTAGGATGATATTCAGACAATTATGACTTTAAAGGAATTTCAGGAATTATGCTTTGAAAGCTTGAAATTTAAAGTTTATCAAGATATTAATTGAATTACAAATTTGATAGGAATTAAGAATGAACCATCGCAAGCCAATGATATTATGTGAGCTCCCTGGCTGGTAGCCTTAACCAATGGGGAGGCCTAGGGACTTCTAGAGGTTTTAGCTCCGTCAAACTTGTTGGAAATGGCTCGTAGCAGTTTCAGATCTTTAAATAATATGAGTAGATGAAATTTTAATTGCAATAAAAGATAGATGAATATATGGAATATAATATAGTAGTTGAAAATTGTAATTGATGACTAATATGACTAAGATAACATCATTATATCCAAATTGCAATTGAGTTAGATATTTGGATTTTGAGTTATTAAATCTGAATTTGAATGTGGAAGTATACAATAGAACTTACATTATTGATATTGTAAGTTAAGATTATGAGCTAATCTGCCGGTTATAGAGATGATTAATATTGATGATATTTTGGTAATAAATAGTTAACTACATGTTTTTGATCAATTACAATTGAGTACTTTTTGAATTTAAGTCTGGATGGATAAGTATATATAGTGAATTTTACTAAGAATACTTTTATTATGGATATTGCTTGTTCAAGACTGATTGTTACTTTGCTAGATATGCAGATAGTTGATACTGATGTTAATAAAATAGTTGACTGGATATTATATCATGATAGATCATTTAGAAGATTATAAAATTTTATATTCTAAGACAATTACTGTTTAAGTTTTGAGCGGTAGACTCTATTAATCTTTAGAACTGATTTTGGCTATAAATGATCAAATTTTTGATGGTAGAAAGTGAAAGATTTTAGCAGTAAGAAGAATAAGATAAATTTCACTAATAAAGAATTTCATGGGGATTTTATCTTTTAATAGATTTCTAAATCAAGATATCTATTTATTAATTTATTGTGCCTTTCTTCATAGTTCCTAAGTAGATATCTTTCTCTAAGATGGATAAATTATCAATCAGCCGTAAGTGACATGAATCTTTTCTAGAAAAAAGGAGATGATTTTATTTTGACTATTGCTAATTATGGATTATGGTTAAGGATACATCTACTATCACTTTCAAATCATAAAGAGATTGCTATAACTTCCAATTATGTCTTTCGGATGGTAAGTGCATTTTCAATCTTTATTGACCTTATAAGTCTTGTATTCATCTGAGCTAGATTAGTGAAGTCACTTTGAGATATTCGAAGGGTTTAAATTAGTTGGTCATATTATGGCATGAGACATTGCATAATCTATAGATGATTTTGATAATCATTGGTAACAAAATAATTGATTCAAGGATTTGAATCATTTAAAATTGCAATATTGAGGATATACTGACCTATTCAAGAGAAATTGTGGTGGTAATTACTGATAAATATGAAGGAGATAAAAAATTATACTGGTGATTAATGATGGTACTATTATTCAAAGAAAATAAATTAGTTAATTATGATAATTATGAAAGATATCCTAAATAATTGCATAATATTCATTGATGTTAGCTTGAAGTATTCAAGAGTGAAACCAAGTATGTTATGATGATTGAAATAAGTGTCGTAATGATTAATGACACATTCAACTATTTATGAGTTGAGAGAGCATTGGAAGAAAACTATCTTATATTTAATTCAAAAGAACTTGGAACTATCTTATCGAGGAATTAATAGTAATTGATATAGGTTATTAACCTTAAGAATGGATGACATAATACATGTGATGGACTCTATGATATTTATGATGATTGTGTTGTGAGAAGTTAAGGTATTAAAAAAAAAAAGATGACAGGAAAGAAATACTTCTTAAGGAATTTAATTTTATTTGGTAGAAAGATCAAATTAATTGTTGAAGTTGGATATGTCATTTGGGTACCTAGGAATGAAATAAAAGTTTGCTAGTGAGTATCTTTAATGGTACAAAATTAGTGGACATTTAATTTTGAGGATGAAATTTTAGCGGGATAAAATGTTAATATTTATTTTTGGTTTAATGGTAAACTGAGTAAATTGAGTTTGTATCCATTGTCTTACTCTTTTAACTTGATGATGTCATAAAAGGCTTAGTGGATTAAGCTGAATTTCTAGCCTTCCACCCTCAAATAGATGGACAAATTGCATGAACCAATTATATTTTAGATAATATACTACGAGCCTTAGTGAAATTGCTTATTTTAATGGTTACCAAGCCAATATTCAAATGGATTCATTTAAGTTGTCTATGATATAAGGTATAGATCCCCTTTTATTGAAATGAAATGAGAGAGAGAAAATTTTGGTTACTGAGCTGGTTTAACAACAATGAAAAGTATCATTAATTAAAGCAGCTTCATGTAGCTCAGAGTTAATAAAAAAGTTATGTGGATGTCAAAAAGAAAGATTTAAAATTTCAGGTTGAAGATCATTCAGAAGTCTTACTAACCAATGATATAATGAGGTTTGCGTTTAGAGGTGAATTGAGTCCACAATACATTGGGCCATTTGAGATTTTGATCAAGATATAGGTGGCGGCTTATAGGTTAGCACTGTCTTCATTACTCTTTGGGGTGTTCAATGTATTTCATATCTTTATGACTGAGGAGGTATATTTCAAACCCCTATTATGTGTTAGAACTTGAACCAATTTAGCTTAAGAAAGAATTGACCTATGAAGATCATCTTGTGTGCATCGTGGACCACAAGGATCAAGTTCTAAGATGGTGTAGCATTCCTTATATCAAGGTTCAGTGGAGTAATCATTCTGAGATGGAGGCTATTTGGTAGCTTGAGGAGGAAATGAAAAACATGGAAACTTGAGGAAGAAATGAAAAAGAAGTATCCACAATTATTTGCAGGTAAATTCTCTATTCAAGATTGTTGATAGATCATATATGAATTCTATAGTATTTGATGTATGTCAATTTCGAGGATAAATTTTTATAAGGGGGGAAGAATGTAACCCTCGGTAATTTATTATGGGAATGTAACTCCTAGTATTTATTTTGGGGACACCTGTCATCTTAACTTCCTTCTGACGTTTAGGTCCCGATGCGACGTCTGGTTTCTCGGGTCTTCGATGGGTTCCCATTTTCAATTGATCTGAGGCGTCGTGTGGGAGAATAAAAGGTGATAGAGGGTGACTCCCTCCTTCATCTTGACAGACGTCTTCCTCAGGTAATCCTTCCATGTTCATGGCAGATTGAGAGAGAGAGAGCGTGAGAGAGGAAGGAAGAGAGATAGAGAAGAGAGAGGGAGAAAGAGAGAGAGAGGAAGGGAGAGAGGATGATAGAAGGATCGGACCAGCAGCCGGTCCGATCCTTGGTTCGGGCCCGGCAACGTGCCCGTTGCCTTGATGGGCCTGAGCTCTGGTCGGCGACCTCCACCGGTGCTGGGCGTGCATCCGGTGAAGGTCTGGCCGGCCATGGTGGCCGGCCGTGCCGCCAGCACTGTGCATGTCGTGCGGACAGTGAAAGACATAAAGAGAGAAAGAAAGAGAAAATTGGGAGAGAGAGAAGGAGCGCCGACTCTGGTCTACCCAACTCCAATTTGGCCAGATTTGACGTCAGCACAGTGTATGTTGCGCGGGAGACGAAAGAGAGAAAAGAGGGAGGGAGAGAAATTGATGAGAGAGAGAGGGGGAGTGGCCGGCCGTGGGCGGCTGGCTCCGGTCCAGCCAATGGTGGCCGGGCCACCTCCAATTTAGTCGGCGGCGTTCCTGGCTGCCGGCACGGCTCTCGGCTCCTCTGTTTCAAAAGAAACAGAGGAGCTGGGTGATAGAAGTGTTTGGGCCGTTTGGGCCGTCCGATCTTTGGGCCCTGTTGGGCCATTTTCTGGAGCCCTTTTTGGGCAAGGTTTTGAACCCTATAATGGGCCGGAAAATGAAAAATAAAATTATGGCCCGATTCAGGATGAATTATAGTTTCTTAGGGTAATTTGATATCCCAATTTGGATATTTTTATTGGGAGATATTCGAGCCCAAAGTTGGGCCCATGGATTAGTTTGGATAGAGTTGCAGGAGTCTTTTATTATTCAGATTTTAGATATCTAATTATGAAAAATAATACTGTAGGTGCCCAGTTGTCCAAGTAGCTGGTTTATCATTTTGGAGTTGCGTATTGAGGTAAGTAAGTCTATTTATAATTAATAATTTATAACTTATGGTTTTATAGTTTGCAAGTATATTATGAGATAAGGAAAAACGGAAGTTTATTTGGTTTGATTATTTTGAATGGTATCATAAATCTATATATGAGCATTTATTATGACTATAGTAGCTGATAATATTTTGAAAGAAATAGTTTCTTGGTGTATGTGCAAAATATAAATTCTTTGATTTGCAAAATATGTTGGGATGACCATATGCATTTGCTAATAATGTACAACCCACTGTATATGTAATATGAGAAATTGATGCATGATGAGTGACATGCAAGTATGATGATAACATTGTGATAGACTAATATGTGTCACCGCGGTTCTCATTCGGCCTCACACATCTATAGGGTGTGTTCTGTTTGAGTATGTATGGCCTCACAATCTAAAGGATGTGTTCTGATTAATTTGTAGGGCCATGGAACACATACGAAAACAATAATTACATAAACAGTGGGTTTGTTTACATTACATAATCTTGTATTTATTGCATAATCTGTAAGTAAGCCAAATATAATAATTTTATAAAATTATTGTATTTATAGTTTTATGCATACTTATGAAATTGAGTTTTATTGATTATTTTGAAAATTGGTAAACTGTATCATGAGTATTTAATTGAATATTTGCTATAACAGTTGGTATTAATTTGCAAAGTAATGGTTTATTGTGTTTATGCCAAATATGATGTATATGTTTATTTTTAACTTTGCAAAGTTAATTGGTTACATGCAATGATTAAGAACGTACAAACCACTGTTTATGTGATATAAAAGATTATGCTTATGATGATGCATGATGTGTGATATGCACATATAATGATGACCCTAAATTATATTTATGTGTCGCCACGGTTCTCCTATGATGTGGCTTGTGGAGGCCACACACATCTAGAGGATGTGCTCTGTTTGATGATGATGTGGCATGTGGAGGCCACACATCTAGAGGATGTGCTCTGATTGATGATGATGTAGCATGTGGAGGCCACACATCTAGAGGATGTGCTCTGATTGACGATGATATGGCATGTGGAGGCCACACACATCTAGAGGATGTGCTCTGTTTGATGATGATATGGCATGTGGAGGCCACACATCTAGAGGATGTGCTCTGATTGATGTTACACCAGTTAGGGTGTTGCACGGCCATGGGACACATAAAATATAATATAAAAATGATCATATAAACAGTGGGTTGTTTACAATGCATTTTTGCATAAGCTTCCAAATTAATTTGAGTGGTGATATGCTTGTTCTGATAGCATGATAAATGCATTTGAATCTGGAAGTTTATGAAATTATGACTTGATAATATCTTGATAAGATATGAT
Organism: Calamus simplicifolius; assembly: GCA_900491605.1. NCBI lineage: Eukaryota > Viridiplantae > Streptophyta > Magnoliopsida > Arecales > Arecaceae > Calamus > Calamus simplicifolius. The sequence continues at coordinate 226,296 of UESW01004974.1, read as the reverse complement.
GATATATGACTATTTTATATTATAGGCTTACTTATTGAGTGCGAGCTCATGTAAATCTCACAATGTTTTTCAGAGCCTCAGGATTGAAGATGGATTTATGGGGTAGATGGAGCTTCTATATAAATCAGTTCCATGATATCATTGTGGTCCTAGTATTACTTGTGTGTAGGATTTGTAGCCCATAACTATATTGATTGTGTGTAGGGCTTGTAGCCCAAACTCATATTTATGGTTTGTGATATAGATTTGGATTGCCTAATTATAATTATTGCCTTATATTGATCTATATGTAAATTTCGGGATGCCTTGTATGCCCGGCATGCGGCGGGTTGTCACCCTAGCTCAAAATTTTGGGTTCGGGGCGTGACACCCTTCCACCAATTAAAAAGATGTGCATATCCTCTCTTTTGATCCAGAATTTGTATCTTTGAAGGCAAAAAGACCCAAAAGTCCCTTTCACAAAATCATATGACTCATGTATCCTTCTTAAATGGGGAAATCTAGAAATAACACACACGTCCCTAGCTATCAAATGACCCAAATGCCCTTTTTAACCCATTAAAATGCCGCGCTCATCTTTCTTTCTTACCGATGATGCTCATATGCCTAAATCAATAACATTTGTATCCTTAAGGTAGTGTTTGATAGAAAAAATATTATCCATGAATAAGTGTACGGGATAGAGTTTATCCCCTGGCTATCCCTAAGAATATCCCTTGGCTATCCCATTTATCATATCAAATGCAAAAAGGTAAATTCATAGGTTAACTTTTTTTACTCTTATTTGGAGGGATAACCAGCTAGTCCTGCATTTTCTAGGGAATAAATTGAGGGGATAACTCATGGTTAACCATGGATTATCCCTTTGGTTAACTTTATTCTCAGCTATCCTTTATAGTTATGGCTTTTGGGAATAAGAGGGGATATCCAGGATTTTGGGAATAAGAGTGGATATCCCCTTTTATTCCCTATTTCAAACACTACCTAAGGGTTTAAAGTTTAGAATAAACCTAGAATAGCTATTTCAAATTAGTTATTCCGGGGATAAATAATTAGGATAACCCATTTTAGAAACAAATTTATAGAGAATGACATCCAAAGTAAGGGTTAAAGTAAACTAATGCACTAATCCAATATAAAACCCTAATCTAAGAAAACAAAGCATGCTTAGAATTGCTAGATAAGAGATATTTCTATTTGATATAGAAGGACACCTTAGGACCTAGTGAAATAAAATTCATAAACCGACAAGGATGGATTTAAATTAATAGAAATAAAAATCGGATGTGTTGATTTACTCTAAATTATATATTAGGTTCAAAAGAGAAACTCTGAGTTGAGACAACTAATCTATCTATGTTTGCTAGGTAAGTAGTGATTGTCACTTTTAAAATTTATTATATTTTTAAATAATAAATATTTATCACTAGTTTATGAATAATGTATGCCTGCATACTGATCATGATTATCATGATTATACTTGATATTGATTATTTATTACTCATAATAAATTGCTAAAGATGTTAGACTGATTATGAATAAGATTTAATGAAAGATGAAAATAAATTAAAGATTCTAATTATGATTATACCGGATGATTTGAAAACCCTATTAGTGGAGCTATACACTAGTAAAAACCCATAACCTTAGAGAATATGCTCGGTTAATACCCTATCAATGGGATTATATGCTGATAAAACCAATAACTTTGGGGATATACTTAGTTGATACCCTACCCATGAGGATTAAATATTGGTGGTACCCTTGATCTTGGAGTTATACCTTGGTTGATTCCTTGTCTGTAAGACTGAAATGCTAGTGATATAATATTCAACATAGCAGAATTAGATAACATGACATAATAAAAACAAAGAATATTATATTCTAAAAATAAAAACAAAGAATATTATATTCTAAAAGGCTAATCATTGCTTATCGAGCTATAAAGCTCATTATATTTATCAATTTATTTTAGATTCTGCTTAGTAGCTGCGTTGGGATAATATTGGGAGAGTGCCTAAATGTGTATGAAAAATAATAAACTTTTGTTGAATAATTGATTGAGAATTAGTTTTTTTTAGAATAATGGCTTTGTAATCAATGGTTATTTTGTGACCTAAGAAACATTTTAAGTTTATGATTAGAACTTTATATTATTGATTTATGATATCATGTGAGATACCTTGCATATTTGTAAAAAATTTCTTATGAGTATGTAGTTGTTGTCATGGTTTCTAGCTCAAAATTTGGGTTCAAGGCATGACAAAATACCTTTTATAGGATCTCCAATCAAAGAAGTTGGGTATCTCTTGCTAGTGACTAAATAATGGGATTAAGCCTCATTCCCAAATGATTGTAGAACTCTACTTCTAGATGAACCCTTGGTTAATTCATCTTGCTAAGTTCTTTTGTAACTTGGCATATTCTAAGAAAATTATATTATTCTATTTTATGTTGTCTTATATATTTATAACGAAGTCAATGTACCGATTTATCTCTTTGTTGGTCCCTTTTGATTTGTTGATCCTATTATAGTCTTATTATTACATGGATGTATATAGTAGAAACTAAAATTGGTACAAGTAGTATCTCTAACACAAGATTCTTGATTTACTTTTGCATTAGTGGAAATAGTATCTAGAGCTATTAATTTAACCTCTATGGTGCTCGAGGATATGATAGTTTGCTTGGATGATCCCCAAACTAATGGCAACCCCATCGAGAAGAAAGAGATATCTAATAGTCAATTTAAGATTAAGATAATCAGCAAGCTAATTTGCATAATTATAACTATTAACCACCTCAAGATATCCAGTGTACAAGAGAGAAAGATCAAGGGTTTTCCTATGATATCATAATACTCTTTCTAGAGCAATCTAATGAGATTGATTATGATTTTGGGTGTATCTACTTAATCTCCTTATAGCATAAGCAATATTAGGCTTCCTCCTAGTTACCTTCTATAAGAGAGAATTTATGATTTGAGAATAGCTATATTGATCAAGAGGGTCACCTAAGTTTTTCTTAAGGTATATATGAATCAAATGGAGTTGATACTGATTTTTTATCGGAGTATCCAAAATTTTGATCATCTTTTCAACAAAGTGAGAAAGGGATAAAGGTATCACTTTAGGAGTCTTGACAAGCTTTCTTCCTAAGATTACATCAGCTTCTCCTAAGACTTTAAATCAAAATGAGTTGATAGAAGTGATTTGATCTCAGATATAATTTTAAGAGAAGTACAAACTATTAAAATATCATTGATGTATAAACAATAAATCATACAATAAACATCAATGACTTTGAATAGATACACTAACTATGATTATCAATGATGAATCTAAAAGATAAGATGGTCTTATAGTTTTTTTATACTATTATTTAGGAGCTTGTTTTAGACCACATAGGAATTTAAATAAGTTTGCATATCTTATTTTCTTACCACTTTATAATAAATCTTTCAAACTGTTTCATGTAGTATCTTTTTTACGTCTCCATTGAGGAACATAGTCTTCACATCCATTTAGTGAATAATTAGTAAATATATGAAAGCACTGGCAAGAAGAGTTCTAAAGGATATTTTCTTGGTTATTTCCTTTAGCTGCTAGCCTAACCTTATATTTTTCTTTAGATCCATTTAGTCAAAATTTCTCTTTGAAAACCTAGTTGCAACCTAATGGTTTGCTTTCAGAAGTTAGGTCGGTTAGGAAATTTAGAAGAGTCACACACATCACTATATATTAAATAAGATTTAAACTTCTAATTATAGACTTGTAAGGTTTTCTTCTACTCTTAACTTGGACTCAAATTTCTCACTTAAGATTATTTTTTTATCAAGATGCATATTAAGGCTAGTCATATGATGGATTCGAACAAAGTTCACATGACTAAGCCTGTCATGCCAGAATTTAGAAGATCCAAGATTAAAAACAAAAGAACTTCTATTCAAATTTTTTTGGAAGAACACCAAATTTGAAAAGGCCCTCAAATACAAAGCCTTATCCAGTAAACTCGTTATTACAAATGGTTACAAGCTTATTAAATTCAAGTACAATTTAGAACATGTACATACAAGAAGGGATCTATTGATCAAGTTTCTCCTAATATTGGAAATGTATAGCAATTTATGAAGGATTAGAACGTTTCCATGTCATCTTCATGTCCATTCATCTTTTTTCTAATACTTATGTTGTTGAATCATTTACAAGTATTACACCTCCTTTATAATTTTTGAAAGATGAAGAACCAGGAGTGATCAAAGCAAATATAAATATTAGCTCTTTAATTAAGCCACAATCATAAGATGAAATGATAAGATTTACTAAAGGTTTTTTATCATCAACCTGAAAGAAGGTCATGCTTCATCTTTGACCCTACAAGCTCCCTTTGTTAATAGCTCTATCTTCCTATGGTGGTAGTCCATTGCCACATCATTGATTTATCCACAAATGAAGTAAAGGTCCCTTTTGAATCTTCGTTAACCTTTTATTGGGTTGAGCCAAAATAAGTTAGTTCTGAGTTTAAAGAATTTTGTAACTAGAAAAGTGATTTGATTGATATTTGGAAGTTCTTTTTGAAGTGCATCCCTGGGCCTTGAAATGATCATGGTTTGAGGACTTAGGATTTGTCTCAATCAATAGATTATTGGGTTTTGAATCAGGCTTTTGCTTGAGCTTAAGTCAACGTTTTTCTTAATACTAATTGAGGAAGAGCCAATAAGGGCTTGGATCTTATAGCTTTTCTAAGAAGGACTTCAAATTTATAAATTTGAGGACCAATAAGTTTTGAAACCATCATGACATACTTGTAGAACTTTGATATGTTGAATTGGTCTAGGCCAACATCAATCATGCGATCTTTTGCATCAAGGGCATCCCAAAGCTATCTTGATGGAAAGATAGGCAACATACAAGGAATCTAAATGGGCATTCAGGATCCTACGATGGCAGTGGAAGCCTATCTCTTAAGAGTCTGGGTTTGCAAGGGTAGAGAATATATTGCTTGAAGATTAATGATGAAGTTAGTTGAGAACTAGGATCTGGTGTAGCTCTCGGGTCAAGAGATCAATGGCTAAAATTAGGCAAAAAGTGGTTAGACAACATCTAACTTGACTTTATCACCTCTAGAAAAGATTCCATTGAACTTCTTGGATTTAATTGTGCGATGGTCATCAAAAAATGCCATATTAAGTTTTGGATTGATTAATATATTCTGGACACAAAGTTGGCCTTATAGTTTGAATATTTAGTTAATTACTTTCAGAAATAATGCACTAGGTAAAAGCATTAAATTTATTGAAATCGGCATGGTTATGAGAGTTATTAATTAAAAAAATTCTAAAATCTAGATTTTAGAAATTTTGAAGTAACATATTAGAGGATTTTTTAATTCCCTAAAAGTATTTTGCAAGGCTTTCAGATAAAAAAAATAACAATTCAATAAAAAAAATTTGTAGTAGGAAATAGAGATTAAACTATCAAGATTACTTGGTGAACTTCAATAACTAAAGGAATTCTAGTTATTTCTAAGAACATAATATTGTCCTTGGACTATTGGAAAAACTCTTTGGCTCTAGAAACTTTTAATAATTTGAGAAACAATAATTTACATACTTTGAAGAACAGGTATTAGAATTTAAGAGAGGAAAGAAGAGAGGAAAATAGGTGTATGTAGACTATGGCATGTGAAATGTTGTCCTAAGGATAATATCCACCTTCTTATGTAGGATCATGGTAAGACTATCCCTAAGGTACATGACTAGCATAATCTTAAGGAGGATTGACCCATTAGACTCGTTCAACCATCAAAGATAAGGATCAAAAAAAGGTAAAAAAATTGGAAGAGAAGGTTTTGAGAGAGAAGATTGGGTTAACTCAATCCTATCTTAGAAAGCTTTCATGAGAAGAGATTAAGCTAACTTCATTTGCTAGAAACCTACGCGGCAAGTTACACCTCTTAGAAAAGGCTTGACCAAGCCTTTCGTATCTCATCAGACACATTTATGGTAAATGGTTGAACTAAAGTATGAATTTAAAAATCAGTATAACAAGATAGGTTAGCTAGTGCACATATGGTCCACACTTGACTAAGCCGGGAACTTTTGAGATTATATAAGGTAGTGTTTGATTCATAAAAAGTCATCCCTGGATAAGTGTACAACATAGCATTTATCTAGAGAATAGCTTAAAGGATAACCACCTTTTTTAAATAATAGCTTTGCCATCAATCAATTTTTCTTTATAAAAAATCTCTCAGTGATTACCCAAGATTCATTGAGGGAATTTTCTTGCTAAAAATTATAGTTCTTTTGTAAGAATTTATGGTCACTGTGATTTGAATTCGCGACCAACTAATTACAAATTGATTACGAAATAAGGCCATTGCACCAATCTGATCATCATATTGAAAGCCCAGGGTATTTCTCCTAATAAAGCATGAAAGTTGTGGTTTAAACCTATGACCAAAGGTGTCAAAGGCTAGCCCCTTACCGCTACGTCAATCCGATCATTAGCAACAAAGGGTGTAAGCCCAGGGTTTTGATAAGATTTGAACGAGTTAGAGAGAGGAAGGAATGAAGGAATTTTTTTATTTAACTATAATATTAAAAATTAGTATATAATATTAATTTTACTTATAACTTTTATTTTTATGCTAGTGAGAGAATTACATATGCTAGCTACAAATTTTAAAATCACTAAGGTATTTCTAAAAAAAAATCCCTTTTGATATCATTTTTTTATTTTTAAAAATATCTTACCAGCACCAAGAGATTTATCCCTTAGTAAATCTCTAAAGGATCAAATTTTTCTAACATATTTCTTACTAAAAATTGTTTAAATAATCACTCACCGATCCCTTGTAGATTACCAAGGGATTTCTAAGGAATTTATCAAAAAAATATATCCCTAGCAAATTCCTTAGAGATTCCTTAATGAAACTAGATTTTGAATGTAATTTAAAATCCTTTGAAAATTCATTTCTAATCCTAAGTAATTTTTCGAGGGACATATCCCTTGGTGATGTCCCTTGATGAAAAAGATGATTTCTAGTAGTAATTTTCATATCAATGTGGGACTAAGAAACTAGTTTAGCAATGTAAACCTTTTTTTTTTGTTAAATGAAAACATTTTTTTTAAGCCACCAAACAGCATGCCATATCATGTTTTGTCAGACACGTACGTGTTTCATTTTTTTTATTTGATATGCACACATCCAATGAAGGACGGATGATTAAAAAGGATAGAACTAAAAGGTTTTGGAGAACTTATTTCTCAAGCAACGTACAACAATGCTTTCATGCTTAAACAACTATCACTCCTCACCTCATGACATCTGAAACACGGTGGAAAATATAGAGAACCATATTTTCCTCTTTTAAGCAAAAACAATGAAATTCCAATCATCAAACACTGATATAAGAAGTCATGCCATATCAGTCGGTCTTCAATAAATTCTCAATTAGTACTGTAGCTCCTAAATTTTGTGATATACTTATTCCTCATATTATCATGCCTGGGTTTATTAAACATCCGCCTCGACAACTCTTACTCTGGGTTCTTAAAACTTATGGACCACATCTCTATGCATGCAAATCCGTGAAAACTTGATTCCGGTTTACACTGTTATGTTAGACCTCTCATCCTACCACCTTTGTATGATCACTCAACTTCATCGATCCATTCAGCTTCAACTCCATCAAATGCCATTTATATGTTCGATTTCCCATACAATATATAAGATATATCGAACATGGTCACAAATGGCCATCTCTCACGACATCGATTTTATATTAGTTCTAAAATCACCAACCAACGCCTAGCTCTAAACATCCAAATAAAAGCAGAAGGAACCATAGGTTGGATCATTTTTGTGACCAATCTACCATCAATGCAAAGTTCGATAACGCAGCCTTCGTACCTGAACAACCTCCATCATGGTCCGCATGACGGTGGCAGCAGCGCGCTCGGTGTAGTGCCCTTTCGCGACAATGCGATCGAAGAGCTCCCCGCCCTCGCACACCTCCATGACGATGTGCACCGCCTCCTTGTCCTCGAACGCGTCCCGCAGCTGCACGATGTTGGGATGCGGTGGCAGGCCGCGCATGATCTCGACCTCGCGCCGCACGTCGTCGATGTCGATGGACGTCCTTAGCTTCCGCTTGGAGATGGACTTGCAGGCGAGCACATCCCGGACTTGGTGTCGACGCGCGCCGTGTCACCCCGAACTCGCCGCGACCGAGCTCTTTACCGAGCTGATAGCGGAGGGGGAAGTCGGTAACGCCTTGGAGTCGGAAGGACGGTGATCGGCTTTATGGGCTTGGCACCGTCGTCATCGACGTTGGTGGAGATGGAGAAGAGGCAGCCGAGTTTGCGGGGCTTCTTGTTGGAGGGGGCGGAGCAGCAGTTCCCCATCTGCTGCCTTGCCCTCGTTTAGCGCTCTTTCTCTCTCTATGAGAAATGGGGAGGAGAGAAGAGAGAGAGGAGGGAAGAGGGATGAAGGGGAGGAGGAGGCGGAGAGAGAGGGGCCTGGTTCCGTGGCCATGGGGACTGGTCGGTTCGAGAGGCTTTCCCTCGGTGTTCTTCCGTTCTTTTCTCCCTTCTATTTTGATCAGCTCGCCTTTTCTCGAGGGATCGTCGGGATGTGTCACGTAGGCTTCAAGATCGTTGAATCAAACCTGTATTGCCAACGGTAACAACTGCAAAGGATGAGGATGATGAATAAATTCAACAGCTTCAATAATAACAAGGTCCAAGTTACAATATATATATATATATATATAGAGAGACAGAGAGAGAGAGAGAGAGAGAGAGAAAAAGGAGGATAGGCTTAGCTGCATTAAAACTTAATGAAGCCTAAATTAGATCACTTCTTTATTTTTGAATTCATAAAATTTACATGTTTCAAAATAAAAAAAAAATCTTTCGTGCTTAAATTCACATAATTCAGAAGTTCTAAAAATAGAAAAAATGGGATGACTTCATGATTCATATGATCCCGAACATCTTCTTCATTCTTGAATTCATACGGATCCCAAAATCTTTTTCATCTTTAAAATATGAGTCATGTGGATCTATGGTAGAGAAGATGATTGAATATATTCGAATATAACTAAATTTATGATTCAATCAGCTTTTTCATTCTTAAATTTATATGGATCTCACAGTCACCCTACTTTTGTTCACCTCTGGGATATGTGAATTGTGTAGATCGAAGAATGGGAAAGGTAATTAGATTTAGACTTTATCTATATTTGAATATAGTTAAGTTCAAGATTCAATCGCCTTCTTTACTCTTGGATGCAAATGGATTCGAAGCCACTCCATCTTTTTTATCTTTGAGATTCATGAACTATATAAATCTAAGGATTAAAAATAATTAGATCAAGAGCTGGCTACTCTGCGTGCATTTGTGTAGAGAGAGAGAGAGGAGGGGGGAAATGTATTTTAGAACGTCCATATTAAATATTTCTACGATTGATCTAGATAAAATAATATTTTTTAGATGTTGTATCAACTGAAAATTCTTTTTTATTTTGTGAATAATTAAAAATATGCTTTTGTTTGATTGACACAGATTTAGGAAAAAAATGATAACTATTGTATCTAAAAAAGAATTTTTGACACAGGTTTTCAAGGTAGCAAATCAGTCCATGGTTGCCAAAAGTGTGGAGCTAATTTTGGGATGGTATCAGATTGGAGAGGGTCTTTGATCCTTTGGGTGTCTTTTTCAACCGGTGAAAAAAAAAAAAGTTGAGCGAGAGAAGAAATAAGAGTGAGAGGCTCTGTGAGGACATCCTCTGTGTGTTGTAGAGAGAAAGTTCTGGATCATAAGAGTTTTTTAGAGAGTGTTTTGAGGGCTTGTACCTGATTCAACTCTTAGTGAAGCCTTGCAGATCCTATGCCACCGTGGATGTAGTCCAGTTTGGGTGAACCACGTAAAATCCTCGTCTCTCGCTGTTTTCTTTTGGATTTTGGTTCCTATTATTATTCTATTTTTTTGTTGATTTTATCACAACTGCGTGCTTGGCCGTACTAATAGCGATCTTATTAGAGGAATATTTTTTGTTTTCCCTATCAAATTGGTATCAGAGCTTGGTTTTCTTCATATTATTACGGTCAGACAAATCAACAAAGAGATGGCAGAAGACAAGATCAAAATCAAGAAATTCAATTGTCACAATTTCGGATGGTGGAGGATGCAAATTGAGGACTACCTATATCAGAAGGATCTTTACCTTCCATTAGAGGGAAAGAAGTCGGATTCAATGAGCGACTCAGATTGGATGATTCTGGATAGGAAAGCCCTGGCCACGATCAGATTATCGTTGACACCTCAAGTGGCGTATAATATTGCAAAGAAAAAGACCACCATGGATATGATGACCGCTTTAACAAAGATGTATGAAAAACCTTCCACCTCAAACAAGATATTTCTCATGAAAAAGCTCTTCAATTTGAAGATGGCTGAGAATAGTTTAGTGACAGAGCATCTGAACGAGTTCAACACGATGATTTATCAATTGGAGTCGGTCTCTGTTGCTTTTGATGATTCATTCAGGGCTCTTCTTTTCTTATGTTCCTTGCCAGAGAGTTGGGATAATCTTGTGATGACAGTCAGCAACTCGGTATCATGTATTCTTACATTCAATGATGCAGTTAGTTATAATGATGATGATGAGAAGAAAGGCTATGGGTGGGACTTCTACAAGTGCTGCACTCATGGTGGATACCAGAGGAAGATCACAGGAGAGAAAGAAGTCAGAGAAAGGCCGGTCCAAGAGCAGAGGAAAGTCCAAAGAAAGATTTCCAATGAAGTATTAGAACTGCGAGAAGAAAGTTCACATGAGTAAGGATTGTTGGGGTAAGAAGAAGAAAAAGGTGGAGAGAGCAAGATAGAAGGTCAGGAAGTAAATGTTATGAGTACTATTGAGCGTAATTTTGAGGATGTGTACCTGTCAGCCGGCGATGGGGAAAACTCAGATCTATGATTTGTAGACTCAGGGGATTCTTACCATTGCAGCTCAAAGAGACACCTATTTTTGGATTTTATCCAAGGAGATTTTGGTCATGTCACAGTTGGCAATGGACAGCAGTACAGAATTGTGGGTAAAGGAACAATTGTATAAAAGCCAGTGACAGGCAGAGAATTGAGACTTGCACAAGCTAGATATATCCCAGAGTTAAAGAAAAACCTAATTTATACTAGTCAGCTTGATGTTGAGGGTTATGTATCCGTTTTTGGTAATTCTCAGTGGAAGATTACTAAAGGGTCTATGGTTGTTGTCAAAGGGAAGCGGACAGGCACTCTCTACCTCTTGGCAGACAGTAAGAGTTCAATTTCAGTGGCAGCAGGAGACACGTGCACAGTGACTATATTATGGCACAGGTAGCTCAGTCATCTTAGTGAGAAGAACTTGAACATTCTACACAGAAGAGAGCTTCTACCTGGGCTAAAGAAGGTGAACTTAGAGTTTTGTGAAGAGTGTGTCTATGGTAAGAAGAAAGCAGTGAGTTTTTAGTTAGCAAAAACTCAAAAGAATACTGAAAGGCTGGAGTTGGTTCATTCAGATGTATGGGGTCCAGCACCAGTGGCAATATATGCGGGCAATAAGTACTTTGTCATGTTTATAGATGATTTTGGCAGGAAAGTCTGGGTGTTTGCTATGAAGGAAAAGTCTGAGGTCTTTGGCATCTTCAAGAGATGGAGAGTCATGTGTGAAAGCCAGACTAGAGCAAGTCTCAAGTGTCTCAAGACAGATAACGGTGGTGAATACTGCAACAGAGAGTTTGATGTCTACTGCACAGAGCATGGAATCAAAAGGATCAAGACCGTCCTAGGGACACCAGAGCAGAATGGTGTGGCAGAAAGAATGAACAGGACCATTCTTGAGAGAGAGGAGTATGAGGTTTGACTCAGGTCTACCTACATATTTTTGGGCGGCAGCACTGGACACTGCAGTGTATTTGATCAACAGGAATCCATCCAGTGCATTGGATGGTGGGATTCCAGAGGAGGTTTGGACAGGAAAACAAGTAAAAGTTTCTTTTCTTAAAGTATTTGGCTGCATTGCTTATTCTCTGATTGAGAAAGAGAAGAGAAGTAAGTTAGACTCCAAGTCTACAAAGTGTGTTTTCATTGGATACGGTGGCGATGAGTATGGCTACAAGCTCTGAGATTTTCAGAACAATAAGATCATTCGGAGCAGGAATGTGGTATTTGATGAAGAGCATACTTACAAAGACAGGAAGGATGCAGTGGAAGAAAAGAAACAAGAGTTTATAGAACTCGATCATGTCAGAGATGGAGAAATTTTTCGAGTGCAAACTGAAGATGAAAACTTCGAGGATGTGGAGGAGGAAGATGTGGTTGGAACAGACAGCCACATGCATACATCGGTACCTCAGCCGGTGTCCCCATAGTTGAGGAGGACCACGAGGGTTACCAGGCCATCATAGAGGTATTCAGCTAATGATTATGTTTTGTACACATATTCTGAAGAGCCAGAATGTTTTGTTGAAGCCATGTAGGATGAAGCTAAGGTCAAGTAGGACTTGGCTATGAAAGAGGAGATGGACTCTTTAATGAAAAACAAGACTTGGGATCTTGTGAAGTTATCCGCTGGCAAGAAAGCTCTGTTCAACAAATGGGTGTACAAGATGAAGAATGAGGTCGATAGTACCAAGAGATACAAGGCAAGGTTAGTTGTCAAGACAATATTTCTTTATGGAGATTTGGAGGAGGAGCTGTACATGCACTAGCCAGAAGGTTTCCAGATCAGGGGAAAGGATGACATGGTCTGCAGATTGAAGAAAAGTTTGTATGGTCTGAAGCAGGCTCCGCGGCAATGGTACCTCAATTTTGACAGTTTCATGCTAGATAAAGGCTTCACCAGATGCTAGTCAGATAATTGTGTGTACTTTCAGAGGTACGTTACAAATGAGTTCATTATTTTATCCTTGTATGTGGACGATATGCTTGTAACAGGTTCTAGTATGAGGAAGATAGAAGAGCTTAAGAAACTGATGGCAAAGAGTACTCAATGAATTTGGGAGAGGCGAAGCATATTCTTGGCATGAGGATCAACAAAGATAGGAAGCAACGAAAGTTATGGCTATCTCAGGAGGACTATTAAAGAAGGTACTGAAGAGGTTCAATATGAAGAATGCAAAGGTAGTGTCAATACCTTTGGTAGCACACTTCAAGCTCAGCAAGCAGTTGTGTCCAACAACTCAGAAGGCAAGGGATGAGATGATTAGAATTTCATATGCCTCAACCGTGGGAAGTCTAATATATGCAATGGTTTGCATAAGATCGGATATCGCACAAGCAGTGGAGCAGTCAGTAGGTACATGCAGAATCCAAGCAATAAGCACTGGAATGCAGTGAAGTGGATCTTGAGATATCTCAGGGGTACATCAACTTACAGTTTGTGCTATGGAGGTGATACTCTTCAAGTACAGGGATTTGTAGATGCAGATCACTCTGGTGACAGAGATAGTGGAAGGAGCACCACTGGTTATGTTTTCACTATTGGTGATACAGCAGTGAGCTGGGTATCTCAGTTGCAGAAAATAGTAGCATTGTCAACTACAGAAGCTGAGTATGTGGCGATCACTGAAGTTAGTAAAGAGATGATCTGGTTACAGAGGTTGATGGAGGAGCTCGGTAAGGAGCACGAGCGTAATACATTATGGAGCGACAGCTAGAGCGCAGTTCACTTGGCAAGGAATCCAGCATTTCATGCAAGAACCAAGCACATTCAGCTTAGGTATCATTTCATACGCAGTGCGTTGGATGAGGAGCAGTTGAAGCTGGAGAAAATTGATGGAGCTAAGAATCCTGCAGATATGTTCACCAAGGTTGTGAGCAAAGATAAGTTGAGTCTCTGTTGCAACTTGGTGAAGCTTTCCAAAAGATAGATCAGGAGAGCGCGGCACTGAGAAAGAAGGTAGATATAAGATTGATGTCATTAATCTCCAAGTGGGAGATTGTTATGGATGGAGCTTAATTTAATCAAGAGGGAGTTTGAATTCAAATTTTGAATTCGATTTAGCCAAATAAGGAAGTTGATTTTGGGGAGGATTTGTTGCAACTTCCAAATCTGATTTTGGGAAGGATTTCTTGCAACTTCTAAATCTGATCTTGGGGACGATTTGTTGGAGATTTTCAAGACAGCAAATTAGTCCATGGTTGCCAAAAGTGTGGTGCCAGTTTTGGGATGGGATCAGATTGGAGGAGAGAGTCTTTGACCCTTTGGGTGTCTTCTTCAACCGTTGAAAAAAAAAGTTGAGCGAGAGAAGAAAATAAGAGTGGGAGGCTCTGTGAGGACATTCTCTGTGTGCTGTAGAGAGAAAGTTCTGGATTATAAGAGTTTCTGAGAGAGTGTGTTTTGAGGGCTTATACCTGATTCAACTCTTAGTGAAGCCTTGCAGATCCTGTGTCGCCGTAGATGTAGCCCAGTTTGGGTGAACCACATAAAATCCTCGTCTCTCGCTGTTTTCTTTTGGATTTTGGTTCCTATTATTATTCTATTTTTTTTGTTGATTTTATCGCAACTGCGTGCTTGGCCGTACTAATAGCGATCTTATTAGAGGAATATTTATTGTATTCCCTATCAGAATGATCAATGAAATGTTTGGATAATGGCTATAATGACATGATGACTATGAGATAATAGTAATTTTTAGCAGCCATCGTAATAGTATTTTAAAATATGCGTAAGCTTTTCTTAGAAAAGACTTGCTGCACATCATTTTTCGGTGCAGCAAGCATACATTAACTATGCAAATTGACCATCTGTGCATGTTGGCATATGTACGGTACATGATAAGATTAATTGAACCTTCACATGAGTGCTAGCATGCATGGATGACTAATTCGTACAATTAATGCATATTTGTTGCATCGAAGAATAGTACGGCAAGATATTTTTCTTTCAGGCTTGAACTGTCACCTGAGCCCAATGTTGTCACCTTCAGCCCAGTGTAGTCCACTTCTGTAAGGAATTACTCTTTTTTATTGAACAGTACAGCATCACTCAAAGCTGACATGAAGTGGTTTCATTAAATAAACAATGGAGGCTATAATAAATTTTTTATAGTTTAAATTATTTAATTGTTGAGACTACTAACCTTGGGTCTGAAGAAATGCTATAGAGAGTTGCATAGACTTCAGCCCTTTATTAGATGAACAATAACCAAACTGCAGAGACTCATGGGTGGAGTTGGGTGACCCACATGTTATGGAACATGGAATATGATCTGGAAGAAGCCGCGCGTTGAGTCTGGAGCCACTGAAAACATTTGGCGTGGACTTGGAATCTATCAGAGGGTTCTAATCAATTCTCGATCAGAGGGTTCTAATCTTTATGAGATCAGAACCAGCAGCAATCCATCTGGCAGGTCTAACAATCAAGTGTCACAGATGAAATGATTTGTGAATCCATCACAGAAGAGACTCGGGAGGATATTAAGACGAGCTTTATGCTGCCACATAGCTACCAATCACTTAACAAGCAGTTTCTTTTTCTACAAAATTTGTACAGATTAATCTACAAGTGAGACAGCATCGGTACCCTTCAGAACCTACATGAGTCCAAACACTCTGGCCCGTATCAGGATTACAACTCTTGACCCTTTCCAGCACCCCAGCCTCTCCTTGGGCATGATACATCTTGAAACCTTGCAGAAGCTCAAGGCCATCTGCCTTAAAATGCCTCGTAAAGAACATCAATGAAAAGGTTAGTGAAACTCTTATGTACTGATCTTTTCCTACACATAATCTGAGTATTTGAATTTAGCAATATAATAGAAAAATTAATTACATAAAACCCCTGGAGGAATTTGTCATAATCATATGCAAATAGAAAACTTTGCTTTGAATAATTTGAATAATTACAACCACAGCCATATGATCAAGATAGTGGACAAATCTCAATTTGCTAGACTGCCAGATAACGACGAGGATGACTAGAACCACAAAAGATCCTTGTGACCTCACATATAATATGACCTTACATCTTACGAATCTATCGGGCTTTAGAAGTTATCAATGTAAGAGAACCATTTTAAAATTTATTTAATAAATAATAGAAACCTATTAATGTGCTGTATCCCAAAATATCCAATGTCTTGGTGACAAATTAGTATTGTATGGTGTGCTTTTTGTTTATCAATATTCACTGACACCTGTTGTGAAGCACTTACTCATAGTTCATCAACATAAATATGCCAAGGATTTTAAAACACAATTAGATCTATAGGACAAGCATATATTTTATGCTCAACTTGCTTTCTATCATATCACTAGCTGAATCAGAATGTTAGATATATATTAAATACTAGGGCTATACTTGACATCAATAAATAATGATTTCCTATTGAAGTTCCTATTTTTGTTCAACTAAATAAATAGCAAGTCCACAATAATTAGTGTAACATTTCTTTAGATGGTGCGGTGCACATGTTAATGGTATACTTATCTACAACAGACGTGCTTGCGTAGTACAACTTATTATATGTCCAGACGGATCAAAAATCATGTTTAATATTCAAAACATATTTAGAGTCTACTACTGTTAATATCTTTATATTATAAGGTCAGGCATATCAACTCATACCAATCACACCGTATCATACCAATATAGTACCAAAGTTTAATTTGGTATAACAAAATCAACAAATGAAAACATTATATACCATAGAGTACTGACCCATACATTTTGAGCATTATTATGATCACATAGTAAGAAAAAATAGTGATACCCTCTCTCTCTGTACAACATGTGTACTAGATCATATTGATTGTACCATACCGAATCGATAATATACTAGTATGATTCTTGATGTCAGCTTTGTGGACCTAACCGTTTTCTCTGCTTGATAACAACTTGAAGCAACTAAATACTCCATGTGTACCTTTTGATAGTGCACACTATCATGCTAGTCGTGCTTCATTCAGTAATCTCATGGATGCTTTCTGCTAAGTCAAGGCAAGGTTTTAGTACGGCATAGCAAAATGCATCAGTGCAAAATATGTTACTGCTTGCTACAAGATTTTTTCAAATTAGCGATGCTCTAACAAACAACAATTCATCGCTAAATGTTTAGTGATGCACAAAAATCCGTCACTAAAATGTTGATCGCTAACGAAATTAGCGATGATGTAGTCATTCATCACTAATTAGTGATGTAGGCGATGTAACTGTTCTGGTATCGCTAATTAGCAATGCCATTAGCTATGCCATTAAGATGTCACTAATTAGCTATGCCTTAATGGCATAGCTGATAACCAACCGGTGATTTTAGTGATGCCAATTTGGCATCGCTAATTGATATTTTTTATTTTAAATTTAGTAATTATTTAATTCTCATTTATCACCTCCTAAAATAATATTAAAACTAAAAATACATTCACAAACAAAATCTTCCATTGAAAATAAAAATAAAATATACAAAATATAAATATTCATAATACAAACCAGTAGCACATAAATATAATATTCATAAAATATAAAAAAAATCTAAAAATATCAATTCTGATCAACTGAAGAAAAGGTCATCTAAAGCTTAAGGTGGACCAGAGAACTGTGTCAACTACGACATTCTCATAACCAACTACCGCATCTTCTGTAATTGTTATTCATAACGAATGTGCTCCTCTTACTATTTCCGCTGGATGTCCACGATCTCCATCATCTCAAATCTAATATGTTCCATGATGAAATGCTCAATATCCTCGTACTCGCCAGTGTCACCCTGATTGGAAGAAGAGGAACCCATTGGCCGAAGAATGTAGAAACTTTGGTGCCTAGACCATAGATTCTATGATTGTTTGACTGTGCACCAATGGCCTCTAAAATGATGTGGTCACTCTCGTGCGGCAAAAGGTCGATGGTGGACCCTTTCTCCTCTAATAGTTGTGTAGTCTGAGATAATAGCTTATCCATACGAGCCTATAAGGAATACATATCAAATATAATGTAACTCATATCAAAACAAATATATGAATTAACACATAATATTTTCAATAATTTACATACTCCAATATGCTGGGAGCGACTGTTAACCCAAGACTCATCTTTTCTTATGTGGGTCGCCTTGAACAACTACCAGTGCCTTGAATCCTTCAGCCTCTAAAAAATAACAATTTATAGTTATGCTCATTTGAAAAAAGAAGTATTATTAATACGTATCCAAAATAAATAAATTTATATACTTACTAGACGACGTCGATGCTCCTCAATCGAAATTGATTCCGTTGTGTGGCAGGAAAGGCTAGTGTCCAAACCACCTTTCTCGAATTGACGATTTTAGCTAGCTATGGTCAACCTCTTACGCATCTCAGGATCCATTCACTTTTGCTATCAGTCATCCCATATTGAATCAGAGATATGAACGGGGTGTTTCGATGCTTTGTGCCAGTGACAATAATTATCAAAGTATCAGCTACCAGCAAGTGAATTTCAAGCCCTTTTAACAAAAGAGTTAGGCTGGATCCCATTCAAATTCTTTTTGCAAGCAGAGTAATAGTGAATATGCATATTATAATAAACATATTGTACATATAATGGTTGATAATATGACATTATAAATGCAATTAAGCACCATGCAATTAATGTATACTAACCTTGTACATATAATTCTATATAGAACTAAAATAAAAATCTAAATAATCTAAATATATTTATAATAATAAATGCAGCTAGTTAATATATTAAATGAATAAGTTTGAAATTGTGTCTATATAAATATAAATATAAGTTATATACCTGGAACTCTATCCAATAGAACTCCCTCACCTCCCGACTAACACTGTCTCAACAGTAGCCCTCTAGGTCTGCATGCCTCTTAAATTTATCTATGATGCGCCTTGAAACAATATATCTCGATAGTAAAATATAAGATATAATTTAATAACATAACAATTGTATGAAGAAATTAATATGAAGATAAAAATACATTTACTAGCCATCAACCAGTAGAAGCCTCCTTCTCCCATCGAAGGAAGTACTGTCGTTTGACGATGGCCTAGCAGATGATCTTGGCATTTCATTAGTAGATGTCTTAGGCATATGTTGCTCTTGTCCAGAGAATCTATCATGTGTTGCATCAGAAGGAGAGTTATCGTTGTCCATACCAGCTGAATGCCTTCTAACTATGAATCGATTACGATCCCTCATAGTACTGTATATATAAAGAATTGTAATGAATCAACTTAAACAATCAAAAAGCATAAAGCATAAATTTTTATTTCTAAATATAATAATGGGTATAAATACACAGTCACTATCATTTATATCCTTAAGTTTGGGTTCTTCATCTGATTTTGTCTCAGATTGTGATTGATATTCATCTTCTTCATCATTTGAGACCTCATTGACATCCTCAATTTCAAGTAAAGCACTGGTTGGAACATTACGGATTTGATCTGGATCAAGCAAATCATCTTGAATTGCATGTGTTGCAGTGGCATCTTCCTGAAAAGCTGAGGATTCAAGTGTTTGCGTAAATAAGCTTACAGGCATAGAAATGATCGCATGTAGCTTTATTTACTGACAGACCACTAATCTCGCTTATTATTTCGAAGGCTTGGATATGTGCGGCCGTGCATGTGATGTGGAAAAGAACAAAAATATCCTCGGACACACGTGGCCGCACGCAAGTGTGGCCAATCACTATGCATGGTGCATGCATCCTGCACTGCGCACAGTGCACAAAGAGCTTTCCATAATGAAAAACAAGGTGAACAAGTTGCATTTCGTAGTTTACACGGAGGCCACCAAATCTAGGTTAAAGGAAGCAAATTTGCTGAAAGAAGAATGCACAGTAACATTATTCAGAGAGCTTGCAACTATATCACCGATAATTAGACCCAATGAACTTTAGTGCAGATAATTTATCGAAGTTATTTCTGATTCAGAATTTACCAGAGCTGTTCCTTTCCTACCAGGAGATGAAGCTTAAAAATAAAAAACTTCACTCATCACCATAGACTAGGATCCAATGCTAGCTCAAATTAAATTCCATTTTCAATGAACCTCACCGCCTATTTTGATTTGAGACTTGCTAGCTTTGATATGTAAATTTCTTTTTTCCTTAATCTATGCTTTCATTGTTTTGAAGCTACCATTTGCTTGAAGGCTTCATCAAAATTGATGATCGCCCTCCCCTTTTCTCCCCTCTCTTATTCTCCCTTCCTCTAAAAAAAAAGTTAAAAATATATTTTTTCCCTCAAACTTTCACTTAAAATTTAATGTTTTAGGGATCTGATGAAGTTTTACATAGGCTGTTAGCTACCTAACGCAACTATTCTCCTTTATCCGAGCTTGAAACCAGTTTTGACGAAGTTTTCACTTAAAATTCAATATAGTCCTCAAATTTTGAGTTGTTAAAGTTTAGTTACTCATATTTTAAAAATATTATATTTTAAATTTTTTTTTAGCTAAAATTGATAAAATAATTGGCTATATCTCATAAAGTTCATAATTGATTCTATATAATAAAATATAATAACATAAAGTTTAAAGAGCAAAGTAAATTTTGAGTGCTGTTTAACTCAATGTTACAGAGACTCGTGAAGAAATTTTTGCTTAGGGGACTTCCCCTTCCCCTGTTGCTGAAGGCCGCCGGAGGTCACCTTGATCCAGAAAAAGGGGAGAAGGGGACTGATGGAGGGATTCCTAGTCCCTAGGCCTCGCGCTGTGGCCGGTCAGTAGGCATGGGCACTGGGCCGTGCCATGCCAGGCACGGCCCAGGCCCGTCGTGCCAGAAAAATTACCGCGTCGTGCCTGGCACGGCCCATTAACAAATGGGTCATGCCAGGCACGGTCCAATAAAAAAAAATCAAATTCAGCACGGCCCATGACCCATCAAGAAATGGGCCATGGGCCGTGCCTGGCACGGCCCGTCACGGGCCGTGCCTGGCACGGCCCGTCACGGGCCGTGCCTGGCACGGCCCAGCAGGGCCGTTGCTGGGCCGTGCCAAAACGGTCCTTCTGGGCCGTTTGTGGGCCGTGCCATGGCACGGCCCAGCAGGGCTGTTGCTGGGTCGTGCCATGGCACGGCCCAGAAGGGCCGTTTTGGCATGGCCCAGCAACGGCCCTGCTGGGCCGTTTTGGCACGGCCCTGCTGGGCCGTGCCAGAACGGCCTTGCTGGGCCATTTTATAGGCCGTGCCAAGGGCCGTGCCATGGCACGGCTGGTGCCAGGAGCACACTGTGCACCTAGGCACCAGCCAGCTGATCGAAACCATGATCCTGATCGGCGATGATGGATCCGACGATTGCGATCGATCCAAGCCATGATCCCGATCGACGATGATCGATTAGATCGTTGCGATCAATCCGATTGGAGACGATCCGACGATTGCGATTGATCTAAGCCATGATCCCGATCGGGGATGATCGATCCGATGGTTGCAATCCATCCAATCGGAGACGATCCGACGGTTGCGATCGATCCAAGCCCTGATCCCGATCGGCGATGATCAATCCAACAGTTGTGATCCATCCGATCGGAGACGATCTGGTTACGATCGATATAAGCCATGATCCCGATCGACAATGATCGATCGGACTGTTGCGATCAATCCGATCGGAGACGATCCGATGTCTGCGATCGATCCAAGCCATGATCATGATCGATGATGATCAATCCGATGGTTGCAATCCATCTGATCGGAGATGATCCGACGTCTGCGATTGATCCAAGCCATGATCCTGATCGGCGATGATCAATCCGACGATTGCGATCCATCCGATCGAAGATGATTCGACGTCTGGATCGATCCAAGCCATGATTCCGGTCGGCGATGATCAATCCAACGGTTGCGATCAATCCGATCGGAGACGATACGATGGTTGCGATCGATCCAAGCCATGATCTCGATCGGTGATGATCAATCCAACAGTTGCGATCCATCCGATCGGAGACGATTCGATGGTTGCGATCGATCCAAGCCATGATCCTGATCGATAATGATCGATCAGACTATTGCGATCCATCTGATCGAAGATGATCCGATGTCTGCGATCGACCAAGCCATGATCCCAATCAGGAATGATCGATCCGACGGTTGCGATCGATCCATGCCATGATCCTGATCGGCGATGATCGATCCGACGGTTGCGATCCATTCGATCAGTGACGATCCGATGGTTGCGATTGATCCAAGCCATGATCCCAATCGGCGATGATCAATATGATCAGAGACGATCCGACGGTTGCGATCGATCCATGCCATGATCCTGATCTGCTATTATCGATCGAACGGTTGTGATCTATCCAATCGAAGACGATCCGATGATTGCGATCGATCCAATCTATGATCCCGATCAGCGATGATCGATCGGACCATTGTGATCAATCCGATCGGAGACGATCCGACGTCTTCGATCGATCCAAGCCATGATCCTGATCAGCGATGATCAATCCGACGGTTGTGATCGATCCAAGCCATGATCCCAATCGGCGATGATCGATCCGACGGTTGCGATCAATCCAAGCCATGATCCCGATTGGTGATGATCGATCGAACCATTGCGATCGATCCGATCGGAGATGATCCGACGGTTGCGATCGATTCAAGCCATGATCCTGATCGGGGATGATCAATCCAATGGTTGCGATCTATCCCATCGAAGACGATCCGATAGTTGCGATCGATCCAAGCCATGATCCCGATCGGCGATGATCGATCCGACGGTTGCGATCCATCCGATCGGCGATGATCCGATGGTTGCGATCTTTCTATTTTTTCTTCTTACTTATTGTATTATGTTCTAGAGGTCAGGCCTAGCCCCCCTCCCTTCTGTACCATTTTAATTTTAAATTAATAAACTGGTAGGGGTCTGTGCCAAACCCCCCACCATTATGGTGGCTTTATATTAATAAAATTTCTTTATTCCTAATAATTTTTTAACTTATCAAAAAAAATATATTTTTTATAAATTTTTTTATTTGAGCTGTTCATGGGCCAGGCCCCAGGTGGGCCATGTCAGGCATGGCCTAGGCCCACCTGGGCCGGCACGGCCCAGGCCCACCTTGGCCGTGCTTGGCACGGCCCACCTGGCCCGGCACGGCTCAGGCCCACCTGGGCCGTGCCAGGCATGGCCCAGGTGGGCCGTGCCGGCACGGCACGATGGGCCGGCCCAGGCCCGTCATGGGCCATGCCATGCTGGGCCAACAAAATAAAATTTCTGAGCCCGGCACGACCCGGTAAACTGGGCCGTGCCGGCACGGCCCAGTACTGTAGCAGTGCTGGGCCGTGCCTGGCACGGCCCATCAGGGCCTGGGCCGTGCCGTGTTATGGGCGGCATGGCCCAGTGCCCACCTCTACCGGTCAGTTGGCTAGCCGCATGACAGCAATGATGGGTGCAAAGTAAAACAGGGGAGACGAGAGCAGGCACAGGTTTTACCTATATATATCTCTTCCTCTTTTCCTGTATAACCCCAAAGGACCAAGTTAAGAGGAAGAAGGGAATGATGGTGGCGGTGCTTTGGCATGGCCAAACCAAGGAAAGAGGCCGGTTTTAAAGCCAGGCAGATGCCCTCCGCACCATGGTCTTGTTATGGATGGAGCTTAATTTCATCAAGAGTGAGTTTGAATTCAAATTTTGAATTCGATTTGGCCAACTAAGAAAGATGATTTTGGAGAGTATTTGTTGCAACTTCCAAATATGATCTTGGGAAGGATTTGTTGGAGATTTTTAAGGCAGCAAATCAGTCCATGGTTGCCAAAAGTGTGGAGCCAGTTTTGAAAATCAGTCCATGGTTGCTAAAAGTATGAAGCCAGTTTTGGGATGGGATTAGATTGGAGGAGAGAGTCTTCAATCCTTTTTTGGTGTCTTCTTCAACCAGTGAAGTTGAGCGGAAAAAAAAAAGAGAATAGTAGGCTCTGTGAGGACATCCATCAGTGTGCTGTAGATCCTAATTCAACTCTCTGGATCATTGGGTGAACCACGTAAAATCCTCGTCTCTTGCTGTTTTCTTTTGGATTTTGGTTCCTATTATTATTCTATGTTTTTTATTGATTTTATCGCAACTGCATGCTTGGCCGTACTAATAGCGATCTTATTAGAGGAATAATTATTGTATTCCCTATCAAATTGGTATCAGAGCTTGGTTTTCTTCATATATTATGGTCAGACAAATCAACAAATAGATGGCAGAAGACAAGATCAAAATCGAGAAATTCAATGGTCACAATTTCGGATGATGGAGGATGCAAATTGAGGACTACATATATCAGAATGATCTTTACCTTCCATTAGAGGGAAAGAAGTCGGATTCAATGAGCAACTCAGATTGGATGATTCTGGATAGGAAAGCCTTGGCCACGATCAGATTGTCGTTGACACCTCAAGTGGCATATAATATTGCAAAGGAATGATTAATCAATTGGAAAGGAAAGACCACCGTGGATATGATGACCGCTTTAACAAAGCTGTATGAAAAACCTTCCACTTCAAACAAGATATTTCTCATGAAAAGCTCTTCAATTTAAAGATGGCTGAGAATAGTTCAGTGACGGAGCATTTGAACGAGTTCAACACGATGATTAATCAATTGGAGTTAGTCTCTATTGCTTTTGATTATTCATTCAGGGCTCTTCTTTTCTTATGTTCCTTGCCAGAGAGTTGGGACAATCTTGTGATGACAGTTAGCAACTCGGTATCAGGTAACCTTACATTCAATGATGCAGTTAGTTGTATATTGAATGATGAGATGAGAAGAAAGGCTGTGGGTGGGACTTCTACAAGTGCTGCACTCATGGTGGATACCAGAAGAAGATCACAAGAGAGGAAGAAGTCAGAGAAAGGCCGATCCAAGAGCAGAAGAAAGTCCAAAGGGAGATTTCCCATGAAGAGTTGGAACTGCGGGAAGAAAGGTCACATAAGCAAGGATTGTTAGGGTAAGAAGAAGGAAAAAGGTGCAGAGAGTAAGATAGAAGGTCAGGAAGCAAATGTTGTGAGTACTATTGAGCGGAATTTTGAGGATGTGTGCCTATCAGCCGGCGATGGGGCAAACTCAGATCTGTGGTTTGTAGACTCGGGGCTTCTTGCCATTGCAGCTCAAAGAGACACCTATTTTTAGATTTTGTCCAAGGAGATTTTGGTCATGTCACAGTTGGCAATGGACAGCAGTGCAAATTGTTGGTAGAGGAACAGTTGTACTGAAGCCAGTGATAGGCGGAGAATTGAGACTTGCACAAGCCAGATACATCCCAAAGTTAAAGAAAAACCTAATTTCTATCAGTCAGCTTGATGTTGAGGGTTATGTATTCGTTTTTGGTAATTCTCAGTGAAAAATTACTAAAGGGTCTATGGTTGTTGTCAAAGGGAAGCAGACAGGCACTCTCTACTTCTTGGCAGACAGTGAGAGTTCAGTTTCAGTGGCAGCAGGAGACACGGGTATAGTGACTACATTATGGCACAGGAAGCTCGGTCATCTTAGTGAGAAGAACTTGAATATTCTACATAGGAGAGAGCTTCTACCTGGGCTAAAGAAGTTAAATCTAGAGTTTTATGAAGAGTATATCTATGGTAAGTAGAAAGCAGTGAGTTTTCAGTTAGCAAAACTCAGAAGAAGACTAAAAGGCTGGAGTTGGTTAATTAAGAGTCTGGGGTCCAGCACCAGTGGCATCATATGCGGGCTATAAGTACTTTATCACGTTTATAGATGATTTCAGCAGAAAAGTCTGGGTGTTTGCTATGAAGGAAAAGTCTGAGGTCCTTAGCATCTTCAAGAGATGGAGAGCCTTGTGTGAAAGCCAAACTAGAGCAAGTCTCAAGTGTCTCAAGTCAGATAACGGTAGTGAATACTGCAGCAGAGAGTTTGATGTCTACTGCACAGAGCATGGAATCAGAAGGATCAAGACCGTCCCAAAGATACCAGAGCAGAATGGTGTGGCAGAAAGAATGAACATGACCATTCTTAAGAGAGAGAGGAGTATGAGGTTTGACTCAGGTCTACCTACATATTTTTGGGCGGCAGCACTGGACACCGCAGTGTATTTGATCAATAGGAGTCCATCCAGTGCATTGGATGGTAGGATTCTAGAGGAGGTTTGGATAGGAAAATAGGTAAAACTTTCATTTCTTAAAGTATTTGGCTGCATTACTTATTCTCTGATTGAGAAAGAGAAGAGGAGTAAGTTAGACTCCAAGTCTACAAAGTATGTTTTCATTGGATACGGTGGCGATGAGTATGGCTACAATCTCTGAGATTTCCAGAACAATAAGATCATTCAAAGAAGGAATGTGGTATTTGATGAAGAGTATACTTACAAAGACAGGAAGGATGCAGTGAAAGAAAAGAAACAAGAGTTTATAGAACTCGATCCTGTCAGAGATGGAGAAATTCCCTGAGTGCAAACTAAAGATGCAAACTCCGAGGATGTAGAGGAGGAAGATGTGGTTAGAACAGACAGCCACATGCATACATCGGTACCTTAGCCGGTGTCCTCACAGTTGAGGAGGACCACGAGGGTTACCAGGCCATCACAGAGGTATTCTGCTAATGATTATGTTTTGTACACAGATTCTGGAGAGCCAGAATGTTTTGTTGAAGCCATGCAGGATGAAGCTAAGGTCAAGTGGGAGTTGGCTATGAAAGAGTAGATGGACTCTTTAAAGCAAAATAAGACTTGGGATCTTGTGAAGTTACCCGTTGACAAGAAAGCTCTGTTCAACAAATGGGTGTACAAGATGAAGAATGAGGTCGATTGTACCAAAGATACAAGGCAAGGTTAGTTGTCAAGGGTTATGCATAGAAAGAGGGAATTGACTTCGAGATATCTTTTCCCCAATAGTCAAGATGACATCCATTAGGGTGATTCTAAGCATGGTAACAGTGGAGGATCTTCATCTAGAGTAGCTGGATGTGAAGATAACATTTCTTCATGGAAATTTGGAGGAGGAGCTGTACATGCACCAGCCAGAAGGTTTCCAGGTCAGGGGAAAGGATGACATGGTCTGCAGATTGAAGAAAAGTTTGTATGGTCTGAACCAAGCTCCGCGGCACTGGTACCTCAAGTTTGACAGTTTCATGCTAGAGAAAGGCTTCACTAGATGCCAGTCAGATCATTGTGTGTACTTTCAGAGGTACGTTACAAATGAGTTCATTATTTTATCCTTGTATGTGGACGATATGCTTGTAGCAGGTTCTAGTATGAGGAAGATATAAGAGCTCAAGAAACTGATGGCAAAGAAGTTCTCAATGAAGGATTTGGGAGATGCGAAGCAGATTCTTGGCATGAGGATCAACAGAGATAGAAAGCAACGGAAGTTGTGGCTATCTCAGGAGGACTATGTAGAGAAGGTACTGAAAAGGTTCAATATAGAGAATGCAAAGGCAGTGTCAACACCTTTGGCAGCATACTTCAAGCTAAGCAAGCAGTTGTGTCCAACAACTCAGATGATTAGAATTTCCATATGCCTCAATCGTGGGAAGTCTAATACATGCAATGGTTTGCACAAGACCAGATATCGCACAAGCAGTTGGAGCAGTCAGCATGTACATGTAGAATCCAGGCAAGGAGCACTATAATGCAGTGAAGTGAATCTTGAGATATCTCAGGGGTACAACAACGTATAGTTTGTGCTATGGAGGTGATATTCTTCAAGTACAGGGATTTGTAGATGTAGATCACTCTGGTGACAGAGACAGTGCGAGGAGCACCACTGGTTATGTTTTTACTGTCGGTGATACAGTAGTGAGCTGGGTATCTCAGTTGCAAAAGATAGTGGCATTGTCAACTATAGAAGCTGAGTATGTGGCGATCACTGAAGCTAATAAAGAGATGATTTGTTACAGAGGTTGATAGAGGAGCTCGGCAAGGAGCACGAGTGTAATACATTATTGAGCGACAGCCAGAGCGCAGTTCACTTGGCAAGGAATCCAGCATTTCATGCAAGAACCAAGCACATTTAGCATAGGTATCATTTCATACGCAGTGCGTTGGATGAGGAGCAGTTGAAGCTGAAGAAAATTGATGGAGCTAAGAATCCTGCAGATATGTTCACCAAGGTTGTGAGCAGAGACAAGTTGAGTCTCTGTTGCAACTTGGTGAAGCTTTCCAAGAGATAGATCAGGAGAGCGCGACATAGAGAAAGAAGGTAGATTTAAGATTGATGTCATTAATCTCCAAGTGGAAGATTGTTATGGATGGAGCTTAATTTCATCAAGAAGGAGTTTGAATTTGAATTTTGAATTCGATTTGGCCAACTAAGGAAGCTGATTTTAGGGAGGATTTGTTGCAACTTCCAAATCTGATCTTGGGGAGGATTTGTTGAAGATTTTCAAGGCAGCAAATCAGTCCATGGTTGCCAAAAGTGTGGAGCCAGTTTTGGAAATCAGTCCATGGTTGCCAAAAGTATGGAGCCAGTTTTGGGATGGAATTAGATTGGAGGAGAGAGTCTTCGATCCTTTTTTGGTGTCTTCTTCAATCGGTGAAGTTGAGCGGAAAAAAAATGAGAATAGGAGGCTCTGTGAGGACATACATCCGTGTGCTGTAGATCCTGATTCAACTCTCTAGATCATAAGAGTTTGTGAGAGTATGTGTTTTGGGGGCTTGTACCTGATTCAACTCTTAGTGAAGCCTTGCAGATCCTATGCCGCTGTAGACGTAGCCTAGTTTGGGTGAACCACGTAAAATCCTCGTCTCTCACTGTTTTCTTTTGGATTTTGGTTCCTATTATTATTCTGTATTTTTGTTGATTTTATCGCAACTGCATACTTGGTTGTACTAATAGCGATCTTATTAAAGGAATAATTGTTGTATTCCCTATCAGGTCTCGCTGCTATTTTGATCATTCAAGGGCTTTCGGTAGTTGTGCGAGGCAGATCGATTGGTTGGTTCGTTATAAGGAGTTCAATACGATGGAGCCGACGGATGTAAATCTTGTGCTCCCAACATTCCAGGGATAGTATCATTGATATTCTTGCAAATAACTAACATTTACGTTGATTATTATTTAATAACAACTCCTTCATATTTTTCATAAAACATAAAATTGTAATTTTTGATGAATATATATATTTAAATTATTAATATATCTCATTTAAGATGCCTCCCATGCATCACGTGGGGAATATACCGGTTATTATATATATATATATATAGTACATATATATATATATATATATATATATATACATATATACATACATATATATATATATATATATATATATATATATAGATATATATACATACATATATATATATATATATATATATATATATATACATATATATATATATATACATATATATATATATATATATATATATATATACATACATATACATATACATATATACATATATATATATACATACATACATATATATATATATACACGTACATACATATATGATTTCCTTAGAAAGTAAAATGGGTTTTTTTAACTATGTAGCAGGGTTAGAAACACAAGAAATAATAATTTATGAATGCACATTAATTTATTGCAAGCCAGCAAGATTTTAAATGATTGGATTGAAATCAAAAAGCCATTTAATACGGGATGAGATCATCAATGATGCAAGTAGAGGTGTCAAAATCATCCTATATGATTGTACCTTGATGATCCCATGTAGTGGTAATTCCAGCTTATCCTCACATTTAGGTAGTATTTGATAGAAAAAATATTATTTCTGGATAATTGTATGGGATAAAGTTTATCCCCTAGTTATTCCTAGAAATATCCCTTGGCTATCCTATTGATCATATCAAATGCAAAAAGGTAAATCCATAGGATAACTTTTTTTTACTCTTATTTGGTGGGATAACCAACTATTTCTGCATTTTCTAGGAAATAAATTGAGAGGATAACCCAACCATAGTTAACCATGGATTATATCTTTGGTTAACTTTATTCCCAGCTATCCTTCATAGTTATAGCTTTTGAAAATAAGAGGAGTTATCCTCTGGATATCCCCTCTTATTCTCTATTTTAAACAGTACCTTAGAATTACTATTAATTCAATGATTCCGTATCCATCCATGAAGTCGAAAACTCAAGCTCACCTTTGAATAGTGATTTTGATTTAAAATTTAAAAATCAAAATATTTATCATGTATATAAAAACAATGCTTGATATTATTTTTACATTAATGTAATAATATACTAAATTGTAATATAATATATATAATATAAATTAAAAAATATTATAATTTGATCTAAATATTATAGTAACAAATAATATTAAATTATCGAGATACTAATAAAATATATTAAGGTAGCTATTTTTTAATATAAAAAAATAATAACTAATAATCAGACATAATTTTGATGTTTCGAGATTGGTGATCCAAGATTTTCATGGGATAGCAAATGCGATATTTTTTAATTATATATATTTTTTTATTTTTTGGTAAGTGAAATGGTTGATGATTTTTAATTACTGGCATATCATACCAATTAGGTGCTCCAGGATCACTGAGGATCAAAATAACATGATGCAAGAATCACAAATGAACTAAATTCATGATGGTAACCCTATTTGAGTTGCCAAATATTCCAAAAGAGTGCCAGAACTTAAGGCCATGTAGATGAAAATCTCCTTGGGCCATTTTGAGTCTGATTCAATTTCTTGAGTAGGCTGCACTTAAAACCAGCAGGAAAAGTAACTCATCAAGAGAGGCCCAATCAACAACAGTGGATATCTGTTGCATCCCATGCTATGTAATTTTAGGATCAGATTCATGGGTAAAGCTAAAGACAGCACAATTCTTCACAACCAGGGTAAAGCTAAAGCCAGCGTGATTCTCCCCCTTTCTTGCTTTGTCCTAATTTGATATACCTATCTTGCTTGAGGAACAAACAGTCCCCACATCTACCCTCCATATAAGATGCATATGAGGACTTAAAAAAATCTGGCAGCAGTCTAGAGTTTCAGACACCAAATTAAAGGTCTAAGAAAATGCAAGGTCTTGGGAAACTCTGCACCAAGTTGGACCAGTTAAGCAATTGGATCAACTCTGGTCCCCATGCCACCAAGGCGACAGTTGTCACTTTGCGAACCCCTGGAGGTTCAAATCCTGGGAAATGGACTACATTTCGGCTGTACAGCATTGATCTTGATAACAGTATGTTGTTTCAGTGATCTTGTAGCTAACTCAGATATTTATATCAAACTAATGCTTGTTTCTTTGTGGTGTTACAGATACAGGCAGGGGAAAACTAAGCCCTTGTTTAGCAAGCCTTAGGAATGGTTCCAAGACGAAAATCGGTGACATTGACACCATGACATACCGGGTCTCCTTCACCCTCGATGAAAATTTGGAAGCCCAGGTGCAGTTGTAATGAAAAATGAGGAACGCAATGAGTTTTTCCTTAAATTCGTGACATTAGAAATGCCTGGGAAACCCAGTATCCACTTCGATTGCAATTCATGGATTTGTCCATTCAGAAAAAGCAATGCTGATCGTGTGTTCTTCGCAAATACCGTTAGTTCTCACCCTTTGTCATAAATCCATTAACACATTGAAACCAGAGTTAATCTTTTGCTATTCTCATGAAGCCAATTTTAAGTAGTTGTGACTAAAAGACTATGACTATAATTCATATCGAAGGGAATGAAAAATTTTGATATCATCATTAAATTATACTGCTGATATGAATGTATTTGATTGCAGAGCTATCTTCCAAACAAGACACCACCGGGTCTGCAGGATCTGCGACTAGAGGAGCTTGTGAGTTTGCGAGGAAATGGAAAAGGGGAGAGGAAGGAATGGGAACGTATATATGACTATGACTACTATAATGATCTTGGAGAACCTCAAAAAGGCCCGGACCATGCCAGACCTGTGTTAGGGGATCCACATACCCTTATCCTCGAAGGTGTAGGACAGGAAGACCTCTCATCGGTCCAGGTATTGCAATTCGGGCAACCACAGCAAAGCTTTTGGTTTGGTATCTTGGTTAATTCACTGCATAGCATTCTTTACTTATTGCCCTTGAGCTAGAATCTGCGCCAAAAGGAACAAAGGCTAACATGGAATAAAGGTGTATTATATGCCTATTTTTTTTAAAAAAATAGAGATATTAAAGGAGCCATCAAGAGCCCTATTAATCATATAGAAGTGGGGATTCAAGGCTCCTTTGACCAAAGTGCAAGGGATGAACATTATTGAGGATAACATCAGTACTAAAGGAAAAAAACAATTTATATAGATACATGGTCAAAAAGAGGACGGGTCTCCATTATGTTGGTTCCCTTTTTAAAGAACTAAAAAGCTGTGTTCATCTCCTTGCTCGTTTCATAGGGACCTGAGACTCTTTGGATCTCAAATAGCTATCAGTTTCAGTGGAAAGCTACTGCCAATACTATGTGGTTGATTAATTTTCCATTCAAATTTTTTAAATCTAAAAGTTAAAAATTTTTATGAAGAATGCTCAGTTGCTGCCAACACTGAATGCAGAAAAAATTAATAAGGGCTTGTTATTCTACAAACCAGAGTTTATCATTGTTTTAAAAATCAAATCAGATCAACCGATCGAATCAGTTCAATTGAGAATCGATCATCAGTCCAATCCAATTTTATTATTAAAGTTGACTTTTGTATGAACCGATGAAAATCAAAAAACCCATTGAACCAGTCAAGTTTTGAAGAACCGATTCAACCCCAATTTTTAAAATTTTTGTTTTGATAAATAAAATTAGGGTTAAGTTTTTTTGAGTTTTTAATTTTTCACTTTGGTATGCACCTGAAAATAACCCATTTATAGTTTTAAAAATATTTTTTATAGTTTTAATATTATATTTTTTTTGAATAGGTATATAAATTTTAAAGATATTTTTTATAATTTGATATTTATATATTTTGATATTATTAAATTAAATATTAACTATGACATCATTTAGTTTGATTAAATCGGTTTATCCGGTCGAACCGATTGACCCATGACCCAATTACCAAGCTAATTTATTGTTCGGTCTGATTTTTGAAATATGGAAAAATTACTGAAATAATTCATCCAAAATTTACTGAAAAATAATAAAAAGTATAATCAGAGTTTGACTTTAATTAGATAACATGATGAAGAGTAGAAATATGTACGGCGTCCATTTTAAACAAGCTAATATTGCATTTGAGTTATATCAAAGTCCATGTTTAAAGAAGCATGCCCTCCTTTCTCCTCTCTTAGCACTCACACTAAGCTTTATGTAATACAGACTTGACAACGGAGACTCGGAACAAATCCATCAATCTCGACTTCTACGTGCCACCGGATGAGCGTTTCAGCCCCATGAAGCTATCAGAGTTCATATCGAATTCAATCCGAGCCGCCGTGGACTTTGTCATCCCTGAGCTGAACGCACCGTTCGAAGGACGTCTCGCCAACTTTGACTCATGGGATCAGATAAAAAATGACCTCTACTCTCGTAAATGGAACCGTGTCATAGACGGTTCGGTGATGAAGAAGCTGAAGGCTTTTCTTCCACATGATCTCTTCAAGGAAGTCAGTAAAGTGATCAAGGGCCATCCAATTAAATTTCCAATTCCACAAGTGATCGCTGGTAAGCCAAATTTACAAACAAAAGAGCAAATTTGATGTCTTTTAGAATCTTGCTGAATTATTTCACTATCATTCAGCCGATGAGAATGCGTGGAAGACTGATGAGGAATTTGGAAGAGAAATGCTTGCTGGGATTAATCCAGCAGTTATCCGACGCTTAGAGGTAGGAAGTAAAGCTCCATCCTAGGATCAAAGGGGCTCCTTTGATCTCTTTACCTTTGAAATTTAGAAGACTGAATAAGATATCTCTCTCTTACATACAGAAGTTTCCACCTGAGGGAAGACAAGGGAAGAAGAGCTCCATCACTGCCTCACAAATAGAAAAAAACCTTGATGGCCAACCAAATGTTGATCAGGTAATTTCTTCGGAGCCTTGGAATGTTCTGCTTCCAATCAAAGTGGAATTTGGCTAGCTTTCTTGCACAGTAGTTTAAAAGCAGCAGTTTCCATCAAGCAAAACAGTTGCACAATGTTCAACCTGTTGGGATTGTTTCCAACACAGATTATTTTTGGGAAAGAAATCAAGGTAGAAAAAGGGTTGTCTCTCAAGAAGAAAAATTGATCTATTATGTTTCATTAAGCACATCACCATATAAATATTGTTTCTTGTTTCTACGGATAAGCATAATCCTCTTATGATCTTATCCATCTAAGGCTATCCCACCAAAAGATAAAAAGATAGGCTCATTATTTAAAAGCCTAACTCAGACTAAATAAAATAAAATAAAATACTAAAAATTAACAACCATTATATTTTAACACTCTCCTTTAATGGTTGTTCTTGGATACCCATGAGATCTCTAAAGTGTATGAATTTCTCCTTGGGTAGTGCCTTGGTGAAGATATCTGCAATTTGGTCTTCAGTCTTCACATACTTGACTTCAATTTTTTTTCTTCTACCACATCTCTAATGAAATGGTACTTGATTTTGATATGCTTGATGCGGCTGTGATATATAGGATTCTTTGTCATAGAAATAGTAGATTTGTTGTCACATAGCAGAGTAGTAGCTTCTTCTTGCTTTTCATCCATATCTTCAAGTATTATTCTCAACCAAATTATTTGTTGTGCTGCCAAAGTTGTTGAAACATATTCTGCTTCAAAAGAATATAATGCCACTGTATCTTACTTCTTGGATACCCAAGATATGATACCTGATCCATAAAAGAATGCATATCCTGATGTGCTTTTATGTCATCAATACTTCCAGCCCAATCACTATCACAAAACCCAAATAACTTCACAATATCATCCGTGTTTCTGTCGTACATGATCCCATAATATTTAGTACCTTTGATGTATCTCAAGACATTTTTTGCTTGTCCAAAGTGAATATTACTTGGTTTTTGCATAAATCTGGAAAGTAAACTTGACGTAAACATAATATCAGGTCTTGTAATTTTTAGATATAATAAGCTTCCAATAATGCTTCTGTATAATTGTGCATTGACTTCACCACTTTCATCTTCTTTCATCAACTTATCATTTTCCACAAAAGGTGTTTCCATACTATTGCAATTTTTCATGTTAAATTTCTTGAGAATGCCTTCTATATACTTCTTTTGATTGATAAATATACCATCTTTTCTTTGACTTATTTCAATTCCCAAAAAATAATGAAGCAAACACATATCATTCATTTCATATCTTCTCATCATATCATTTTTGAAAGTCAAGATCATATTCTCATTGTTACCAGTAATAATTAAATCATTAACATAAAGAGAGACAATGAGAATATCCTTACCTTGCTTCTTCACATAAAGTGTTGGTTCACTTGGACTTTTTAGAAAACTTTTTTCATTGAAGTAGGTGTCAATTTGAGAGTACCATGCTCTGGGTGCTTGCTTCAGCCCATATAATGCTTTCTTCAACTTGTATACCTTGTTTTCTTGACCTTTGATGATGAAGCCTTGAGGTTGTTCAACATAAATTTCTTCTTCCAATACTCCATTCAAGAATGCAGACTTTACATATAGTTGATGTAGTTTCCAACTTTTATGAGCTGCTATAGAAATAAAAGTTCTAATTGTATCATGTCTAGCAACAGGTGCAAAAGTTTCTTGATAATCAATACCAGGTAATTGAGAGTATCCCTTTGCTACTAATCTTGCTTTGTGTCTTTGAATGGTGCCATCTGGATTGTATTTTGTTTTATAGATCCACTTCAAGCCAATGACTTCCTTATCACTTGGTTTCTTCACTAATTACCAAGTTTTGTTCTTCTCAATCATATTAATTTCTTCTTGCATTGCCTTGTTCTACACTTCTTCATGCATAGCATTTTCGTAAGTTTCAGGCTCAATCATGCAGAAATTACAAGAAGCATAAATGTCACTTAACGTTCTCAATTTTATAGGAGTAGAACTTGAAGATGAACTTGAACTTGAAGTAGTTTGTGGTGAACCTTCAACCTTATTTTTTCATTTTGAGCATCATGAATTTCTTCATCTAGAGAAATAATATTTTCTTCAACTTTCTTTTGCTTCCCATCCCAAGCAACTTTTTCATTGAAAATAACATCTCTTCTTATGATCACTTGATTCTGCTTCAAGCTGAAAAGTCTATAACCTTTTGATTTAGAACTGTATCCAACAAAGATACATTTTTTACTTACTTCATCAAGTTTATGTCTCCTTTCCTTTAGAATATTTGCATAGCACACACATCCAAAGATTTTGAAATGCTTCACTGAAGGCTTTCTACCATACCAGGCTTCAAATGGTGTCTTATTTTGAAGAGCTTTTGTTAGACATCTATTCATCAGATAAACTGTTGTATTCACTGCTTCTGCCCAATAAAAATTTGGAAGGCCTTTGTCTTTGAGCATAGATATAGACATCTCAACAATAGTACAATTCTTTCTTTCTGCAACACAATTTTGCTCTAATGTATAGCTAACAGTCAATTGTCTTTGTATACCATCATTTTTACAAAATTTCTCAAATTCATTTGAATTGTATTCACCACCTCTATCACTTTTAGCACCTTGATATAATGCCCACTTTATCTTTCCACATGATTTTTAAACTTCTTAAAGATAAGAAATGCCTCAGATTTATATCTCATAAAATATACCCATATCATCCTTGAATAGTCATCAATAAAAATAATGAAGTAGATGTTACCTGCATGAGAAGGAGTTTTCATAGGTCCACATATGTCAGTATGAATAAGCTCCAATGGTGCTTTGGCTCTCCATATATGCTCTTTTGGAAATGCCTCTCTATATTATTTTCCAAGTGCACATCCTTCACAAAGTTCTTCCTTGTCATGTATTGCCGATAGACCATACACCATATTCTTTTGATATAAACTCCTCAAACTTTAAAAATTCAAGTACCCAAACCTTTTGTGCCATAACCATGACTCATCATTTACCTCCATCTTCCATGCAGCATCCTTTGCATAGTGCAAAATAAGAGGAAAACTTCTATTTTTGTCTATCTTGATTTTTGCCATAAGTTACTTTTTCATCCCTCGGTCATATAACTTGCAAACATTATCTTCAAAGTATACCATATGCCCATGCTCAATCAGCTGTCCAACACTCAAGAGATTTTGCTTCAAATCTAGAACAAGTAAAACATCATGAATGAATTTTCTTCCTTTCTTGGTATTGATTTTAATTGTGCCTTTGCCTCTTGCTTGGACTAGAACATCATTTCCCATCTTCACTTGTGAAATTGAAGAACTGTCAATGTTCACAAAAATAAACTTGTCTCCTATCATGTGATTGTTGCAACCATTGTCAAGATACCACATATTATTACTTTGCTCTTCTGCAGTTTGACATGCATATAGTGTGCTTTGCTGACCTTCATTTTCTTCTGAGAAGTGTGCTTGTTCACTTGCTTTGTATCTGCAATCTTTTTTAACATGTCCAAACTTTTTGCAAATATAACATTGGGGTTTGCCCCTAAACCAGCAATCTTTTTCAGCATGAGAAGACCTTTTACATATATTGCACCTTTGTTGAGTGCTCTCATTAGATTGCCTTCTTGAAAAATTATTTCTTTGTATTTATCTATCTCTTCCTTTCTTATTTCTTCCTTTCCTCTATTTTGGTTTTCACCTCTAAATGACTCTCTTTTGATTGGGGCATGACTAGGTGATTCTTTTTGCAAATTTTTATCAACCACTTTGAGTTTAGATTGAAAGGCACTTTCAATTGATGATTCTTTATGCCTAAACAATCTTTTCTCATGAGCTTCAAGAGATCCCATTAATTCATGAACATTTAATTCAAAAAGATCTTTAGATTCTTCAACAATTGCAACTATTGTATCAAATTTTGATGATAAACTAGCCAAGATTTTCTCACATATTCTTTGCTCGGTGATGGTTTGACCATAGCTCTTCATTTGATTAACAGTCTCCATAATTTTGGAGAAGTAATCCTTCAATTTTTTATTTTCTTGCATTTTAAATTATCTAACTCTCTTCTTAGAGTTTGAAAGTTGATAGCTCTTACCTTTATGTTGCCTTGAAATTCGTCCTGCAAGATATCCCATGCCTCCTTTGATTTGGTGGCTCTAATAATTCTGAGAAAAATTTTCTCAGATACAGCTTGTTGGATAAAGACAAAGCTTTGGCATCCTTCTTTTTGTGGTCCTTCAATTGCTCCTTCTAATTATTTGTTGGATTAACTGGGTCTTCGTACCCGTTCTCAACTAGATCCCATACTTCTTGTGAAATAAAAAGGGTCTTCATCTTGATGCTTCAATAATCATAATGTTCTCCATCAAAAATAGGGATAAAAGGTTGGTGGATATTCATTCTAATATTGCCCGGGGTTGCCATGAATCTTTTTTGTAGTAATTTTTTCTTCACGAATAGGCAACAGATCTTTGGCCTTAACGTCCACCTACCAAAGGGCTTTTCTTTTCTACTTTTTTTACAAAATACCTACCTAAAAGAATCTTGTGATATGTACATAAAGAAACGGTTGATGGGAAGTCAAAGGGGCAGTAAAACCTTGTTGTTGTTTTGGAGATTGCCTTCACGTTCACGTCCACGCCACCGTAGCAACACACGATCCACAGCAGCAGCACACATTCACGTCTTGCTTCTTCTTCTTCTTCTTTTTAAATTTGGGAGGAATCTGTTGCTTTGCTGGCTTGGGGAGTTCACGCCTTCTTTGGAGACTCGTGGATGAGAAGTCAATTGCTGGGCAGTCAACCACTCGATGGCTTCAAGCACGTCACCGATATTTTTTTTTAACTTTGGAAAGAGGAAATTGCAGGATGAAAGAACCTGATGGAAGAACTCGTCGGCTACGCATGGAAGGAAAGTACTGCTGGCTTCGATCTTTTCATCCTCCTCACCTTCACCGGCTTCTTTCGCCTTCGTTATCGTCTACAAAATCAAGAAAGCAAGATTTCTTTTCTTTCTTTCTTGTTTCTTCATCGGGGGAACCAAGCTCTGATACCAATTTTTGTTGGGATTGTTTCCAACTCAGATTATTTTTGGAAAGAGAAATCAAGGTAGAAGAAGGGTTTTCTCTCAAGAAGAAAAATTGATCTATTACATTTCATTAAGTACATCACCATATAAATATTGTTTCTTGTTTCTACGGATAAGCATAATCCTCTTATAATCTTATCCATCTAAGGCTATCCCACCAAAAGATAAAAAGATAGGCTCATTATTTAAAAGTCCAACTCAAACTAAATAAAATAAAATAAAATACTAAAAACTAACAACCATTATATTTTAACACAACCCAACCTTGCGACTCGGTGAAGTAGTAGATTTCCTCTTTTTTTTGTTTTTTGTCAGATTATAGAATGCAATTTTATATTGACAGAAAATAGGTATAATGAGAACTTTTTGGAAAACTTGAGTAACTTAACTGCTTGTAAGGACTAATAATATATCATAGTTGTGTGCATGATGTTAACTTTTACATTATGTCTAAATTTTTCAATGAATCTGATGTTTATTCGTGCGCAGGCAGTGAAGGATGGGAAGATCCTCATTCTCGATCACCATGACTATCTAATGCCATATCTAAGACGCATCAATGGTCAAGGAGTGTGCGCATACGCATCCCGGACTCTCCTATTCGTGAAGGATGATGGAACTCTCAAGCCTTTGCTCATTGAGCTGAGTTTACCAGTTAACGGAGAAGAGACAAGCAGGGTGATTTTGCCTGAAAGCCAGCAGGAACTGTGGCAGCTTGCTAAAGCACACGTGGCCGTCAACGACTCAGTATACCATCAGCTTAAAAGTCATTGGTGAGTTAAATCTTGGTTATGTGTTCCTTAATTTCTTATCATGATCAAAATTATTTTGTTCTTTGTGATGATTACTTAAGATTTAAATGAGCCAAAAGGGAATAAATTTAAGGCAGGCTTATTACACCATTTTACGGAATTTCTCTGGTTACCAATAAAAAATGTAGCCAATGTCTTGCCTAATTTATTTTGTCTTTGATGTCGCTACAGGATATTTACACATGCAGTAGTTGAACCCTTTATCATGGCCACAAGAAGGCAACTGAGCACAATGCACCCCATCTACAAATTGCTTGATCCACACTTCAAGGACACCATGCATGTAAATTCTCTTGCTCGGGGTATACTTCTGAATGCTGGTGGGATCCTTGAGAAGACTTGTTTCCAGGCAAGTTTGCATTGGAGATATCCTCAAAAATTTACGAGGATTGGCGGTTCAGTGAACAAGGCCTTCCTGAAGATCTTGTAAAAAGGTATCGCATAAATTCTTCACCTCTTGCATCTTTTATGGCATTGCACCAACTTCAACTTCTCGCTCATGTTCTTTCACCTGCTTTTTAATACTTCCAGCCTTGTTTAGTCTCTTATTGAGTTATTGCTGCCATCTTCATCAAAATGGAAGCCAGTTCAATTGCAGTTATAACAGCGTGCTCTTTTCTTGTTCAATGCCATGCATTTGGATGTTTGATTTCTAAGATCATATAACTCAATAAAATTCTAATCTAATATTCTTAATTTGTCGCCCGTAAAACTTTTAACCCATGGTGTGCCTCTCTAAAACTTTTTCTTTGAATATCAAAGTCTGCTTTATTACATTCACATACATATTATTTTGACTGATGGCACTCCGTTATTTTCAGGGGATTTGCTGTGATAGACCCCACCCAACCCTCCGGCGTTCGTCTGACCATCGAAGACTACCCATATGCCGCCGACGGCCTCGACGTATGGACTGCCATTAAAACATGGGTCACCGACTACTGCTTGTACTTCTACGAGGACGACCGATCCGTCATCACCGACGTCGAAATCCAAGCATGGTGGAACGAAGTTCGCCAGGTAGGTCACGGCCACAAGCGCGACGACGAGAAATGCTGGCTTCCACTTGACTCACGCACCAACCTCATCCAAATCCTCATCACCCTCATTTGGATTGCGTCGGCCCTCCACGCCGCCGTCAACTTTGGCCAGTACGGCTACGCCGGCTACCCACCGAACCGCCCGTCTCGGTGCAGAAAGTTCTTTCCGGTCGAGGGGACGCCGGAGTTCGCCGACTTCTTACGTGACCCTAACAAGTACCAACTTGATATGCTGCCAGACCGGTTCACGACGATGCTAGCAACTGCACTAATAGAGGTGATGTCGTGGCACACGGCCGACGAGGTTTACTTAGGCCAGAGGGCGTCGACGGCGTGGACCGACGACAAAAAGGTCCTCCAAAAGTTCGAGGAGTTTGTAGAGAATCTCCAGAAGGTAGAGAAGAAGATTGATGACAGGAATAGGGACCAAAAGCTGAAGAATAGATTGGGGCCGACCAAGGTTCCTTACACGCTGTTGTTTCCGGATACTTCAAATATGGGGACCCAGAGGGGAGTATCCGGGAAAGGAATTCCAAATAGTGTGTCCATATAAAGTGGGCGTATTAATTACTGCTTGAGGTTCTGGATATTTGGATCTTAGATATGGATTTGTTGTTTGATTTGTAGTTTGTAAACTATATGTTTAATAATATGACTGTTTCGGATTGGCTTAGTAACAGATGACGTACGTGCTTGTAAACTTTAATTAAATTTTATGCTATATCGGTTTGGTGCGCTTGATCTTATGTCTACGTGGAGTAAGATTAATATCAATAGTCAACCATCTCATTTGATGGAAGGCACCACCAAACGATCGGATTCACGGAAATAATGGAGGGTCAAACAAGTGGAAGATTGTTAAAGAAGGATAGAGAATATTTTTCAGAGGCTAAAGAAATAAAAAGATTGCACCACTTCCCGGATTTCTTCGGTATTTCTTTGCTTGGGTGTCGTGGGAGCGGATGGAATCAGCAGATTTTTTTGAGAGGGAATTACGAATAATTTAAAAAAAAACAAAAAAATTAATGGAGTGGACAGGTTCACAAGCTGAACACCTTTTTTTTTTTTTGGGGTGTAAACTTAAACTCTTAATTTGAAGCTATAAAACCTAAGAGATACCTTATTTAAAAAAGCTAGCTGAACCGTAAAGTCCCAATGTGGAAGGTAAATAAAAGATATTATTTAAATATTTTGGCCTGCATGGATATCTAAAATTTGTCCCATCAACCTAAAACTGAATATATGCATGCCTACGCTGACCCTAACACAATTCTCAAAACTAAAGAATAAGAACCCAATTCCTATGACATCAGGAAGAGGATGATAATGCTACATTCTTTCGTAAGATTGCAAATGGAATAGGAAGACTTCCATCCTCCCTAGACAACAGGGCTCAAATTAAGGAATTCAGGATGAAGAATTATCAGATATTTTTCATTACCATTTTTGAATTATGTGAGAACCTGTACACTGTAAAAATTTGGGTATTTATATGGAAACAAAAGAAAAAAAAATCTCAAACAATGCTTTTAGACAAGTCTTTTGAGTGAAGTCCTCAATTGTTATGGATAACTTTAGGCAAAGCTTGGTGAGAGACTTTGAGGACAAGCCTCTAATAATTAAGTTGGACTTTTCATGGACTATTATTGTTTCAAGCAGAGATAGTAAACGGATTGGTCCGGCATGGCTCGATCCGTTGTAGTGATTGGCTTATGGGTCGCAATGCATGTCGACATGACCTGTTATAATACGCAAACTGTGCCAATTAATACAGCCAGCCAGTGTTGAAGGACATGGCTCATAAGCTTAGCCCAGGATGGGCCAGGCTAAGCCAGATTGGGCCGTGTCTAGCATGCGAGTTATGCCAGCCCGTGTCTTGGCCCACATGCCAACTCATAGTATCGGTTTATATAACATTTCTAATATTACTTTTAAAAAAATTATATGTATACCTTTTCTATGGATAGATAAATGGCTCATCATAGTTGTATCTGATATGACTGATCCCGCATCGTCAGGATAAAAGGTAACGGCGGCTAATGACCCTGAGACCCCCAAGCCAGATTGGAGCCGTGTCTAGCATGCGGTTATCATCAGCCCGTGTCTTGGCCCACACCGGTCTCCAACTCATAGTATCGGTATATAACATTTCTAATATTTTTTAAAAAAAATATGTATACTTTTCTTGGATAGAAATGGCTCATCATAGTTGTATCTGGACATCTGCTAATCCATGCACCGGCCCCACCCCCGGGACCCCTTCCGGTCTCGGGGTGGGGTCATCATCTCTTGACCCCGAGACCCCCACCGGTCTCGGGGTGCACGGGGTGGCATTTCCCACCCCCGGGACCCCTTCCGGTCTCGGGGTGGGGTCATCATCTCCCCGAGACCCCCACCTCTTGGTCTCGGGGGTGGGGTCATCATCTCTTGACCCCGAGACCCCCATCGGTCTCGGGGTGCACCGGCATTTCCCCACCCCCGGGACCCCTTCCGGTCTCGGGGTGGACATCATCTCTTGACCCCGAGACCCCCACCGGTCTCGGGGTGCACTGGCATTTCCCCACCCTCGGGACCCCTTCTGGTCTCGGGGTGGGGTCATCATCTCTTGACCCCGAGACCCCTTCCGGTCTCGAGGTGGGGTCATCATCTCTTGACCCCGAGACCCCACCGGTCTCGGGGTGCACCGGCATCTCCTCACCCCCGGGACCCCTTCCGGTCTCAGGGTGAGGTCATCAGCGATTGGCATGCCGTTCAATCGTCGAAAGAAATGACGACTTCAAGCCGCACGGCGCACCCACGTGACTCTCAGTACGCCCGTGATTGCACCCCGTTATGGAGGGCCATACCTCATAACGGCGTATGGTGCATTG
This sequence comes from Calamus simplicifolius, assembly GCA_900491605.1. Classification (NCBI taxonomy): domain Eukaryota; kingdom Viridiplantae; phylum Streptophyta; class Magnoliopsida; order Arecales; family Arecaceae; genus Calamus; species Calamus simplicifolius. The sequence continues at coordinate 182,582 of UESW01004974.1, read as the reverse complement.
CATATCCCTATGCATGGCCATGCCTCACTACAGCGTAAGTCTCGCTACTACTTGTGACTGTGCTCGGTCATATCATCTGATGGCGCGCCCTGAATGCCTTCGCGGCTATTGGACACGTATGACCTCACGTCGGCAAGCGGTATGGGATGTCTCCGGCACGCACAGCGATGGTACGATGGTGATCTCCCAAAATAGTAAGATAGGATATTCGGACAGGTATAAAGGCACGTGCTCGCGTTGTAAGTAGGGATCTGAACTTTGGTTTTCTGAGCTTTCTTCCTCCTAGCAAAACCCTAACCGCCTCAGTTCTTTTCTGCTGAGCGGTTCTTTGTCTGAGCCCAAGTGACTGACTTGATCGTCGGAGGGTCCCTACCGGTATCGCCGGTCTCTTGGAACTTTTCTTGCAGGGCTCCGAGGAGAAGGACATCCATCTTCCCCGACGTTTGAGGAAGGTGACTTGGTGCCATCAGATTGGCGCGCCAGAAAGGGGGGTGTAAGAAAGACGTCGAGCCAACAGCTTACCTTTTTCCTCCTTCCTTCAAGATCTTGAAGTCATGGTGACGACTCGGACGAAGGGAGTTCCAGCCGGTCGCACTGGGGGGCAGCGCTGCGGGGCCGGTCCACCCGCGGAGGCCCCCCCGGCTCTCGCATCCAGTGTTCCGGAGCCTCTGCATCTCCGGGGAGCAGGGCCTTTTGCTCCGCAGAATGACGCTCCCGCGCCTGCTCCGCAACAACTCCAGTAAGATCGACTCACTGCCCTGGCCATGCAGGTCCAGTCTTTGGCGGCGATGGTTCAGGGCCTACAGCACCAGCAGGCGGCCTTGCAGCAGCCGGAGCTGAACCCGTCTGTTCCGGGGGTAGTGCAACCCAGCCAGCATTCCTCCCGCCGGAGATCGCCGGTTCCTGTGGATCGTCGCCACCGATCCCCGGCCAAGCCTCACCACCGTGAAGCCTCTAAAAGACCCCGGTCTCCCTCTTGCCACGCTAGTGTTTCTCCTAAGCGGCAGCACGGGAAGGAGGCGGAGCGCCCGCGCTGGCATCGCCGCCCTCGTTCTTCTTCCGAATCTTCGGGGGAGGGCTCTTTTGATGGCCGGATGCCTCGTCGAGCTGAGCGTCGACTCGAGGAGTGTAATCAGAAGCTGGAGGAGCTTAGCCGTCGGATCACCCACCTGCCGGAGACAGACTACGACAGTCGGCCTCCCTTGTCTCGCCGCATCATGGAGGAGCCCATCTCTACCAGGTTCCGCTTTCCTCAACTAGATCCATACGATGGGACCACGGACCCCCGGACCATTTGGAGAGCTATAAGGTACTCATGCAAGTCCAGGGGGCCACTGATTCACTTATGTGCATTGCTTTCCCGGCCACTCTGAAGAAGGCTGCTCGAGCTTGGTACTCTCGTCTGCCTCCATGAAGCATCGACTCCTTCCGCCAGTTGGAGAGGGCTTTCCTGGCCATTTTGACGCCTGCCAAAAGATCCCGAGGGTGGCAGACAGTCTCTTTGCCGTTCAGCAGAAGAATGGCGAGCCTTTGCGGGATTATGTTGCTCGGTTCAAAGAAGCAGCTCTGGAGGTCTACAACCTGGAAGACTCGGTGGCTACCCTAGCTTTGAAGCGGGGGCTCCACCCTTCTCGCTTCGCATATTCTCTTGACAAGAAGCCGCCGTGCTCTTACTCCGAACTCCTGATCCGGGCCCAGAAATACATCCGGGCAGACGAGGCTGACTTTTCCCGACGCGAAACTGGCGGGAGTGTCCCCAGGAAGCCGACCCAACCGGAGCCTGCAGAGGTTCGCCCCAGGAGGCCCGAGCCTCCTCGCCGGTCAGACAACCATCCTCGACCCCCTGCACCGAGAGACGGACCCTACACCCCATTGCTCGCCCCAATATCTCAGATCCTGTTTGAGATTGAAGGGGAGTCTTATCTGCAGTGCCCTCCTCCCATCAACCCAAAGATCCTCCAGAACAAGAACCTCTACTGCCGCTACCACCGGGACCATGGCCACGACACCGACGATTGCCGTCAGCTGAAGAAGGCTATTGAAGACCTTATCCAGCGGGGCCACCTGGGAAAGTTCATTCAGAGGAGTAACCGGGAGCTCCTGGCCCATCAGCGCCCTCGCCGCCTGTGATCGACAACGCCCCGACGGAGAAGACGGTGGCGATGATTTCCTGGGGGCAGGAGGCCCGTTGAAGAAACAAAGGGGGGAGGGGGAGCTGAGACTGTAATTCCTTTTTTCGAAAAGGACTTGGACGGGGTTGTAAATAAGGATGATGATAGCGTCGTCATGTCCATGACGATCGCTAAGCACCCTGTAAAAAGAATCTTAGTTGACAGTGGGAGCTCCGTAGATGTTTTAAACTATGATGCCTTTGTTCGTATGAACTTGTCGCATGATTTGCTTCGACCTGTCGCCACGCCTTTGATGGGGTTCACAGGAGATTCCGTGAAGGTTGAAGGGGAAATCACTCTTCCCGTAACGGCTGGTACGGCTCCGTGCCAAAGCACTGTTCTCATGAAGTTTTGGTGGTTCGTATGCCCCTCGCATACAATGCGATCCTCGGGAGGCCTGGGCTCAACCTCTTGGATGCCATCATATCCACCAAGCGGCTCCTCGTGAGGTTCCCAACCAGCAGAGGGGTCGGCGAGATGCGAGGAGAGCAGGATCTACCGGCACTTTGCTATCACTTGGCCCCTAGCCCTCAAGAGACGACACCTGCACCGGCACCTGAGGCGCTTGACCCGCGAGACTTGGAAAAAAGGGGGGAGCCGGCCGAGCGGCTGCTCAATTTCCCCCTCGGGGAGGACTCCGCGCGGATGGTCCGGGTTGGAGCATTACTTCCGGAGGAAGCTCGTGACCGACTCCTTACCTTCCTGCGGGTCAACGCGGACATCTTCGCATGGTCAGCATCCGACATGCCG